>CAMZMU010000070.1:44020268-44488899 GCA_947311845.1 Poa pratensis
GGCCAGATGGGAAGCCCATTTCTCTGAAGGGGGTGAGCGGAGCCGCCGCGCGACTGGCCGAGGTTTTTATGACCACCATGGAGCGCCGGGCACTCGAGACTGCCAATCGTCTGCTTAGGAAATCGAATCTTAGGTTTAGGGTAGCTGTACCCTTTTGTTTTTTATGCCTTGTAATGATACCTTCTGAACTGCGCGAGTCTGCGCTTTGTTTGTGCTACCTTGTTTATGCAAATAGTCTTTTGCTAATGTCTTTCACTCGAAGAGTTGTATGCTTATGACATGAGTTTTGCTTCTGACACAAACTTTGTGTTTGTGATTATGCTCTTTGAACAGTCACGAGAACCTGCTACTGCGACTAGTTCCTCGCAGGCTCCAATCACCACCCGATCCCAGGGTCAGGTGGTAAATGATGCCAAGGTGATGGAGTATATGAAGGCCAAATTTGTGAGAATGGAGCAAGATCTGAAGGACGCCCAGGCTGAGCTGAATCGATTGAGGGCGAGACCCGCGTTGGCCACCCAACGCGAGGATATGTGCTCGGGAGATGGATCTTGTGAACAGGCAACTCGAGTGTAAGTTCGAGTCTTGCTCTGTTTACAAGCTTTTTGCGTAGCTATTGTCCTTTTGATCTGACTGGTGCGCCCGTGTTTGTAGGCTTTGTCGACAACTTCCAGGCTGAAAAGATTCGCGTGGAAGGGCGTCTGGATAGCGTGGTTGACGACCCTACGACTGGGCGTCAACACTTTTGGCTTGATAGGTACCATGCCCGCATACTCGCCACCCTGAAGGATCGCGTCTGGCGAAGTGCTGAACTGCTGGAGTTATGCCGGGCAGCGTTTATTCGCCTGAACGAGACTCTTTTTCCTGCGGGGCCACAACCACAAGGGATTCGTGCTTTGTTGAACATCTTCCGTCAAACAAATCCCATTCGAGAGTTGCTGTCTCAGAGACTTGTGATTGGAGCCAACGCTGCAATGGCGTATATGCGTAGTCGAAAACCAAGGTTGGTGTTGCGGACACCTGCAGCCGGAGAGGTTCTCGAACAAAGAGACCTGGATGACACGATCCAGCTGCGGAGACACTAATCGAGTGCACTCGCGAACAGCTTTGCGGTCCCGAGCTGCCCGTAAAGGACGAGCCTGAGGATTAGAATAGTTTGCGAGTGCAATTTTTGTATAGGGGGCAGCCCCCGAGTGTAATTTTTGACTCTTTGTATATTGTATAGTTTGTATACTTTGATTTTTTGTCGAGCCCCCGAGTCAGTCGAGCGGGGTTTGTGAAATATGTGTTGGTTGTGAACCAATGACTGTGCAGCCCCCGAGTATTCGAGTGCGGCTGCAGAGTTTTTGTGTTCTTTGTTTGGATCCTTGTTACGCAGCCCCCGAGCATTCGGGTGCGGCTAAGGCATTGTGTTTCTGCAAGAGCGAGAGCTCATTTGATCGATAACACAGCCCCCGAGGGTTTCGGGTGCGGTTAAGGTATGAATTATGCGGGTAGTACCACAAAGAAGTCGAAGGAACATTGATTTTATTCCTCTTTTGAATGTTAGGCTGCAGGCCGCCTCATTAAAAACCTTCCAGTCCCCTTAGGTACCCTGGTAAGGAAAAGAGCGCGTCTGAAACCTGCAGCCATCCGACATATAGCCTATTACATTGTATGACTGTGAGCACTTTATGCGTAGAAACGGCGCAGATGCGCAACGTTCCAAGGATTATGAGAGAGTTCGCCTGTCTTCGCGTGCTTCAGTCGATATGCGCCTCCACCAAGGACCTCCGTGATGATGAAGGGACCTTCCCATGGGGAAGCGAGCTTGTGCACCTTCTTTTGCTTCATCGAAGAACCAGGTCGCCCACAAAGGACCTGGTTCGCAGTCGACGGCTATGGTAGTTGCGGAGATCCTGCTGGTAAACAGCTGTGCGGGCCAAGGCCGTGTCTCGCGCTCATCGAGCAAGTCGACTGCGTCTTCGAGTGCTTCTTCGCGTCGTCTTCATTGTATGCTTCAACTCGTGGTGCATTGAACCTTACATCTGATGGCAGAATTGCCTCTGCACCATAGACCATGAAGAATGGGTGAACTGCGTAGAAGTGTTGGGAGTTGTGCGTAGGCTCCATAGCACAGATGGTAGTTCTTCGACCCAAGCACCCGCAGCTCTTTTGAGTGGCACCAGGAGGCGCTTCTTGATCCCTCGTCACAAGTCCATTGGCCTTTTCGACTTGGCCATTGGATTGTGGATGCGCCACGGATGCGTAGTTGAGCGTAATGTCCTGCTCTTTGCAGAAGGTTTTGAACTCCTCAGCCGTGAAGTTTGTGCCGTTATCAGTGATGATACTGTTTGGGACACCGAAGCGGTAGATGATGCTCTTTATGAAGTTGACTGCCGTAGTAGCAGTCGAATTTGTGATGGGGACCGCCTCGATCCACTTTGTGAACTTGTCGACTGCCACCAGTAGGTGAGTATGCCCGCCATGCGATGATTTTTTGAGTGGCCCAACCATATCGAGCCCCCATTGGGCGAAAGGCCAGGCCAGCGGTATAGTCTTCAACGCCGATGCGGGTGCGTGCGGCCTTGTTGCGAATTTCTGGCAGCCGACGCACCTTTTGACTATGTCCTCCGCGTCTTTGAGTGCTGTAGGCCAGTAAAACCCTGCGCGAAAGGCTTTGGCTACGAGTGATCGACTGCTGGCGTGATGCCCACAGGTACCTGCATGAATGTCTCGAAGTATGGCTTGGCCATCTTCGAATGCGATGCATCTTTGGAACATACCTGATATGCTGCGCTTGTATAACTCGCCGTTGATAACGGTGTATGCTTTTGATCTTCGAGTCACGCGTCGGGACTCGGTTATGTCATCTGGTAGCTCGCCGCGGAGTATGTAAGCCAGAAAAGGTTGAGTCCAAGTTGGCTCAATGAGGAGTACCTCGACTGGGGGGTCCTCTGTGCTGGCGCTTTGCTTTTGGCTGGCGTAGTCGACGGAGGAGGCTCTCGTTTCTCCTTGATAGATCTGTGTTCGATGCGCTCGAGGAAGACACCAGGTGGAATTTGTGCGCCAGTTGAGCCAAGATTGGCTAGCATGTCTGCTTCTTCGTTACTTTCCCTTCCTATGTGCCTCAACTCAGCCCTCGAAGCTGCCCTCCAGTGTGTTGTACAGGTCGCGATAAGCGATCATGTTGTCCGCGATTGCGTCGCAGGCCTTCATTGTTTGCTGCACCACGAGATTGGAGTCGCCGTAGATCATCAATCGAGTGCACCCAAGTGCTTTTGCCATCCGCATGCCATGGATCAGAGCCTCGTATTCAGCCTCGTTATTGGAGGGTAGTTTGAATCCCATCTGCAAAACATAACGTAGCTTGTCCCCTTTTGGTGATATGAGGATGACGCCTGCGCCTGCGCCTTCGTGTTTCTTGGACCCATCGAAGTACATGGTCCAGGAATTGGACACGTCTGGTGCTCCAGGTAATTGGGCCTCTATCCACTCGGTTGTGAAGTCGGGTAGGACTTGTGCTTTGATAGCCTTCGGGTGCTCGTACTTGATGTCTCTTGGAGCCAGCTCGATGAGCCATTTTGCGACTCGACCCGTTGCATTGGGGTTTGTGAGGATATCACCGATTGCTGAGTTACTTACCACGGTGATCGGGTGCTCGGTGAAGTAGTGTGTCAACTTCCTTGAGGACATGAATACAGCGTATGCCAGCTTTTGATAGTGCGGGTACCGCTGTTTTGATATGGAGAGAACCTCGCTCAGGTAGTAGACTGGACGTTGTATGCTTTGGATGTGCCCCTCCTCCATGCGTTCGACTACCAGTACGGTGCTCACCACCCTGTTTGTAGCCGAGACATACAGGTAGAGTGGTTCCCGTTCCTTAGGTGCGACGAGGATCGGAGGGCTTGTGAGGATCCGCTTGAGATCTGTGAAGGCTGCTTCAGCTTCTGGCGTCCACTCGAACTTGTCCGCCTTCTTCATCAGTCGATAGAATGGTAGAGCCTTTTCACCCAGTTTGCTGATGAATCGACTGAGCGCTGCTACTCGTCCTGCTAGTTTCTGCACATCGTGAAGCTTTGAAGGCCTTTGCATTGTGAGGATGGCCTGTATTTTCTCCGGGTCTGCTTCGATTCCACGGGCAGAGACTAGGTACCCTAGGAGCTGCCCGGCTGGAACGCCGAACGTGCACTTCTTAGGATTGAGCTTGATATGGAAGCGTTTGAGGTTTGCGAACGTCTCCCTCAAATCGTCGAGTAGTGTGTGTTCTTCCCTTGTGGTAATGACAATGTCATCCACGTAGACCTGGACGTTGCGTCCGATTTGCTTTTTGAGGCAGTCCTGCATCATGCGCTGGTATGTTGCACCCGCGTTTTTGAGCCCAAAGGGCATAGTTGTGTAGCAGTAGACCCCGAGTGGGGTTATGAACGCCGTTTTTTCTTCGTCTTCTTGCTTCATCCTTATCTGGTGATAACCTGAGTAAGCATCCAGAAAGGAGAGTCGTGCGCATCCGGCGGTGGAGTCGACGATCTGGTCGATTCGGGGTAGCGGGAAGTGATCCTTTGGACAGCACTTGTTCAGCGCTGTGAAGTCCACGCACATCCGAAGGATGTCTGTATGCTTCTTCTCTACGAGTACGGGGTTGGCCACCCATTGTGATTTCTTGATTTCCCTAATGAATCCTGCTGCGAGTAACCGGTCGACTTCAGATTCGACTGCGGTTCGCTTTGGGCCGGAGATTCGACGCATCGTTTGCTTGACTGGCTTTGCATCTGGAAACAATTGGAGAGAGTGCTCGGCGAATTCCCTGGGAATACCTGGCATGTCGGCTGGACACCACGCAAATATTTCCCAGTTCTCACGGAGGAATTCGACGAGCGCGCCTTCCTATGCGATAGGCAGGCTCGAAGATATGTTGACTGTCTTGGACGGATCGGTCGGGTGCACCTGATGCGACCTTGTGTCATTTGTAGCATTGAAGGATCTGTCGACTGCCAACTTCTTATGCTCCGGAAGGAGTGTGCGGTCGTTGGAAATCGCCAGTCGGCGAGTGATTCTTCCACCCCGAACATCTCGGAGATTTTGCTGAACTCGCGGTCGCAAGCATCGGACCTTTGAAAGTTTCCACGGACAGTGATGACTCCCTTTGGTCCTGGCATCTTCAGCGTGAGGTACGCGTAGTGTGGCACCGCCATGAATCGAGCAAACGTCGGGCGACCAAGAATAGCATGGTATTGTGATTTCCAGTCGACGACCTCGAACTCAATCGACTCTGTCCTGAAGTGGCTTTTGTCCCCGAACGTAACGTCGAGTTGTATGGTGCCTTCTGGGCTAATTGCTTTGCCAGGAACGATACCGTGGAAGGTATTTGAAGATTTTGGGAGGTTTTCGACTGACCTGTTCATTTTGCGGAGCGTGTCCGCGAAGATGATGTTTATGCCGCTGCCTCCATCCATGAAGACCTTGGTCATGGCGTAGCCTCCTATTTGCGCGTCGAGTACCAGAGCCGCGTGCCCTGGTCGAACTACAGCTGGGGGATGATCCTCTCGACTGAAGCTTATGATGGTTTCCGATCCCTTCAGAAATTCGGCATGGCAGGAGGTGCCATGACAGCCATGTTCACCTGTCGAGTGATTAGCTTTTGCTGCCTGTTGGAGGGGCGACCCTTTTGTATCATGTACATCTGCCCGTGGGGCTGTGGATATTGATCATCTTCCGCCCGTAGTACGGGTTGTATGGCACCTGCGAGGTTTGCGCCTGGAGCAGGCTGTGGTGGTGGTTGCGGTGGCGGCTGTGGCGCCATGAGAGCGGGCACAGCGTTCGGCTGTGGTACGGGTGCAGGCGTGGGCTGAGCAGGTGCTGGGCCGTACCTTTTGAGTCGTATCATGTAGTCAGTCGCCATTTGGTCGAATTCCCTGCAGTTCCTTAGGGTGTGATTGGAGCGTAGTTTTCCGTCGTCCCCCTTGAAGAGGTGGAATCTGCACCAGTCGTCCATCTTTTCCTCGAATGACCGCTCGGGTTTTGCGTCGCTGCGTTTGCGCCATTCTTGCCTTTTGTAGCTGTCGCTCCGCTGCTCGCGATCTCGACTGTCCCGTCGATCATCCGAGCGTCGATTGCTTCTATCTTGGTCCTCCCGGGTTGTGTGTATCCAGCCGCCATGAACTCGGGTCTGTTATCGTCGTAAGGACGTTTGGAACGTTTGCGCCTGCGATCTTCTCTGTATGAATCTCTGCGGCCTCGACTGCCGCTTTCGTAGTTGTCGCGTGGTGGGGAAGCACGGGATCTGCGTACAGAATCCTCTCCATCTGCCCACTCAGTCGCAACTTTGATGAGGTCAGCCAGGGAGGTTGGCTTTTCACGACCCAGTGCCTCTTTGAAGTCCTTCCTGGCGAGACCTTGTATGAAGGCATCCATGGCCCTGTCTTCTGACACTTTGCCAACCGAATTGCGTATTTCGGTCCACCGCCGTATGTATGATCTCAACGACTCGTCTGATCGTTGAGTGCATGCCCTTAATTCTTCGAATGTCTTCGGGCGCTCACATAGAGGCTCGAAGTTTTTGATGAAGTCTCTGCGGAAATCGTCCCACGAGTCGTATGATGATGGAGGGAGTGCCTTGAGCCAGTCGCGGGCAGTTCCTTCGAGCATGAGTCGTATGTACTGCATCGCCGTGGTGTTCGTGCCACGCTGGCATGCCACGACCGTCGAGTGAAGCACAATGCTCCGCATGGCTCTGGCTCATGATCAGAGTATGAATCACTGCTATAGGATCTTCGAGATCTGCTTCTGCAGGACCTGTGCCGGCGCGTGCTTCTCCTTCCTTCATCCGAGTGGTGGCTGCGACCACTGCGATGATGTGCTGCGTGTCGTGAGTCGACTATGTCGCGATCGCGATTCCTTGCTGGAGTTTTGTCTTCTGGCTGTATAGCCTGTGCCGCTAGAGCTAGCGATTTGAGTTGTTGGCGATGCAGGGCTGCGTTAGGGTCATTCGCCGGAGGTTGCATTGCCTTGAGGTAAGCACCTACGGAGAATAATGCACCCGCAGCAGTTTTGGGCACTGGGATTCCGTTAGCGTCCTTTGTCATGAACGACAGGTTACGGGTGATTGCTACCCTTTCATGCTCTGGAAGGCTTGCCAACCGCGACCTAGGTCGTGGGGTTGGTTGCATTGTGGACCCGAGGGATTGCTCCCTTCTTCGGGCACTCGAGAGGCTGGCTTGCCTTTTGCGCTCTTCGAGCGTTGCTCGGTAGTTTTGCAGTCGAATTGACTCCTGCCAGTTGAAGTACTGGAAGGTCAACATCTCCTCTGGGGTGGAATTTGGTGGCATCATTGTGCACTCCTTTATGACTTTATCTGCTTTTGCTGCCATCTCCTCCGTGATTGTCAAGGTTGTGACCCCATCCGGCATGGTTACCGTGCATGGGAATTGTGCAGGCCTGCGAGCGGCTGCGTCTGCGGATGATTCTGCGGAGAAAGCCACGTAGACCTGATGGGGCGTGACCCGTGGACAGGTGTATGTGGTGTCGATTCCAGTCATGGACTCGACGTCGCCGTCGAGGCTCATGTCAGAGCCAGTATGTTCATCGAGAAGGTCTTCGAGGCGAATCTCGTTGTCGATGTGCTCATCGCCTATGCTCATCTCGGTGTTGGTGAAACCATTATGGATTTCTGAGTCGAGGTTGGTGTTGGTGAAGATCTCCGAGTCGACGTTGCTGTCGTTATGAATCGCGGGCTCGTAGAAGTCATCGAGGAGATCCCGCAGTCGAAACTCTCGTCGAGTGGTAGGTTGAAGTCGACGTTGCTTGTGCGGTATGCTGATTCTGCCTCCTCGCCTTGGAGTTCCGTCATCATGAACCTGTCGATCTCTCCGGTCGACATGGTTGTTGCGGGCGAGCAGGCTTCAGGAATCGACGACGGGGCGAGCGCAGTCGACGGAGCCTCGAGTGCGCCCAGCGCCAGTTGTTGCGGATCTGTCGAGTCCTGCGTGCCAAGATTGTTTACGAAAAAATGAATGCTCCAACAGTTAAACTCAAACCTGATTCAAGGCCAGAAACGCCTCCTGAAGCTCTGGCGAGTGCGGATTGAAATTCATTGGAAGAGCAGATGCGCTTTTGCAGGTGAAGCGGGCAGGCTGCCGCTTTTCGAGTGGATCAGCGAGTCGCCGTGTGTCGCCTGGATCGGCGAGTTGCTGTTTGCTGACATGGCCGGCGAGTTGCCGTTTGCAGATGAGATCGGCGAGTTGCCGTTTGCTGGTGTGATCGGCGATTTGCCGTTTGCTGTTGGGACCGGCGAAACTTAGAGTCCAGCGCTATTCTTTCCCACAGACGGCGCCACTTGACGAGGGTTAGACTCATCAAGACCCATGGTTAAGGTCCCTAGGTTATGAATATGGGGGAGAGAACGTGGTAGAGCTGGAAGTACCGTCGGCTGACAAGCAGGGCAAAGATTTTACCCAGGTTCAGGGCCCTCGTGTGGAGGTAACACCCCTACGTCCTGCCTGTCTGTTATTGCTTTGTGAATATGATGGTTACAAGGGTCACGGCGAGATGTCGATCTCGCTAGGGTTTTGGTGGCTCTGAAAGTACGTGGTCTGGTTCGATGGCCCTCCCAGTCCTTAAATATTAGGCTGGGTCTCGGTTGTTTGTAACCGACTCGATTTACAAGTAAGGAAACTCTAAACCGACTATTGTTTCGCCAAACTTGGAGGATACTCCATCTTCGTGGGCCTCCCTTCATGTGCTTCATGTAGGCTCTGATAGTTGGGCCTAGTCGATACGTGCACCAGGTACCCTCATGGTAGGGTACCCGATAGGCATACCCATGTCAGTATCAAAGGGAAATTGGTCCCTCGCTACGTTGGCCCTTTCACCGTTCTGGCCAAGCGAGGAGATCTTTCTTATAAATTGGAATTACCGGTCATCTTCCCAAATGTACATGATGTGTTTCATGTCTCCCAACTTCGCCGGTGTTTTAAAGATCCTATCCATGGGATCAATCATGAGGAGCTAGATCTCCAGGAAGATCTTACTTATCGTGAGCATCCTATTCATGTCCTGGATGAAGCCAAAAGAAAGACCCGTAACAAGACTACCAAATTCCTCAAAGTTCAGTGGTCTCATCATTCCGAGGAAGAAGCAACTTGGGAAAGAGAGTCTAGTCTTCGTGAGGAGTATCCCGACTTCGCAATCTTAGAATCTCGAGACGAGATTCCTATAGGGGGGTAGAATTGTAGCAGCCCAAAGTTGAGAACCTAAAAAACCTGTGTAATTTCTCCACTTTTGGTTCATTGCATCATGGCATCCTTGCATCAATGTGTTCAAATTGGAACCTTTAACTGTTGGTTAGGGAATTGTTGCTAGGGAATTGTGGTTGGGTTAGGGAATTGTGGTGGTTTGGCACCACCTAAAACCAAAATGCCAATCTTGCTTTAACCAATCCCAAATAAATGAAAGCACTCAAACTTGCAAAACAAAATTACTTTGACATCTTATATTTGTCAAAGAAGTTTCAAGAGTCCCCAAACAATATGTAACACTTGTTTACAATATTTAAAACAATGTCATTTTGCTTTAAACCAAAAATACCATACCTCAACCCTATGAATAAAAGTGGTTCCAAACTTTTTATCTTGAGACACCATTTTTGGTGAGCTTCTTCTTAATGTGGGGAGGCAATACAAATTTTTCCAGATTTTAATAAAATGTTTTAGTGCCTCAATTAATTACCTAAAGTACTACTGGTTTTTTAAAAAGAAAGTAGAAAAGGACCTATCAGTGAGGGGGAAGTTTCTCCAGGGGTTTTTCCGCAAATTCGGCCTTCTCCTTCCTCCTGTAGCCATACCGCAGCGGCATGGCGCCAGTGGCGAGCTCGCCACTGGGCCCGCGCCCTCCTGCCGCGTCGTGAGAAGAAGAGGAGCACCACGATGCAGCCCTGCTCCTCCTACCCCGTACCCCCTCGCTCACCTGCTCCCTCGATCCCCAATTTCTCCCCCACGAGCTCGCCACCCTAGCCGCCATGGCCGTCGTCGCCGCCGCTGATTGAAGCTTCCCTGAGCGAATCGACGACCACAGAAAGCTCTGCCGCGAAGTCTACTCCCCCTCCGCCGAAGGAATCGAGCCGGGGATCCCTAAATTGCCGGCGCCGCCAGTTTTTCTCCGACCACGGCCGCCGCGTCGCCGTCGATTGCTGCCGTTTCCGTCCATCTCCGACCACGCCGAGCGTACCCACGAGCCCAGGGTGAGAATACGAACCTCCCCATGCCATGTGTTCATTCAATCGTGAGTCGTAGCTCGATTCCGTGGGAGCTCGCCGTCGCATCGCGTGTTGTACGCCTGCGTCGGACATTCCGGGTCAGGATCGACCGGATAGTCCGGCTGGGTCCAGTACGACGAACCACTTCGATACCCCTCCATCGGATAATCCGAACTCAAACCAAACCGGACAATCCGAAATACTCCAGTACCTCCAAACCTCAGAATTTTTCCTCCACTCGGATATTCCGAGTCTAGTTCGACTCGGATATTCCGAAGCAATGCAGTACCCAAGTATTTCTTGTTTCACCTCTTTCTCTAATCTGTTAGTTAGTTTTAATCGTTGCTCTTATAATTTTATAAAAGGGCATAATTTAAAGAGGAATTATAACTGTAACAACTTTTTATCGGTGCATCAGAAAAATGTGTTCGATATACCAAAATGTCCAGAAAATTGTGTACTAACCTTTAAAATAAATATCATGCATATCTGATCACCATTAGAGGACTGCACTTTTTAGGGGCTAGGAGAAACATTAAGTTAAGTATGGGGTGTTTTCCTTATCTGATTAAGTAATCCTTTTCACACCCCATTTAATATTGCTAGATAGCTTATAAAAGGTTTAACACCTTAAATTGTCATGTCATCATGTTTGTGCATTGCACCTGTTGTTTTTCATGGTATTCATTGGTTCCTTTCCGGTGTTGTTTGTGCATCGGTAGATCAAGGAGTTGAAGTGCCACCACCGTATCGTGACGACCCGTATTACCAGCCGTATCAACAAGGCAAGCGTAATCCCCCCTCTGAGCATGTCTTATCCTATTTTCCGCAGTTATTTTTTACACTATAATATTGCATGCGGTTCCAAATGTCAATTTTATTGGATTAGAGTATCCTATAGTTGCATTAAGTTTCCGATGCCAATACCTGTTTCCCTCCTATTATCCATAGGTTTGTATTGTTGGCATGAGATACTTAACTATGCAATGTTGATGCTTAGCCATGCTTAGTTAAAAGTTTATCCGTCCGATGGATATATCATGTTGGAACAGATGTGGAAATGTTTGGATGATGGTGGAGGAAATTGTGGTGACAGGTAATAAAATGCTTAAAGGTGGGGATGAGAGGCCACTGTGGTTGTGGTGCTTTGTCTCGTTCTCGCCGTCTAGGTGCGAGTTCTTTACCTCTTGAACCAAGACTGAGCGTGCAACCATGCGTGAGGCCTATGCAATTGCAGGAACCCTTATTCGACTAAATAACTCGTGAGGGGCTGATACGTCTCAAACGTATCTATAATTTTGATGTTCCATGCTTGTTTTATACCAATTGCTACATGTTTTGCATCTACTTTATATCACTTTTATACATTTTTTGGGACTAACCTATTAACAAGATGCCGAAGTGCCAGTTCCTGTTTTCTGCTGTTTTTGTATTCCAGAAAATCTAATCTGGAAATATTCTCGGAATTGGACGAAACTACATGGGGGTGCCTATTTTTCCAGAACACGCCTGACGGAGCGAAGGAGCAGCAGAGGAGGGCCACCAGGAGGCCACACGCACCCAGGGCGCGGGCCCCCCTTCTGCGCGCCCTGGGGTGGTGTGGGCCCCTCGACGCGAAAACCCTAAGTACCTGAGCAAATATCCACGAAAAGATCCAGAGACGCCGCCGTCGTCAACCCTAGCTCGGGAGGGTTCAGAACCTCTTCCCGGCACCCTGCCGGAGAGGGGAATCGTCACCGAAGGCTTCTACATCGCCATGCCTGCCTCCGGAGTGATGCGTGAGTAGTTCATCCTTGGACTACGGGTCCATAGCAGTAGCTAGATGGTTGTCTCTCCACTTTGTGCCATCATGTTTAGATCTTGTGAGCTGCACTACATGATCAAGATCATATTATTGTAATGCTACATGTTGTGTTTGCTGGGATCCGATGAATATTGAATATTATGTCAAGTTGATTATCAATCTATCTCATATGTTATTTAAGATCTTGCATGCTTTCCGTTACTCGTAGATGCTTTGGCCAAGTTGATGCTTGTAACTCCAAGAGAGAGTATTTATGCTAGATAGTGGGTTCATGTCTCGTTTAACCTGGGACAGTGACAGAAAGTTCTAAGATTGTGGATGTGCTGTTGCCACTAGGGATAACCTAACGATGCTATGTCCACGGACATATGTGTTTGTTTACATTACGCACTTTACTTAATGCAATTATCCGTTGCTTGCAACTTAATACCAACGGGGGACTCGGATGACAACCCGGCGGTGGATTATTAGTCATAGATGCTGTTGGATAACGGTCTATGTATTATGTCGTAATGCCCAATTAAATATATAGTAGTCAACATGTCATGTATATGCATTGTCATGCGCTCACTATTCGTCAATTGCCCAGCTGTAATTTGTTCACCCAACATGTTAGTTATCTTTTATGGAGAGACACCACTAGTGAACTGTGGACCCCGGTCCATTCTTTTACACTGATTAAACAACCACAAACTGCAAACTGTTCCTTTTTCATTCTCTGCAATTTAATACTCATTTTCCACACCATACGTTTAATCCTTTGTTTTCAGCAAGCCAGTGAGATTGACAACCTCACTGTTTCGTTGGGGCAAAGTAGTTTGATTGTTTTGTGTGCAGATTCCACGTCAACAGTCCAGACTCCCTACGACAGCTATTTTTCTGGCGCCGTTGACAACCTTCTGAAGAGTTGCTGCTCCTACTGGTTCGATAACCTTGGTTTCTTTCTGAGGGAAAACTTGCTGCTGACTACATCATACCTTCCTCTTGGGGTCTCCCAACGAACGTGTGTTTCACGTCATCAAGCTATTTTTCTGGCGCCGTTGCCGGGGAGACAGCAGTCTTCTGCAAGGGGAGTTTCACGCTTCCAATCTCTTTACTTTGTTTTTGTCTTGCTTAGTTTATTTTATTTTATCTTGTTTGGTTTCAATTATCAAAAACACAAAAAAATTAGTTTCTTGCATCTAGTTTATTTCGGTTTGTTATTATGTCTAGTTATTTATTTGCTATCAATGTCTTCTCTGTTTGAAACAAAATCTTATTGGCTAAGTGGGTTCGCGGAGGAACAACATAATTACTATAAGGAATACCGCTTGTCTCAAAAAGGGAAATATTTATGGGAACAAATAAGTAGATTGAATTATTTTGCTAAAAACTTGTGCTCTACTTATGATGAATCCTACTGCTTTAATGAATCTTTATGTTGTAGAAGGCATAAACACCTCCCTTTCCAATGTGATTATAATGATAATGAAACTTTGGCTGCTTATGCTAAAGGAAATTATGACTTTGGTAATCTTGAGCGAATTGAAGAATTTTTTGTTTTTAAGGGTGCCTATGAAATTGCTGGTTATATTCAAAATGATGATGCTCCTTGTAGAACTGAGAATTATGCTATACTTGGTTATTGCCTTGAATATTATAATGATAATCCTTATATCACTGAATTTCTTGAGAAAATTTATTCTTCAGAACAACTTGCTACCTTTCAGGAACCTGTGGGAGAAGAAACTGCTAAAACTGAAAGCTCATTGGATGAAAAAGAGGAAGAGAGTGATGAACAAAAGGAGGATCTACCTTCTAATGATAGTAACTCTTTAACTCTTACATTATATGATTGCCCTCCACGCCTATCTAAGGAGGAAGAGTGCTATACAGTTGAATGTCATGATTCTATTGAAATATCTCTTTTTGATAAATTTGAAAAAACATCCTCCTTGACTCAAGTAAAGGAAATTGCAGAAAGTAAAAATGTGCTCCCTAATGTTATATATGATAATGCTCTTGATGATGGTCCTATATTGCCTAATGATATTAATTATACTATTATTGTCAAAAGTGGGTTTAATAACCCCACTGTTTTCGAGCTTAATAAAAATTATGTGTTTGTAGATCATGAAAAGCATGCTTTATGTGATAGTTATATTGTTGAGTTTGTTCATGATGCTACTGAAAGTTATTATGAGAGAGGAAAATATGGTTGTAAAAGTTTTCAAGTTACTAAAACACCTCTCTTTATGTTGAAAGTTTTGAATCTATATTTGTTTCATCTTTCTATGCTAGTTGTTTTATGCTTCAATAATTTATTTTGTTATAAGATTCCTTTGCATAGGAAGTGGGTTAGACTTAAATGTGTTTGATATTTGCCTCTTGATGCTCTCTTTTGTTTTTCAACTCTTATTCTTATGAGAGCATCATTAAAATCTTCTAGCCTAGCTAAAAGGCATTAAAGAAAGCGCTTTTGGGAGGCAACCCATTATCTTTTATTTTCAGTATTAGTCAAGGAGTTTGTTTACTTCTGTAGCAACTCCTTTGTATCTTTATTTTCTCGCATTGTTGTGCCAAGAGTAGCCTCTAATGTTAAGTTGATGCTTAATTTTGATTGCTGCGCAGAAACAGATTTTTGCTGTTCACTGTACGAAATTCCTAAAATCACCAGATTGTTAATTAAATCTGAAATTTTTGTGCGTAATCTTTATGAATGTCTGAAACTTTCATTAGTTCAGAGTTTCTTGATCTGAGCGTCGTAAGTGCCCCGAAAAAATTCGTCTTTGCGGACTGTTCTGTTTTAGACAGATTATGCCTTTTTATTTTTCGCATTCTCTCTTTTACTAGTGTTGAGTGAAATTCTTTTTTGGGTGGAAGAGCTTCACATAACATCAGTGGCTGTAGCTAATGTTTAAAGTAACAAATCATATTGTGTCTTTATAGACCATGTGAGTTTTTGATTATGCACTAACCCTCTAATGAGATCTAGTTTGAGTTTGGTGTGACGGAAGTTTTCAAGGGTCAAGAGAGAAAGATGATATAATAGGATCAAGAAGAGTGAAGAGCTTAAGCTTGGGGAGGCTCCCATGGATCTCCCCAGCATATTTCAAGAGGACTCAAGCGTCTAAGCTTGGGGATGCCCAAGGCATCCCCTTTTTCATCGTCAAAATTATCAGGTCATCTCTAGTGAAACTATATTTTAATTCTTTCACATCATATGTGCTTTTCTTGGAGCGTCTGTGTGCTTTTTATTTTCAGTATTGCACTTTTATTTTCAATAAAGCTTGACTGGACCCTAGCATTCTTGATTGGGAGAGAGACACGCTCCGCTTTTTCATGAGAATACTCCTATTCTTCACTTATATTTGTTGAAGTATTCATATCTAGCGCTGTTCAGGTTTTAGCTCTAGTTTTCATGTATCTCTTGTCAGAGCTATTAGTTTTTTTTTGTAGAAAGTACTCTCTTGCTTCACTTATATTTGTTTCGAGAGTTGATGAAATAAATTGATTGGTGTTTGGTTGGTTCAGAAAATGTTGCATGTGGTAATTGGTATAAGGAAAAACTTGCTTAATCTTGTAGATCACTAAAATGGATAACTTGATGCTTGTCAATTGTTTTGAGTTAACAAGTAGATCATGATTAAATTGTGCATCATATTAGCTTTTTTTTTGTAGAAAGTACTCTCTTGCTTCACTTATATTTGTTTCGAGAGTTGATGAAATAAATTGATTGGTGTTTGGTTGGTTCAGAAAATGTTGCATGTGGTAATTGGTATAAGGAAAAACTTGCTTAATCTTGTAGATCACTAAAATGGATAACTTGATGCTTGTCAATTGTTTTGAGTTAACAAGTAGATCATGATTAAATTGTGCATCATATGAGTTAAGCCTATTAGTGAAGAACTACCGTAAAGCTTGTTGAAAATTTGGTTTGCATCGGTGGTACCTCTAAGGTCTAGATATTTTCTAATAACAGGGTTTGGTTAACAAGGAAGACGGTATGAAGTCTTATAACGTTTGCAATATGTTTGTCATATAAAACTTGGTGTACGGGTTGATATTCTTGTTTGCTTACATAACCTTGCTAGCCTAAACTCTGTACTGAGAGGGAATGCTTCTCGTGCATCCAAATCCTTGAGCCAAAATCCATGCCATTTGTGTCCACCATAACTACCTATATGTGGTATTTCCTTGCCACTCCAAGTAAATTTTTCATGTGCTACCTTTAAATTATTCAAAATGTTATTATTCCCTTTTTGTGTCAATGTTTACTAGCTCATGAGGAATTAGTGTGGTTATTCTTTATTCTATTTGTCGAGTGGACTTTTACACCTGGACTAGTGGCATATACATCCGCTTATCCAATAACTTGCAAAAAGAGCTGGCAACGGGGTGCCCAGTCCCAATTAATTACAACTTTAACCAATTAATTCTCTTCACACTTTTGCCCTGATTCATCAGTAAGCAATGACAAACAGTGAAATACCTGAATGTGTGTAAACCAAAGAGAAAGAGGGATGATCTGCCTTGCTGGTAGAAATAACGTCCTTCATGGGAGCCGCTCTTAAAAGTCCGTTCGACAGGTAGAATACTGTTCTCACCCGCTACCATTCGTTGACAATTAACAAACACCTCTCAAAAATAGATACTCCTCCATGGTATGTGATTGATGGAAGGCACCCGAGGATTCGGTTAGCCATGGCTTGTGTTAGCAAGGTTGGGAGGAGTATCAAATATTTTATGCAATCTCTATATGCTTTCAAAAACCTAAAAGCTCTAGCACATGATTTAATCCCTGCTTCCCTCTGCGAAGGGCCTTTCTTTTACTTTTATGTTGAGTCAGTTTTCCTATTCTTTCTGTCTTCCACAAGCAAACACTAGTGTCAACTTTGTTACAACATGCGTTATATGCAATGTATTGGACTTGTTATACTACTTTGTGTTGACAATATCCATGAGATAAATATGTTGAAAGTTGAAGCAAATGCTGAAACTAAATTCTTCCTTTGTGTTGATTAAATACCTTTTATTAGAAACTATTGCTTTATGAGTTAACACTTATGCAAAACTGTTTGATGCTTGTCTCGAAAGTACTATTCATGAAAACGTTTAGCTTGTGTGATTCATTGTTTACTCATTATCTATTTGGTAGCAAATTATAGACCATTGACTTGGATCACTTCATTCATTTACATGTGCCTTGCAATATTATATGATCAAGATTATGATAGTAGCATGTCACCTCAAAAATTATTTTGTTTTTATCGTTTACCTACTCGAGGACGAGTAGGAACTAAGCTTGGGGATGCTGATACGTCTCAAACGTATCTATAATTTTTGATGTTCCATGCTTGTTTTATACCAATTGCTACATGTTTTGCATCTACTTTATATCACTTTTATACATTTTTTGGGACTAACCTATTAACAAGATGCCGAAGTGCCAGTTCCTGTTTTCTGCTGTTTTTGTATTCCAGAAAAGCTAGTCTGGAAATATTCTCGGAATTGGACGAAACTACACGGGGGTGCCTATTTTTCCAGAACACGCCTGACGGAGCGAAGGAGCAGCAGAGGAGGGCCACCAGGAGGCCACACGCACCCAGGGCGCGGGCCCCCCTCTGCCGCGCCCTGGGGTGGTGTGGGCCCCTCGGGGGTCCGCAGCCGCCGCCCTTTCGCCTACTTATTCCCCCCGACGCGAAAACCCTAAGTACCTGAGCAAATATCCACGAAAAGATCGAGAGACGCCGCCGTCATCAACCCTAGCTCGGGAGGGTTCAGAACCTCTTCCCGGCACCCTGCCGGAGAGGGGAATCGTCACCGGAGGCTTCTACATCGCCATGCCTGCCTCCGGAGTGATGCGTGAGTAGTTCATCCTTGGACTACGGGTCCATAGCAGTAGCTAGATGGTTGTCTCTCCACTTTGTGCCATCATGTTTAGATCTTGTGAGCTGCCCTACATGATCAAGATCATATTATTGTAAGCTACATGTTGTGTTTGCTGGGATCCGATGAATATTGAATATTATGTCAAGTTGATTATCAATCTATCTCATATGTTATTTAAGATCTTGCATGCTTTCCGTTACTCGTAGATGCTTTGGCCAAGTAGATGCTTGTAACTCCAAGAGAGAGTATTTATGCTAGATAGTGGGTTCATGTCTCCGTTTAACCTGGGACAGTGACAGAAAGTTCTAAGATTGTGGATGTGCTGTTGCCACTAGGGATAACCTAACGATGCTATGTCCACGGACATATGTGTTTGTTTACATTACGCACTTTACTTAATGCAATTATCCGTTGCTTGCAACTTAATACCAACGGGGGATTCGGATGACAACCCGGCAGTGGATTATTAGTCATAGATGCTGTTGGATAACGGTCTATGTATTATGTCGTAATGCCCAATTAAATATCATAGTAGTCAACATGTCATGTATATGCATTGTCATGCGCTCACTATTCGTCAATTGCCCAGCTGTAATTTGTTCACCCAACATGTTAGTTATCTTTTATGGAGAGACACCACTAGTGAACTGTGGACCCCGGTCCATTCTTTTACACTGATTAAACAACCACAAACTGCAAACTGTTCCTTTTCATTCTCTGCAATTTAATACTCATTTTCCACACCATACGTTTAATCCTTTGTTTTCAGCAAGCCAGTGAGATTGACAACCTCACTGTTTCGTTGGGGCAAATTAGTTTGATTGTGTTGTGTGCAGATTCCACGTCAACAGTCCAGACTCCCTGCGACAGCTATTTTTCTGGCGCCGTTGACAACCTTCTGAAGAGTTGCTGCTCCTACTGGTTCGATAACCTTGGTTTCTTTCTGAGGGAAAACTTGCTGCTGACTACATCATACCTTCCTCTTGGGGTCTCCCAACGAACGTGTGTCTCACGTCATCAGGGGCTAGCCAGGGTCCTCTAGTTCGAGCTTCCATTTGCGCGTGCGTGAGATGGTGGTTGAGAATGAGATGAGGATTGTGGTGTTAGGAAAATAAGTGGCCGTGGGGCAGGGTGTTGGAGGCACTGAACCTGTCCTATCGCCACTGATGATCCTGGAGAGTCTCGAGCGAGGGAGAAGTCATCACCGCTCCCACCCAGCCGGCTTTCCAGGGAAGAGATCTAATTGTACAGGCAATGGGCCGGACGGTACGCGTGGCAAACATTGTACACCCCTGCAGGGTTAAATCTTTTCGAAAAGCCGTGTCCGCGGTTATGGACGAACTTGGGGAAGGACGATAAGATCATAGAATAACTTAAACGGAATGATTAAAAACTGTGTACTAAAGGTACTACTCAAGAATGCAAGGTTAGCTTCCTCGAGGGTGATTCGGGGAGGTGCCTTTGTAGAACAGGTACAGTGGTTGATGATGAGAAAGGTGATCAAAGAAAAGAGTTACTTCTTACCCCTTTTAAAAATATTCTGATTAGTCGATGCCTTTGAGTTATGTTTTCATAAATAAAATCAGCTTTATGCAAAACAGACATAAAACCTTGAAAGCCTCATCGAGCTAAAGCTCTATATTTAATCTTGCGAGTTCGTCGAACTCAACATCGTTTGTTTTGTTTCAGAGGAGGACTTCACCGACCTCGAAGGTGGGTTCTTCGTGGACGTCGACGAGTAGTCTGGGGTTCCCAGGTGCCAGCTTGGGACATCCTGGAACAGCTGGCGCTGGAATGTTTATCTGTAGGCTCTTAGGCCATAATTTGGTTCTTGTTGTTTAGAACAACTTAATTCGCTCCCGCATGTTGTAATGTTGGGTCTGTGACCTCTGGTTGTAATTTGCTATCTTTATCTATTATAAGAGTTGAACTATAATGATTTGTGTCGTAGAGTCTGTGATGTGCCAGTTGTTCCACAAGTCTTGATCTTTCTATTATGCATGGATAGTTGTGCCTGTGTTAAGGCATCAATCGGGGTGTTGCGTTGCCGATGATCAATTCCGAGCAACGCCTGCCAAAGGTTTTGGCCGGGGATTGGTAAACCCGTAACCTCCGTTTGTATCGCTTAACCGGTGACACACAGCATCACTGTATAGCAGTCGGGTCGGGGCGCCACAACTCTGCACTTGGAGTTTCAACCTAACCCATTTACTTTTCACGCAGGTAACTACGTGAAGGGCCATCAAGAGTGCTTTCTAGCGCCGTTGCAGGGGAAGATACGAAGCTTCCTGCAGAATATTTTTCCCGTCAACTACACGCCATCAGATAGCACATATGTACATTTGAAAGAAGCACGGGAAAGGATAAAATAAAGTTTATACAGGTTAGCTACTGTGTAACTCCAAATTGGAGGCACCACAGCAAGCAAAACATGTACAAATCATGTCAAAATAATTTTACATCATTGCCTGAGACACAACATGTGTTTCTAGCTCAGAAACTATTCCATTTACATCATAGAAGCCTGTCCCGAAGTAATTGGGCAGTGGCAGTGAGCAAGATTGCTCTTAAATTCATTCCAGAAGTGATGCCAGGATCTAAAATTGCTAGATCTACACCATTCACTGTTATAGTAATTAAATCATGCATCAATACATCTAAAACATCCAGGAGAACATCCCCAATCCATCAATAACACTTAGCAGTGAAATAAAATTCAGCTCAACCTAAAATCCAATATCTTTCCGAGGATCCCAGAAGCTAGAGAGTGGAATAGGATAGGGGAAGCGAGAATAGGGAATTTTACCTTCCGTTCCTTGGCCGTAGCTCCATGGCGGCGAGGCAGTGCCCGCACAACCATTGGAGGGGGCCAGAGGAGAAATCTGAGCTTCAACACCAACACCGTGGCGGCAAAGAGCACGGTGCTCTGCACCAAGGTCGACGGAGCAGCATAAACATCAGGGGAAGCACGACGAGGCTACATCGTCACCGAAACCCTAGGTTAGGGTTGAGTTGCGCATGGCCGAGAGAGGGGACGAGATCCAAATCGAACTGGACAAAGAGGTGGAGCGGGGCAAGAGGAAGATTTTTCCCAAAACCACGGGGCCGGAGTTGGTCGGAGTCAGGCGGCGAGGGCGACTCGGACGCTAGAGAGGGCACGGGCGCGTGCGAGAGGAGAGAGGAGAAGGGGAGTGGCTCGGTCGGTTGACCGGACTCGAGTCCATTCTTGACCTGGTTCGACCCAAGGGTTGACCAGGGGCATTCTTGTCTTTTCATTAAATTATGAAATTCTTCAAATTCTGAAAACTCCTAAAAAAATCAAATAAAATCCTAAAAATAATTTTAAAATATCCACACATATCAGCAGAAAATAAGCTACCTGATGTAGTGCAACCTACCCCCATCACTACCTAAATAAAATATCAATTCGAATTTTGAAAAATTATTTCTTGTATCAAAATTTTAAAGATCCTTAAGTGGAATATTTCTTTGAAATATTTTGGAAAAACTATTTTCTCAAGTAAATAATTTGGGAAAATGAATACTAAGTTCAAAGTAATATTTGAACTATATCATGACTGTCATGTCACTCATCCTAAATAAATTGCCAAATAAAATTATATTCAAATTATTACAAAATCTTTCGGAAATTTTGGGAAAAGCATCTCATCCTATGCATAATGGCATACATTTGGATCTTCAAACATTGTCTCATATAGACAATTATATTGATTTTCAGAACACGAGGGTCACAAATCATCGGGAGCTTTAGATTGCACTACATGTCAGTCTCAAGGCAAGTTCTAACTTGCATGTCCTTTGATTGATTATTTTTATCAAATTAATTACAAAGTACTATCATTGCATGAAAAAGAAAAACCTATTTTTGAATGATGTGAATTGTTATATAGATATGGTTAGCTGGCAATGGAACCACGATTTGATGTTATGGTGAAGGTTCCATTGTACGAGAAAGTATATATCTAGGATTAATAACCCATGTCTCGGTGATCCTAGCGCCGTATTGAAGCATCAGCCAACAGATTCACTATGGATGGGCTTGTTAGAGGTTTCTTCCCTCGTTCGCATATCCTCGGCAGGCTATTACCTGGTTGCGTCCATTGCGGCGGCCAACTCCGTGTAAGCGTGTGACCTTCCCACCCGACGGGGTGACTGGAATAGAAGCTTGGGGGGTGGTGGCGGGCCAGTGGTCGCTGTTACCAGCCGCGTCACAAATGGGCGGATATGCGTTGTGCAGGGAAGCGACTCCACATGACTTGTTGCCCTGAGTTCTGGCTATAGCACACGTGGTGTGCTAGGAGAGAATAAAGATCCAGACTGCTGTTGGGTAAAGTGGTGCAGCTCTGCAGAGTGAAACAAAGAAATTGTGACTGTCACGTCCTTGTTCCAGGAGGGAACTACAAACCGCAGCGGGAAAGGCATCCCAAGTGATGACTATAAACCCGTGGAGGCTGGGGGCATAGTTTTCTAAAATAAAAATGGACCTTTTCAAGAAATGTTTTACGAAAAGATGCATATTCATCCATGACTTTTTGGTCAGGATGGTAGTTAGTGCATTCCACTTATCTAAGCGTTAAGCTAAACTTGCTGAGTAACGCTGTTACTCATTCGTTCCCTTTTGACCCCATGTTTAGACTCTGAGGAGGCCTTTGAATAGAACTGTAACATCCCAATTTTCTCAACTTTTAAAAACTTTTGAAAAATAAAGCCTTTTGAGAAAATTGCTCTGTTACTTCTAAATAAAGAAAATATTTTTTTTTCTAAAAATTATTTATTTTAGTTTACAAAGTTTTCAAATCTCGATATTTGGTTTTTGAATTGATGTGGATCTTTTCTTATTTAAAAATATATTCTATTAGTTTTATACAAATTAAATCTTTTCCCAAAAGTCATTTTCCTGTTTTTCTAAAAAGAAAAACAATTTCCTTTTCTAGCCGAATGGGCTAAGCCCATCCTCTCTTTTATTTTCTCTCTTTTCTTTCTTTTCTTCTCCGGCCGAATTGCCTTGGCCCATTTTCTTCTCTTTCCTTTTCTTTTTCTTTTCCTTCTCCTCCACCGAGTTGGGCCGGCCCAGCAAGGGCAGCAGTAGCCCAGCCGCACGACCCAGGTCGGTCGATCGATCGATCGATCGTTCGTTACAGGAAACGTGTTGTTTCCGTTCGTTTCAAACCTATGTTGATTCAAACTTTCATCTATAATTCTATACTACTACTACCTCCGATCCATATTAGTGGGCGACCGTGCCCAGCAGGCCCGTGTAGAAATCTCGCAGTATGCGCGCCTTGTCTTCATGGTAATGTTGTCGGAGGTAGTAGTAGTATAGAATTATCTTGCTGGGATAGGGCGGAAACCTCCCAGAAAATCTTGAAGAAAGCAGGACCAAAACCATCTGGACCAGGGCTGCAATCAGAACGCATAGAGAAAAATGCCTTCTTCAACTCACTCTCTGTGAAAGGTGCCTCGACCGCGGCGAGGCCGGGAACGTGAGGGAGCAGCGCCGCCAACCCGGGGTCCCATGCCACGCCATGGACCGTGCCCAGCAGGCCCGTGTAGAAATCTCGCAGTATGCGCGCCTTGTCTTCATGGTAGAGTTGATCCAATGTTGTCGACTTCGTAAGTCTCCAACGATCGCACTGAAGCTGGACTTTAGGAAAGCGTTCGACTCGGTTGATTGGAGGTCCCTTGACGCGATCCTGGACGCGCGTGGCTTTGGCAGCCTTTTTCGTTCATGGATTAGGGAGATCCTGCGCACCGGCAAGGCCGCGGTGCTCCTTAATGGCGTCCCGGGGCGGTGGATCGAGTGCAAGAATGGGTTGCGCCAAGGCGACCCGTTGTCACCATACTTGTTCCTGATCGTTGCCGGCCTCCTTCGCCAGCGGGTTGTGGGGAGCTCGCCCGACGGCACGCTACTCCACCCCCTCGTGGACGACCTACCATGCCCGGTGCTCCAGTACGCGGACGACACGCTGATCCTTGTCCGTGCCGACCCCCAGCAGCTCACCCTCCTAAGGCATGCACTCGATGATTTCTCGGCGGCGACCGGACTCGCCATCAACTACCATAAGAGCTCCTTCATGCCGATCTGTGTCCCTCCTGATGAAGCTGCGTCTCTTGCCGCAATCCTTGGGTGCCCCGTCTCCGTGTTCCCCCAAACTTATTTGGGGTTGCCGTTGTCTGACCGCAAGCTCCCTGCTAGTGCGCTTGATTTCCTGGCGGACAATATCGCGAGAAGGATCCCTAGTTGGAAGGTGCGCACTCTCGACCCTGGCAGTCGGTTGACTCTGACGTCGGCCGTTTTGTCTGCGATCCCGTCATTTGCCATGTCAGTACTGCCAATCCCCAAAGGCACGCTGGTGAAGATGGATCGCCCTCGTCGCGCTATGTTCTGGAAGGCCTCTGAATCCTGCTCTGGAGGTGACTGCCTAGTGTCATGGGACACGGCATGCCGTCTAAAATCGGAAGGGGGGCTTGGCATGATCGACCTAGGCGTGCAAAACACGTGCCTCCTCCTCAAGATCGTTCACAAGCTGATGACGGGTGTGAGCAATCCATGGACAGAGTGGGTGCGCCGGTGGTACTTAGGGGACGGCGCGTCCCCTCCCTCGACGCCAACGTGGCAATGCCTCAGCTCCTTTGTACCCCTCCTTCGCCAGTTAACTACTGTAAAGGTGGGAGACGGGGCGAACACCTCCTTCTGGCACGATAACTGGACCTCTCTCGGTTCGCTTGCCGCCGCTCTGCCTGCACTGTATTCGCACTGCCTTGCTCCAGACGTGGGGGTTGGGGCCGTGTTGCGCCTAGGCGCTGGTGCACTTTGCATGAGAGCACGCCTCTCCCCTGCTGCTACGACGGAGCTCGACATCGTCATGGACGGCATCGCGCACTTCGTCCCCAGGACCGCCCCAGACTGCCGGACTCTGCTGTGCTCCGCCACCCAGCGTTTCAAGACCCGTGACGTCTACAGCCTCCTCCGCTCGTCGGGGTGTGGGCCGCCACTGCATGACCTCAACTGGGAAAACTTTTGCCCGGTCAAGGTCAGGGTCTTCGTGTGGATTCTGCGGCATCGGCGAACCAGGACGCGTGCTCGCCTGCATCGCCTGGGTATTTTGAGGGCCCCTGACTGCCCGTTCTGCCCCGGCGTCGCGGAAGATATACGACACCTCTTCGTCGCGTGTCCGCGGATGCAGGAGATCTGGCGTGTGTGTGCGCCCGGTGCCGCCGCCCCCGTTTTGGAGAGCGTGGTCGACGCTTTCTCTGCTGAGCACCCCGCCTGGGCCCTCCCCCTCCGCATGACTGCGACTGCTTTGCTGCTCTGGATCGGCTGGAAGACCAGGAACCGTCGTGTGTTCGATGGCCTTGCTACGTCTGTCCCCGAGTTTTTCGATGCCGTCCGCGACCACCTTCGTCTCTGGGTTGTTAGGGCGCCCCGCCGTCTGGATTGTGGGCCGCTTTTGGCGTGGTGTGCGTCGCTTCCCTCCTAAACCTCTATGTAAAAACCTGCTCGTCCTAGCTTGTTTTGAGGATTAGTATGTAAAACGGTTTTTTGAAGTACTAATATAAAAAAATTCAGGTGGGCTTTTCGCCCTCCATTGCTTCCTTCAAAAAAAATTTTAGACAAAGCTATATACCCACTAATATAAATCAGAGGGAGTATTAAAAAGAGCAAACATGTTCGGGATATATTAAATTTGTGCCGTTCAATATTTGATCAACGACTCAAATCGATCGAATGTTTGACAACTCAACACACATTTTCAGTTTTGTGTTAATTACGAGCATTGACACCGCTAATCTGTTCGCGAGCGTCGATCGGGCCTGGCCGCAGTGGCGTAGCTTCTAAAGGGCGAAATGGGCAGCCGCCCCCCCAGCCCATGAGAAATCTGCTAGTTATCCCTAACTAATTGCTGCATATTCCAGTGAAAATCGGCCTAAAATCATGTTTTCTTGCCCTCCCAGCCCATTTGCCCCTCCAAGATTTTGGGCCAAGCTCCGCCACTGCCTGGCCGGCGTGATATCCGGCAGTGCGTCGTGGGCAGACGGCAGAAAGTGGTGGAAGACGAGGAGGTAGTTGAGGCTGGGTGGAGCGGGGAGGTGACGGGGTCCGGGATCACGACGGCGACACGACAGAGCGGACATGAGGCATGGAAGGCATGCGCGTAGAGCGTAGCGCGTGGAGCTCGTCGCCATAGGCGACCACCAGGAGGCACAAGGCGCAGTCGCAGGCGCCGGCGCTCGCGACACCGAGAGGAATTGCAACGAGGGCAGTGACTTGATGGCTGCGTCGTCCAAGCCCTACAGCGAGAAGGTGTGGTAGATGTTGTCGTAGGTGGTGAAGGACGTGAAGGAGTCGTTTGCCGGCAAGCGCCCGTGAGCGTGATGAGCAGCAGACGCTGCCGTCGCTGCCACCCGCGCCACCGCCACGATTGACCGGAGGTGCTGAACCTGCACATGCAGATTAGGGAAAGTGCCCCGTGTGTTCTCCCTGTTTTGCATTTTTCAATTAAATTTGCTCTGCCAGTTGCAGTAAGCGCCAACATGGTTCTGACTTCTGAAGTCGATACCATGGAGACTGAAGTGGTGCGGAAAGTTATTGTGCGGCTGCTGTCAATTGACATCAATCTATGGTACCAAATTTTTACGATTCAAATTCTATTGCAAAGCACACTGACTAGGCTGCTCCCCATAGTATTTTATTCCTTATCTGATTGTTGAATTGAATGTCAAGAAACATGATTACTGAATTGGTATTTAATAGACGTACATGAGAACAAACTACAGTGAGGTTAGTTAGGGTGTTGCCAAAACTTTACTGAAAATACAGATGATTAATTAATCCCAAAATTGTTAGAACCGATCAGTGCAGGAGCTTAGAACATCACTGAATAATGAATGTTCGGTGTGAACACTTCACTGCATCAAGACATTGCACTCTCACTTCAGTAATTAGAAATGTGTGCTCCATTTAAGCATCTACCTATCAAAATTCAGCGATTGGAGTAACTGGAAATGAGGTATTGCCTGCACATGCATCCGGTGTAAGTTCAGTTCAGTAATTAGAACTTGTCCGGTGTACACTGCAGCGGACCTGTCCTAAGTAACATTTCTTGACATTCAATTTAGTAATCAGATAAGTGATGTTAGCTCGCAATCTTACATTTGCAGGTATTTCAGCCATTAATTAATGCATATCCACAACACTATTCTCAACAATCAGATTTCAGTTTGTATTGACATCATGTATGCAAAAAGGCTGGTGCAACTATCTCCAACCATCTTAGACCTTCCTCATTTGGCTACGAAATACTCTTTCAGGTATTTAAGATGTGCTTTCAAATGCACCAAGTAAATCTGATCTGCTGGAGCCAGAGATTTTGTTCATTGTGATCTGTGCGAATAATGGCTGAATTCCAAATGAAACTAGGTACATGTGTGTGCCCATTCCGAGAGAAGAGTTTGTTGCCTTCAAAGATTGGAGTTTGATACTCTTCTGTTGTAACTTTATGCAGCGTTCGATCATGGTGACGACTCGGAGAAGCTTACATCATCTGGTACATATGTTTGTTTAAACATATCCTTGCTTTGAAGTATCATGACTATTACTGTCCCTTAAATAAATGTTATCTATGCATGTGACTTAAGACAAGATGAGCTGAATAGTTTCTTTAGAAGACGGTGCATGTTGCACAGGCCGGGACAACGGCGGGTGTGTTGATCATCAACAATGATTTATTGGTTTTTTTCATGTTTGTAAAAATTGCTAGGATTTCAAGTGGTATATTTTTTAGACGATTGTCTCTCTGGTTGTATAGAACTTATTTTCTCATGATATATATTCTTTTGCAATGTCAAGTGTTTGTGAATATTGTACGACTGAATCAGTACATTCAAAAGTGTTAGTTCTACTATAATAAAAGGATTTTCATTACCTTTGCTCACACGCGCCTTATTCCAGAAAATTCCAGGATGTTAAGAAGTCCGTCATATACATGTACTAGAATGAATCATGTATCATCAAGTTTTTTGCAAAATGTTATTGGTTCCAACTGCGCGAAAAAATAAAATGAGGAGCTAAAAGTACATTTTTAGGATGCAAAAACAAAATTTAGATTTTTTCTATACAATCCACAAGAATGTAAAGTTTTCCTCAAAACTTGAAACTAGAACATAATAATGAGTCTATACGTGTGAGAGTATTTTGGGTATTCTGAAAGAAAGGAAAAGCACCTATTCTCCAAACGGTATTCAACGCGCATATGTAAGTTTTCCGACGTATTCAACGTGCATTGCACGTGCAACATTTCTAGAAACAAAGGCTTGCCTGTTATCGTATACAAAAGCTCAATTAGCGGATTAATTTCTAATTCTAAATGTAATACACCGTAAATTTGGTCATTCCTAGAATGTTATCTATCAACGTCTTGTTTTATGATTGAGTAGAGTTGGCCTAACGTTAATTTAATATAAGATTTGGGTTTCTAAACTATGTGATATTATTATATGATTATGTGGATTTGGTTGTTGTCTATTATTTTGATTTATTGTTTATTGATCTTTCGATTTTCATGTTGTTTTATCAATTGTGAATCCAAAAATAGGGTGAATGTCTTCCACTATTGTTGATGTTTTCATATTAGATTATGTTACGTACAACGTGCGTTGCACGTGCACGTCCACTAGTCTATACTACTATTAAAAGAGCAAACATGTGTTGTGTTGTGTTGATACATTAAATCTAAACCGTTTAATTTGATCAACGATCCAAATCGTTCGAAACCTTTTCAATTTCTTCATAGTAACAAGATTGCCACCGCTAAAAAAATAAACTGTTCGGTTCATCGCCCGCCGGACAGTCGCCGGGAGCCTCCGACACCGCGTGCCCGACGCCCGTGCGTACCGCCGAACTAAAAGACAGCCCAACGCCCGTCGTTACGTCGTACCACCAAACGGAGACAGGGACGTCTCCTGCAATCGCCACTCCCATCCACTCCTCCTCCTCATCTAATCACCATAGCCCCGCACAGCCGACGCCCACGCGCCGCCCCCGCGACGACGGCCGCTGTCGACCCAGCGCCTGCACTGCTGCTCCTGCCTGGCGTTGTGGGTTGGATCTTGCCCAGGATCCGGAACCACGCCGATGACGGAGACTGAGCCGCCGCAGCCAGCCATTCATCCTCTCCCGCCTGCTGCAGTCCCCCTGGCCGGCCGCTTCGGTAGGCCGCTGTACTCGACCTGGAGGTGTAACCTGGATCATACAAGAGGATAGCCAAAGCCGTAGATGCGTTTGTTGTTTGTTGCCCCCACAGTCGTGGTTGTCGCAGCACGTCCTGAGCAGAGCTCCTGACATCCGTAAGGAAAGACAACCTGTTCAAGTTAGCTACCTGCTGCGTCGATTTTGCTTCAGCAATTACACGGGTACTTTTATTCTCCTAGGAGGGTGTAGATTAGATTGTGTATACATGCCAACTGCTTGAGAAAATTACTAAGGGGATATAATTGTTGAATTTTGCCTAGGAATTATCCAACCGATCAACCATCGAATGATTTTGTACTTCATTGCTTACAAGGTGATGCCAAAGGAAATAAACTGTCTGCAGAGCAACTGAGTTTTCTGATTGTGTTTTGGAAGCATTTGTGGATTGTTATCCTGGCAGTCAAGGAGCTGATGCTTTATTGAATATTTTCTGTATTGCATAACAACTAGCTGGTGTGGGTTTGCTAAGTAATTCTTTGCTACACCTTCATAAGCGATTTATTATGTTGTATTGTGACTTGAACTAGCTTTTCTCATTAGAGTACTCTTTCTGGTTCTGTCTTGTCTTAAACTGCTCATGTCTTATGTGGACTTGCATACAAAAAATAACTGCAGCAACAGAACATATATACTATCCTATGTAGAAAAGTTTAGCTTGAAAAGGTCCCAACGTTTTAGGCTTTTACTGTCTTTGATCAGTTTAGAACAAGGTCATGTGTGCTTGCATCAGTATCTTATCTCCCTTTAAATATTGGACTGACTGTTAATGGTGTCCAACAGCCATGGCTTGATTATCTGAACGAATTAGAAGCTAATTTACGACTATAAATTTATAATTGTTACTGTTTGTGCCTTATGATATTTAATCACAGATTTGGTGGTAATTAACAAATTAATGAGACCGATTTGGCTGCTCCTTAAACTGAACTGTCAATACATATATGTTCTGCATGCCCACAGGGAACTAGCTTATGTGGTTCTCCATATGAAAGATATTGACCATGGTTTTTGTTGTTCCATGTATGATGAGCAACTCTATTCATCAAGGTGCAGAAACCATCGCTGTCCTTTGCAGCATTGTCATTGTCGTATGCCTGGTCCAAGCAGCTCATCAGTCAAGGTGACTCGAGCACTTCACAATCAGCCACTTCGCACGTTTGTGAGATTACTTTTTAAATATTTTCTTTCTCATCACATATTTTGTGTCGTTTTGAATATTTGTTTTTCTTACAAATTTCTATTTGTTTTGTGTCTCTTATACATATCTCTATTAGTGTTTTGTCCACGATGTCACCGCTAACCTCCAGGAACTGGGCCTCCACGAAGTGCCTGAAGCAGGCCGTGCCCATGAACCGGAAGGTCACGACACTCTTGGTGTCGTGTGAGGCGGCAGGGTTCGATGGTCGTAGATATGCTACATGAAGCGCACCGGGTATGCAAATATCATACTCCTCCTTACCGATGGAATCCCGGTCTCCCTCTCGGCATCTTCCATTATTTATTCGTCTAGCCATGATGCATGTATATTTGGGTCATTGCACTTGAATAAATGAGATTAGACTTATTTGATAATTTGTTATAATATATCGCAATATTATATTATCCAGAAATGAATGAATTTATTTCTGTATGCAGCCACAAGCCTGACGATATAGATGCTTATCTCTTTGGGCACTGTTCAGATCGATTCTCTAACTTGCAGAATAATTATGGTTTATTCTGATTTTCAATAAATATACATGCTAAGAAAATCAGCCGCCATGTAGGTATTCTAGCTTCCGTTTGATTAAACTTCTTAGCGGGACAGCTTCGCATACAAAGAAACAAAACGAGCAGCCTCGCCGTTCGACGCTCCCCACCGCCCTGTACCGCTGCCTCCCTTGCCAGCCGTGCTCCACAAACCAACGTGTGTTCGGCCATCGCTCGCCGCCGCAATGTTATCTTGCTTGTAGTATGACTAACTCAATTTCTAACATTTGTACTATGTCTTAAATTGTTTTTATTTTTTATTTATGTTTAATGTTTGCAATGGTTGGTTACGTGCGTTGCACGTGAACGTCAACTAGTACTATTAAAAGAGCAAACATGTTGGGATACATTAAATTTGAGCCGTTCAATATCTGATCAACGCTTCAGATCGCTTCAATATTTGACAACTCAACACACCTTTTCTTTGTGTTGTTAATTACAAGAACTTGCCACCACTAAAAGAAACACCTCAACGCCTTATCTGGTTTCTTACTCCCGTTCGAAAAACGCCGACGCCGCATCGTCCCATGGTGCTCGCCGCCGTTGTCGTCGTGGAGGAGCTCCGCGAGCGCCGGCGTGCCCCCGCGCGGGTGGTCAAGGAGGAGGAGCGGGTGCCGCCGCCGCCGCTCGCTGGCGAGTTCCGGAACGCATACCTGCGCGAGCTGCTGGCGCTGCAGTCCCGCCGGATTCGGCTCCTCGGACTCTGGATGACTCCGACCTGCTCGAGCCATCGGCCATCGCTGGTGGATGGAACCGGTGACGAGGGCCGTGAACGGAGCCTCTTCCAACTTGCAAGGCACACAAGGTGTACCGGAGCTTCGTGGTTGGGATTGATCAAGTGGCAATCGCTGGACTTCATGCGTCACAACCACAACAGGCTACTACTAGGACGACACGGAGCCGGACACTGCTGCCTACCGCTGGAGCCGCGTCAGCCTGAATGCATCCAAGGTCTTGCCACTTCTCTTTCCCCTGCATCAATCTACTCCACAAAATATCTCCGTAGCTTTTATCTTCAAAAGAAATCGATTTTGTTGATTGCAAGTTATCTAACGATGCCAAGGCTCTCAAGCTGGCTTTTCTAGCACTGGATCGAGGATGTGAGTACACATCAATTGCTTCTTTTAATCTAATTTAGTACTCCCTCCGATCCCATTAAATTGTTGCAGCTCGTACATATCAGCTGTACCTGGTAAGTAAATCTCATGACATCCTCCAGATCTTAGGGAGTAGCATTTTGTTTGCTGGATATGCTGATTTTGTGTGCTCTCCAGTTTGTCCGAAAATAATCTGCTTTCCGATATCAGTTGACTTGGACCTTTTGTTGGCTTGTGAACATGGACCAGTCACCAAAATTTTCAATTATTTGTTGACTCTGACTTTTATTTGCTATTTTTAAATACTTCATCTATATGGATCCAACACATTTATATGGGCATAACCTGCACTTCTACTAGACCCAGGCTAGCCAACCGTTCTTCAACTGGTAAAGAACATGACTGCAATCGTAAGCAGTTTTTATTGTTTGAAGGAAAACCGTGCAATATGTTCATATTTCTTTTACCCCTCTACGCTACATGATATCCTAACTGGGTCAACTTGATCAAAATAAAGGCTGAAGTACACTAAATTGATTTTTATTGTTCATGGTATGCTAGAAGATTTACATGATATTGTGTTTTTGTATGTTTTGAATAGAGTGATACCAAAATATCTGCATGTGTTCTTTTTCTCTCATGACTAAATTGTTCGGTTAAGTGTTGGTCTTCGTGAAAATGTGCACATAGAAAAATGTTTATTCTTCATCACTCCTTGGGGTTAAATATGGACAACTAGAAGCATATCTCTCTAGACTTATGTACCGTCGCAGGTGGGATAAACATGGGATAAAAGTGTAGATACCTCATTAGTATTAGGTAAGGGAGAATTTGTACTACCATGTTTCATGCAAGAAGATGTAAATTGTTCCCCGTGTCTTCTCTTTTGTTAGTTTTTCCCTCCCATTGCAACACACATGAATGTTTTGCTATGATTTTGCATCGGGTCTGTGTTTGTGGGAGACCATGCTTATGTGTTTGTCTTTTACACATTTACTGCACACGAGGCGGTGCCGCCGCTAAATGTCGTGTTGAACGATACAAGTGTTGAGTGTGAGATTGAGGATATGAAAACAAATTTGCCAACATCTAACCAAGGAGCACACCTTCATTGTCGCGCACCAGTTCTGTCGGCTTCGGTATGAGATTTGTATGCTCCATGATGCTTACATTAGTATTGTTCTCTTTGCAATATAAAATCTAAAACCGATGCAAAAGTCTAAAATCTAAAACCGATTCAAAAGTGTAAAAGAAGTAATCCATGTAGACTCTGGTACGTCTATACTACTTGTAAATTGGTCTTTTAATTACGAAGACGTGCGTTGCACGTACATGCCAACTATATCTCAAGTTATACAAGTCCGAATTGAGTTCCATTTGTTTTTCCTTGACCCTACTCCAAAAAGATCCCATCCACCGACCTCCAAGCATTTATAAACCGCAGCCCCGGCCTCCAACTCGTTCCTAATGTCGAAACCCTAGTTTCAGCCTCTGTTTCAATCTTTTGCTTTTCCCGATTCGAGAGTTGCTCGGATGCAATTTTATCCTTCGTGAGAGTTTGATATCTCCTCGATATCTTTTCATCCCGACAAACCGCAGCCCTTTTCATCCACCATAGCCGACGAATTTCGCTTCGCAAGTTTTCCGACCTGACGGAGTAAATCTTAGATCTTTTCTTCCTCGATGCTCGAAATCCAAATTCCTTCGGCGAGTTTATATATATGAGTAGTCTCTACAACTTTCGTGTTGAAAGTTTTTCTATTTGAGCTACGGATTTCTCGTTCTAATTCCGATCTACTTTTGAGGTCAAACCGGTGCAATAGAAGATGAAGATTTGAAGATCTACTTATCTCCCGGCGAAACCGTAGATATTTTTGAGATCCGTTAGACAAGATCTATCCATCCATGTCATAATCCCAATTCAGACGTTTTTCAACTTCTGAACCATCCGAAGGTCTGACAGCAGATTATGGAGTATTCTGTTCCAATCATTTTCTTTTGTCAACCGGAGGCTATCTAATGTTCAATGTACAATTTAGATCATCCCATCTATACCAGAGTATGTAAATCTATTTCTATTTCCAAAACCCTAATCTCCGGAGTTCATCTAGCCAAACCCTAGATCATGTAGATTTCATCTACTTGGTTATCATCATCGAGATTGGAGTACTTCCGTATACTCGTTCCTTGTCAAACCTATCTTCAGACTACACCAAATTCTAAACCAGATGTTGTGTACTTTAGTGCATAGACGTCATTAATATTTAATTCCGGTGTCATGTTATTACATGGTTGTCAATATCCAATCTAGCCAACCTTTATTGTCTATCTATCTCGATCGTCAACCCTTGTTGGTGATTGTTCATCTTCTCCATATATTCATCTAGCTCCAGTTTCCCAATCTCCATATATTATCTACTCCATATATACTCTTACATCTATCCTCTTACTAAACTAAAGGTTTGTTTCTATTTTTGTTGTTGTTTGGAGTTATTGGATTTTATTTGCTTCTTTGTATTGAGTGTATTCGTAAACCACGACGTGTAGATTGCAACGTCAGGTGAAGTATCAAGGGAGCAGGTATAAGGGAAACATCAATAAATCTCTGGAGCAAGGCAAGTTATCTTTGACCATACCACATCCTATATTTTGAGTATTTTGTTTTCTAAAATGCATGCTCGTTAGTGTTATTAGTTGGGTAGTAAGCCTATTACTATTTATTATTACAGCCTCCACATATATGAGCCATTATCCAAATGCTACCATCCATACCTAAAACCCTAGGTGGAGCCTTGTGTTGAGTTTCTTAGCCATGCTTAGATGTGTTCAGTTTAGCGTGTCTAATCAACTTCAGGTTTAATTTAATTTGTGAGACTGTTAATTGACAGGTCTGGCCCCCGGGATATGACTCAGTTCTCTTTTAATAACTTTGGTGAGTACAGTTGTGGTTAGCTTCTGTACTTTATCATGTGAACTTTATTCTTTGAGCCAGACACGAGCGGAGTGGTCAAGTGTAATGTGTAGTTAGCTCTTATACTTGGTCTTCATTTCTTCCCAGTCCCTTTCTTTGAAAAACCCTCCAATTCGTGGGCAATTCTCCTTATTTTGTCATTTGTGGTGGTTAGCCATTATGACAGGTTATCTTCCATGGTTAGTGGATTTTAGCCCACTCCTTCCTTCGTGGGAGAGTTATTAGCCTTCGTGGTTTTCCCGCTCGTAGTCGACCACTAGGAACAGTTAGCATTGTAACTTGTTTGAGTCTCACCGTATCAACTTGAGGTTAAAAGCTCGAGTGAAGTACAACCTCTGCAGAGTGTAAAACTAATCGATTAGCCGTGTTCGCGGTCATGAACAACTCATCCTTGTGATCTTTGCTTAGAGCCAAAATCCCATTGTTCACTTTAAATTGTTGGAATTGTTACATTTTGTGGCTATTCTATTCACATGGTTACTTTGGGTTACTTTCATATTGGTTATGAAAGATGTCACGTTGTTACCTTGTTTTACAAAGTTCTTTCAACTACTTGTTCGCTTTATGCAAATTAACCGTAGAAGCTTTAAAGGATAACTTGCGGAGTACGAAATGTGCTCACCTTGCAATTAACAATCTTTACAGAGATGAAGCTTAGTAGATCTCTTCAGGAGAAATACTACTTTAGGAATCGTTAGGTGTGCGCGCCCAGTCAAAAGCCTGTGCGGCTAATGGAGGCCTGTCTACCGAAGTTGTTCAAGTTTTCCGCTGCCATTCTGAAGAGTTTGTAAACCTTTGTCATAAGGCAATTGCTACTCTATTTTATCAACTAATAGTTCGATTGATTCTTTGTTATTACAACTGTAAACCTGCGTGCACTAGTAAAATCCTGGGATAGTGCATATTCAACACAGGGGATTCTGGAGGGTTGTATCCGGGGCCTTACAAGAACCATGGAGCATACCATGCCGACGAGGTGTACTTCGAAGCACATGATCTGTCTGGAGGAGTAGAGGGCGTTGACTATATCATCGCATACGGAGCCGACGACCACGAGGAAGAGGAGGTCGAGACCTAGAGTACCATAGTAGGAGTCGGGTCGAGCAAAACTAGACTAGTACTACTTAGTTGTTGAGCCCATATGGTTCTTAGTTTGCTATTTTCTATAGCTAGTAGGTTGACACCTGTCAACATCGCAATAATAGACGTTCCTCCCATCTCGGAGAAAGACGTTGAGGTTTTTATGCATTCCTGGCTTGTAATATTTAGTAGCGTGTAATAAAGTGGACCCACAATATTTCTGTTGTACTACTCTGAGGGATGTAATATTTGCGGATCAGTCCTTCCGTGGGACATTTCTGTTCTACACGACAATATGCAGTGGTGTTTTTTTTTTTTTGAGACTATATGCAGTGGTGTGCTGGGTCACCGCACACAAGGGTCGATGTTGGGCTGGCCCAATTAAGCTAACCATTATTTTTCTATTTTCTTTTTTTCATTTTTGTTTCCGGTTTTATTGAGTTTTCTTTCTTTGCATTATGTATTATAAATCTCCAAATGTAAAATATATTTTTATTGGAATATTTTTACAATTCAAATAGATTGCTCTCGTGTTGTGTAATTTTTTTTTAAAATCATACAAAAATTTGCAATGAATGAACATTAATTTCAAGATGTGAACAATTATTTTGAATATTGTGATTTATTTCTCTCTATGAAAATATACAATTGCGAAGTATATTTTGAAGGTTAAGAAAAATATTAACGCGACTTGAAAAGATGCTTCTATTGTTCAAGAAAATTACTCACGAGTTTAAGAAATGTTCACAAAAGTTATAAAAAATTATTCGAGTTAAAAAAAGGACATGTTGTTAAAAACTATCTGTAAATTCAAGAAAATATTGGCAAACGTTATAAAAAATTATTCGGGAGTTCAAAAGAATACTTTTTTGTAAAAAAAAAACTTTCCACGAATTCAAGAAAATGTTCGCACTCAAGAAAAATTGCTTACGATATAAAAAATGTTCACATGGATATGAAATATTAATCCCGGGTTTAAAAATTTATTTGTAAAATTTAAATAATGGCAAGATTTTAAAATGTTCACCTATTATATAGTAAAAAATATACATATGATTTTTTAAGAACAAAAAATAATTTAAAATTTCAAAATAGAAATAAGAAATAAAACAAAAAATAAACGTGAAATATAATCCGAAGTGATCCCTGTCGTGTCTCGGGTGACGGACACCGGGAGTAGATGGTACCCCCTTTTTAGGTTCGGCACGGGGCGCGAAGGAGGCTGGAAGACGCCTTACCCGGGAGCAAGGTCGCCAAGTTCTTCGTCGATGGGAGAGGAAAAGCAACACAGAAAGACACACGGAGTTACCCAGGTTCAGGCCGCCCGGAGGCTAAAAGCCCTACTCCTACATGTCTGGATTGAGAGGTTCATCATGGTGTGGTGTACAAGGGTGTTCTGGGGTGAACCCGGCAGAGTTTCGGCCGGAGGTAGACGAAGAGCAGATCCTGCCCTAGGGAGATCACCACTCTCTCTACCTTCCGAACCCTAGTCTAGTCTTGCCTGAGCTCTAGCTTGCTTCTGTTCTAACCTGTCCTCCTCGGTGCCATGGTCCTCCTTTTATAGGCTAAGGGGATCCGACATGGGCACGCGAGAGGTGTGAAGGATCTTGGCGGGAAAACCCCTCGGCGGTCCTTGGAGGAGACGTGGCGTCCTCTCCTCCAAGCGTTCTCCGGAGGGCAGCGTGGTCGTCCGCCCTTGGAAAAGGTGGGACGGACAAAGCCTGTCCGCCCCACCAACTGCGCTCGTGGCAATGTCACCAGGGCGCGGCCTTCATCTTGGCGCCCAAATCTTCCACCAGCTTCTAGCGAGCTGGCGATCTTATCCTCTCGGCGGTACGGATGGAGGACCCGGGGGCGCGCCTGGCCTCCTGCCGGGCGCACGGACCCGCGGGTATCCCGCCTGGTTCTCCGGGCGAGGGGGTGACCCGGAAGGTCGCCTGGTCCTTAGCCGTGGAGCCTTGCTGTCAAACTTGTTGGGTGTCCTTGGGGCATATGGGCTAACCCATCTGCTGTACTTGACTCCTTGCCTTGTCCATCTTCTTGGTGGGCCCCAGTGGAGGACCCACTTTGGCAGCATCAGGGGAACCCCATGTTCCACTGCTGCGACAGTAGCCCCCGGGCATGGTCCCGGCGGCTCTTGCTTCAGCTGCTGCCGGGGCTATGGCCAAAGAGTTGGCCAAAGTGGGTACCCGGCGCCTTGCCTGCTTTGCCCGAGGCTCGCCAGGGCGAAGTAGAGACGAGCCCCCGAGCTTCTCTTGGACTTGGTCGCGCGAACGTTGCGGTTCGCACGGACGGCCAACGTCTATCTTGAATCCAACGGGAGGGAGCGCTTGAAGCAGAACGTCCCCTCGACCCCGCGTCAGTCGGAGTAATGGGGCCGCGACGTGACGCGTGGGAAGCCTTATGAGTCACGCCTCGCAGTACTGTGGCCGTTGCTCCCCAAATCTTCCGAAATCCCCAAATCGCCGCCTCCATTTCCATCTCTCTCTCCAGCTTCGGGCCGCCGCCTCTGCCGTCCGCCGCCGCAGCTCTCCTTCTGCTTCAATGGCGCGATTGAAGGTTGCGGCTCAGAAGAAGAGGGCCAGCAGGTCCTCACTCTTGAGGCAGGAGCTGTCTCCCAGATCCGAAAGGGCGCGGCGGAGATCGGAGCGCAGCGCCGAGCGGGCTGAGCTTCGCAGGCAGCAGGCCTTGTTCCCGAGCGACTATGCTGACAGCGCCGAGATGATGCGGAAGGCCAGGCACCTCGGAGTGATGGAGTCCGACGAGGCGCCTGATGCTCCTGCCCGAGTGCCGACGAAGGTTTTCCCACCTTCGGAGACCAGGGCGCCTGGGCAGATCCCAATTTTTGATGGCTTCATGCTGATGGGACTCGTTCCTCCCTTCTCAGATTTCTTTCTAGAGATCTTGCGCGCATACGGGTTAAGGCTTCTGCATCTGACCCCGGGCGCGATCTTGGATTTGACGGTTTTCGCCCATGCTTGCGAAGCATTCGTCGGGGTGATGCCATCCGTGGCTCTGTTCCGCCACTTCTTCTACCCCCGCATCGGGAAGGATGGCTGGATGGGGGGCGGTGTCACCTTCTGCTTCCGCCAGAAGGTCAAGCAGAACTACCCTCACTTGCCAATCAAGTCCAAGTGGGACGAGTGGAGGCAACGCTGGTTCTTGGTCGAGGTGCCAGAAGCTCTGTCACTCCTGGAGGAACCGACGGAACATCCGGTGAGCCTGGAGACCTGGAGTGCGTCAGCCTCCAGGATGACGATCTTTCGGCTGCGGTAGAACGCTTCAAGCTCCTTCGTGAGAAAGGAGTTTCCGGAGCTGCCATTGTTGCCCACTTCCTTCGCAATCGCCTGGCGCCTCTGCAGAAGCGGCCACACCCAGCTTGGGACTTCCAGGGTCCCCTGGACCCATCTCGTCTGAGGAGTCCTGACATGGACCGCGCCCTCCTCCGGGACAACATGACCGGGATGTTTACCCGGGATGTCAAGTACGAGCTGCCGGCAGGATTCCGGCCCCTGTGTGACGACCCGGAGAAGGCAAAGATTCTGAAGTCAATGCCGACTTGCAATGCCCTCGGAATTGTGGGCCGCTCTGACCACGGGCCCAAACCTGCTAGGACGTCAACCCGGAAGGCCAAGGCTCCCTCTAGTTCTGACGAGGAAGGAGAACTCCTTGAGTCTGAAGAAGAGAGCGAAGAAGAGGAATCCGGGGAGGAATCCGCTGGCTCTGATGACGAAGACGGCGCGATGGCAACGAGGCCGCCACTGGTGATGACGACGGCAGCGACGATGAGGACGATGGTGAAGACGGCGATGGCGACGAAGATGACGACGATGGTGAGGACGCGGGGGAGAAGATTTCTTCCCCGCACCGCTCTCCGGAGACCGCCGTGGTCCCCGATCCGGGGGCAAGCATTCTTTTCCCGCCCGCAGAGGTGGTAGGCGGCGATGGCGACCTCATGGATGCGGAGATTGCCGCGGCCGACTTTGTCTTGGCCCCACGGCCAAGGGTGTCCCCCCACCGTTCGCCTCCTGTGGCGGGACCAGTCACTTCTCCGGGCGAGCATCAGCAGAGCCCCCACGCCTCTCCGCCGGGTCTGCGGAGGTGCCGGTGCCCTTGGGGAGCAAGCGCGCCCGGGAGTAAGCTTTTCCCAAACTTCTTCCAACTTTGCATTTTTTCATTTTTCTCCTCCCAAGGAAAGTGACCATGTGTCGGTGCAGGGGCTCACTCTCCCTGGAGACCAGCAAAAGGCGGCGCGACGCAGCGGAAGATGACACCGCTACCAGCTTCGGAGCTTGTGGCGGAGGGATGTTCCCTCCCCCATTGGCGGAAGTTGATGGTCGTCGCGGGAGCGGGGTGGGGAGCGCGACTGTGGCCTCCCCGGCCCGCCCTAGAGAAGGTCCCGACGCTAGTCCGCCGGAGCAAGCAGGTATACTCAGGTTCACGGGTTACGCCGCTCTTGTTTCATGTCTCCAATATGCTGACGTTTCTTGCTTCCAGATGCTTCTGTGGCGAATGTCTTTTCCCCGGGTGACCTGCTTGGCGTTGCCAGCCAAGAAAGCCGCCCTCCTTTACTCCTTCGGATGGCCAAGAGGTGTCCAAAGGCGCGCCCAGCTCTCGCCGGCTGGGACCCAAACTATGACTCCTGCTCCAGGCCAAAACCGTAGTGACGCGCCGGGTCCCGAGGTCTCCCTTGACTTGCTGGAGAGCTCGTTGATGACCGGGCAGATTCTGAGGACGTTCACCAATTTCTCCACGGATTCGGGAGCCAGTGAAGAGATCGCCGAGTTGACGAGGATCAAGGAAGACCTCGCTGCCAGTGCCCCGGGGAGTTCTTCAGAGGTGGCTCCCCAGATCATTATCAGCGGAGAAAACGCCATGGACGCCATTCTCCGCGGAATGCATCAATTGGAAGAGGAGTACAGAGGTCGCGAGGCGGCCATCGTGGAGGCGATTGGGAAAGCCGAAGATCTGATCCAGAGGGGAATGGGTAAGCTCAACCGCCTCGCGGTTCAAGTTTCCAGCCTGCGTGAGTCCCTTGAGCAGAAAGGTGCAGAGCGGAAAGCTGAGTACAACCGACGCGAGCAGGCTGTGGCGGAGAGGGAGCTGCAATTGGCTCCCGGGAGGACGAGCTGGCTGGAAAGATTAAATCCTTGGAAAGCCAGAAGCTGCAGCTGGAGCAGGAAACGGAGCGGCGTCTGAAAGAAGCCGCTGACCTCCACCAGGAGGCGCTCGAGGCCAAGGACAAGGAGATCAAGAGCCGCCAGCATAAGGAGGAGGAAACAACCAGATCATCGAGGATATCAAGAAAACCCTCCACCAGGAGCAAGAGTCCGTCCGCGCTTTGCAGCAGCAGGCCGAGAAAGATGGCCGGAAGATATCTGAACTCGAAGAGTCTATGAAGACGCGGAGTGACGAGCTTGCGAGGCTGAAAGAGAACAACCAGGAGCTGGCCCAGGCCAACTCCCAAGCGTCAACTGAACTGTCGGAGCTTCGCCGCTCCAATCAGGAAGGTCTTGCCAAGATTGCGGAAGCCTGCCAAGAAGCTACGTTCCGGGTGGAGCGGCTGAAACTGGGCACTGCACTTCCAAGTTGGAGCCGAACTGCCAGAGCTTGCCCCTTGTCGCAGAGTTCATCATGAAGGTTGCTGTCGACGTTCGATCCTTCAAGAACAAGATGGCCAGCCAACTAGTTCGTGATAAGCATGAGGCGAGCAAGCTGACAGCAGCTTCAGTGATGGCGGCGTTCCGGGAGGCCAACCCGGGTGCCGTCATGCCGAATTTCGCGGCATCGTCCCCTTCCGAGGACTCCCGCCAGGCGGTGAACGCTCCCGCGACCGCAATTGCCACGAAGATGTTCCCGCGCCGTTAGGTTTCCTGCAAAACATTCGAGCACCTCGTGCCCCAAATGTAATAAAACTCTGAGTCAGATTTCATGCTTTGACTCCAAAACTTGGATGTAATATGCTAGAACTTGCTTTGCTACTCTACTTTGCGAGTATTTTTACTGAGCTTAGCATGTTTTTACTGTCTCCACGTCTTTTTGAGGGATCCTTCGGGGATGTAAGCTTACCTGTGAGGCCCTGACCGGTCAGGAATGCGCTCACAAGCCCTACCGATTCCCAGAAGGCCGCTCACTCTGTTGGCACGCACGTCCCCGGGAAGTATCAGGTCTCGCACCGCTTTTTACCCCCGGGAGAGTCGCTACCCCATGAGTGCTCGCTCGACGGTCGAGCCACGTTCCGATTTTTACACATGTTTTATACCCGCAAAATAGATAGCTATACACAGAGAGGACTTGCTCAAGGAGCACTTATCTTTTATTGATCACAGGAGCCCTTGGATTGGTAACTTGATACTTCCGGGTACATCTTGCAGTGACATGTTTCAGCGAGTCTGGCGGGGAGGAAGGTTGAGAGCTTCCTCTCCCCTGGCACATCGGTCAGCTATGTTCCACAGGTCCTCCAACGTGTCCACAGCATGGAGGCTCAGTTTCTCGCGCATCTTCAGGTTGCGGACGTTGACGTGGAAGACAGCGATTACGGAGACTTCTCGGAGATCAGCCGGGGGAATGCGGTCGACGACGCCCCGAACCTCCAGATGTAATGACGCAGTGTCTCCCCCGTCTCTTGTTCCAGGCGATAGAGGTCGAGGACGGTCGCCGGGTACGGTGTGCAGCAGGTTCGGAGGTGTGGGCCCCCCGATCCTCCATTTCTCCCGGGAGCGCGCCGGGGATTGGAGCTCTGCCAGTGCCTTCGTGGAGAGACTCCATGGGCTTCTTGCCATGAGGATCTTCGGGCCGCACTTCCTCCGGCGGTGCTGGTGCAGGGACGGTGGTGCTGGCATCGATGGTTGGTGCAGAACTCGCGGGAGCGTGGCATTGGTGAGCATAGTTCAACAGACTTTCCAAGCTAGCGATCCATGCCTTCGCACGGGGATCGTTCTTGCACTGATCTGGTGGGAAAGAGAGAAGCGCTCGGGCTGCACCCAGAGCTTCCCCTAGCCCCCAGCTGTTCCGACTTGACTGACTTGCTGGCTCACCAAGGACCTCCCGTGCTCCTGACATTTTTCCCGCTTGCTGATGAGGCGACCGTCCACCTTGGCCGGAGGGTGCTGATGACCTTGTTGGAGAAGAAGAGTTCAGGGCAACTTCCGTCGCGGACGAGAAACAGGCTGTTGAATCTGCCGCGAACGCAGAGCTCGACGAAGGTCTTGAGACGGTCGGAGAGCTCGATTCAGATCTGATCCGGACGAAGTGCATGACGTAGAACTTGTCGATGAACTTGACGCAGAACTTGAGGTTGATGAAGAAGAAGACGAATCCAGCGCTTGCACCCCCTACCTGGCGCGCCAGATGTCGTGTCTCGGGTGACGGACACCGGGAGTAGATGGTACCCCCTTTTTAGGTTCGGCACGGGGCGCGAAGGAGGCTGGAAGACGCCTTACCCGGGAGCAAGGTCGCCAAGTTCTTCGTCGATGGGAGAGGAAAAGCAACACAGAAAGACACACGGAGTTACCCAGGTTCAGGCCGTCCGAGGCTAAAAGCCCTACTCCTGCATGTCTGGATTGAGAGGTTCATCATGGTGTGGTGTACAAGGGTGTTCTGGGGTGAACCCGGCAGAGTTTCGGCCGGAGGTAGACGAAGAGCAGATCCTGCCCTGGGGAGATCACCTCTCTCTCTACCTTCCAAACCCTAGTCTAGTCTTGTCTGAGCTCTAGCTTGCTTCTGTTCTAACCTGTCCTCCTCGGTGCCATGGTCCTCCTTTTATAGGCTAAGGGGATCCGACATGGGCACGCGAGAGGCGTGAAGGATCTTGGCGGGAAAACCCCTCGGCGGTCCTTGGAGGAGACGTGGCGTCCTCTCCTCCAAGCGTTCTCCGGAGGGCAGCGTGGTCGTCCGCCATTGGAAAAGGTGGGACGGACAAAGCCTGTCCGCCCCACCAACTGCGCTCGTGGCAACGTCACCAGGGCGCGACCTTCATCTTGGCGCCCAAGTCTTCCACCAGCTTCCAGCGAGCTGGCGATCTTATTCTCTCGGCGGTACGGATGGAGGACCCGGGGGCGCGCCTGGCCTCCTGCCGGGCGCACGGACCCGCGGGTATCCCGCCTGGTTCTCCGGGCGAGGGGGTGACCCCGGAAGGTCACCTGGTCCTTAGCCGCGGAGCCTTGCTGTCGAACTTGTCGGGTGTCCTTGGGGCAGATGGGCTAACCCATCTACTGTACTTGACTCCTTGCCTTGTCCATCTTCTTGGTGAGCCCCAGCGGAGGACCCACTTTGGCAGCATCAGGGGAACCCCATGTTCCACTGCTGTGACAATCCCACTGTTTAAAAAATCAGTGATCCCGAGCACAAGTGATCCCGTTGTTTTGAAAATTCAAAAACAATATTTATAAGTTTCAAAAAAACTGAAACAAATCACAAATGTAGCCAATGATGTTTTGGGTTATATAAAAATGACAAAAGTGTGGATCTGGATGTGTATATTTTCAAATCTCCAAACTTATCAGATTTTGTCACTTTTATGTAGCCTAAAATACAAAGTATTTGAAGTTGATATTTTGTAGGTTTGTGGGAGACATCATTTTCTATATCCACAATTTTTTATAGATAATTTTTGAAACTTGTGAATATTTGTTTCGATTTTTTTAAACAACAGTATCACTAGTGCTCGGGAGTAGAACACACTTTCCGAGAAGAAAAAGATACAAAATCGGGAAAAAGAAAACAGGAAAAAAACACTACGAATAAAATGGAGGAAACTATATCTAGGCGTGCCCTCCACAAAGAAGCCTTCAGGCGTCGGTGGAGTAACTGACGCTAAAGGCATTTGCCGACGCATGCACGCGTGTAAGCCAATGGGCTGAGTTGGGCCCATGTGGGCTCCGGTCAGCTAAGGGGCAAATCCTATGCGGCGCCCGTTAGCGCCGCATAACGATTACGCCACCTGAAGGATTCGCGTGGCGAATCTTTACTGGGCCGGCCCGTTGGCGCCTTTTTCCTTTTTTTCTGTTTCTTTTTCGTTTCTTTTTTATTTTTATTTCGTTTTTATTTTTTATTTTATGTTTATGTTTTCTTTTTCTTATTATTTTTCGTTCTTTTTTATTTTTTTGAAAATGGTTCCAAAATTGAAAATGGTTCCAATTTTTGAAAATGGTTCTAAATTTTATAATGGTTCCAAAATTGAAAATGGTTCCAAATTTGAATATGATTCCAACTTTGTCCAATTATGAAAATGGTTCCATTTTTGAAAATGGTTGCAAAATTAAAAATAGTTCCATAATTTAAAATTGGTCCCAAATTTAAAAATTGTTCGAATTTAAAATGGTTCCAAATATAAAAATTGTTCCAAAATTGAAAATGGTTCCAATTTTGAAAATGGTTCCAATTTGGGTCCCAAATTTTAAAATGGTTCCAAAATGTAAAATGGTTCCAATTTTGAAAATGGTTCTAAATTTGAAAATGGTTCCATTTTTAAAAATGGTTCCAACCTCGAAAATGGTTCCAATTATGAAAATGGTTCCAAAATTGAAAATAGTTCCAAAATTTAAAAATGTTTCTAAATGTAAAAATGGTTTTGAATTTAAATTGGTTCCAAATTTAAAAAGGGTTCCAAATTGGAAAATTGTTCATTTTTTGAAATTGGTTCGATTTTGAAAATGGTTCCAAATTAAAAAATTGTTCATTTTTAAAAATGGTTCCAACTTTTAAAATGGTTCCGAATTTCAGATGGTTCCAAATTAAAAAAATGTTCCATTTTGAAAATGGCACCAAATTAAAAAATGGTTCCAAAATTAAAAATTGTTCATTTTTAAAATGGTTCCAAATTTAAAAATGGTTACAATTTTGAAAATTGTTCATTTTTGAAAATGACTCCATTTTGAAAATGGTTCCAAATTTTAAAATGGTTCCACATTTAAAAATGGTTCCAAATTTTAAAATGGTTCCATTTTTTAAAATGGTTCCAAATTTAAAATGGTTCCATTTTTAAAATGATTCCAAATCTAAAAATGGTACCGAATTTTAAATGGTTCCAAATTTAAAATGGTTCCAAATTTGAAAATAGTTCCAAATTTAAATCTAATTATTTTTTAAGAAAATCTAAAAAAAATCAGTTTTTTTTCAAAAATCAAAAAAGTGAAAGTAAAAGAAAAATCGAAATTAATACAGAAACAAGAAAAAAGAAATGAAAAACCATAAGAGAATAGAAAAAACAGTATTTCGGCCAATGGGCCGGGCCATTAGTGGGCGCCCTGCAGGCGGCGCAAAGGTGAACCGCCGCCTGCGGGCGCCGCAAAGGAGCTCCCCAGCTAAGGCCTTGATGACCATGGGTTAGCGCTATATGCGAAGGCCATGAAGCCCATATGAGGCTTTGGTCGTGGGCTCGTGGCCTGATGCTGGACCAAGGCATCACGTGACCAAAAATTAGAAAAACAAAGTGACCAAGGCATGCAGGAATATTCCTTGAAAAGAGAAAATTGCAAAAAATCATCCCAATACAAGGCTAAGATTTAAAAAATCACCTGCTTTCATTTTTTTCGCAAGTTGCCACCGGTTTAAGTTGACAGATGGCTTCGCTTAGCTGTGCTAAAAGTCATTCTGACTAATCGGGCCCACTATCAGGCTGACATGGCATACCGGTAACGTTCCTAGGCATCAAAATTCCTGGTCAGATTATTTTAAGAAATAGAGGGAGTAGAAAAAGGAAAGGAGAAAAAAGTCGACAAAATAAATATGAACCGGTTCGTTGGCTTCCACGAACCATCAAGGCGAGTACGGTCACGCCATGCTCCCTCATTTGGACAGCGGCCGTGTACCTGCCACGCCGATTAGATTCGGGTTTATATTTGTAAAATAAATCTGAAAATGAATGAAAATTCATTGGCGTCGTTTAAATTTATTTACGGCGTGTTCATGCGTGACGCTTATCAGTGGCTTGGAACCAGCACGTCGCTGGTAATCTATACTTCTTATACAACAAAACCCCACTAAGTGTAATTAATATTTTTCTATCTTCACATGTAAGATATCCACATCACTTGCTCTTTTAGCCAATCAATTGTCCATGTCACTCCACTAATATTAATTAATTATTTTCTAACTCTACATGCAAGCATCCACATCATCTTTTTTTAGCCCATCAAATTGTCCACACTAAAGTTTTTGATGTTCGAATGATAAAATCACACCATGTCGTTATGTAGTTACAAAAGTAAATCATGTCAAGTAGAACACCGGAATTAGTTTCGCCAGTGAACTTTTTGCCAGTTATTTTCAATGATGAAAATCATATAGTTGTTATGTGAAATTATGGGCTCTTCTATATGTATCCACTCAAAATGTTTGTAGAAATATTATGCAGTAATGTGCATGTCACATTCATGCAAGCCATGCGCAACATCCGTTTTTTCAACCCGTTGATACAATCTTATCTATATCAATCAGATATACCCTAAAACATAACTATCTTTAAATTCTAAACCACACATACATTCGATGTCTAATTTTTTTAGCCTCTTGACTGCTATGATTAACTAAATCTTTCATATTTCTTTTGCCAACTACAAGTTTCATACGTTTTATTAAAATTCTTAAAAGATACCCGCTGCAACGCGCGGGGTGTTGTTCTAATACTTACCAATGGCGTGTCCACCGCACACCACTGGTAACATATTTATCGGTGGGGTGAAACTAGTATATATTATATTATATTATATATATAATGGCTCGAAAGGTTCACAGCCTTTAGTACTGTCCACGTCGCCTGCAATCGTCGGCCGTCGGATCGCCGCGCGACGGACGACCGAGATGCATCCACGTCACCTCCAAAACGAGAGGCACTGTTCACCATGATTTTTGGCCAATCATTTCGCGCCACGTGTTCCCGGTAGCAGCATCGACCCAACCGGTCACCCGGTCATCCCCCGGTCGTCCCCGTCGCGTGCTCACTGCAGCGCTACAGTACCACGCACTGGTGCTGCTACAGTAACGATTGTAGCACATCTTTTTTTCCTTTCTTTTCCGAGAGAACGTGTAGCTGCCACAGTAAACGATTGTAGCACATCTTTTTTTCCCTCTTTCTTTTCCCAGAAAATATCCGCTCTGCGCTTTTGCCAAAAATCCTCGCATTTACCAAAAAATTGCGATTCACTCTATACATGAAATATATGCGCATCGACGAGTAGGTTCCTCGTGACGTTTATATTTTTTTTGGAAAGAGAAGGCACGTGAGCTAAGCTTCCACAAAACAAAACAGAAAAATAGAACTCGATCTAAGCACTACTACTATGAGATCATGTCCTGTTTGCCCAGAGATCAGAGGGTTCTGCATAGTACGGCAGTACCGGGTGCGGTAGGTGGCTACTGTAGTCTGTAGGTAATGGAGAAAACGATGACACCTCTTTAAAAAAAACTAGACATCTTGGCGCGTCGACACGCCGCGCCCGTGTGGTGATGGTAAATGACGTAGTAGGTAATAAGTTTTTTTTTTGATGGAAAGAATTTAAATGAGGTGAAATTAAGCGAGTTATTGTTAGGGGAAAAATTGCCAGGGTGCGGTGAGAAGTTTGAGTAAGTTAAATATATGTAGTTTGAATTGAGATGGTGCTGAATTTTGTGTAGTCTTATATTGTAGTGTGGGCATTTTAAAGTGAATCGCTATTCGTATGCAATGTTTGTAAAAAAAATGTTGTTTCTTTATATGTAGTGGTATTTAAAAAAATACGGGGAAAAAGGGGTAAACTAATAGAGGGGGGGGGGGGGGGGGTTTGGAAAATGTGGGGATTGTGATGCAGAAATGTTTTTTTTTCTGGTGACCGATTCACAATTTCTGGGAAATGCGAGTATTTCTGTGTGATGTTTAAAAAATACGGGGGGGGGGGGGGGGGGGGGGGGGGTGGGGAAAAGGGGAAAACTATTGTTAGAAAAGCGTAAAAGCAACCTTTCATATTAAAAGTTTTTTTCTTTTTTTTTTGGTTAGCATTTAAAAGTTCTGAAGAATTTGAAGAAGTTTATATTTGGGAAGTTTAAATATTTCTTAGCATTTTTTATATTTAAAGTTTTTCCCATTTGATTTTGACTTTGAAAGTTATGAAGGTTTCAAAAAAGTTTAGATTTTTGAGGTTTTTTTTATATTTAAATTTTTTCCTTTTGAATTAGTATTTAAAAGTTATGATGGTCTGGATATTTGTGAGCATTTTTTATACTATTTTTTTCCTCATTTGAGTTAGTATCTGGAAGTTGTGAAGCTTTCCAAAAAGTTTATATTTGAAGTATTCAAATATTCCTGAATACTTTTCATATTAAAAGTTTTTCTATTCGAATCAGGATTTAAAAGTTACGATGTTTTTTAAAAAAAAATTAATTTCTGAACACTTTTCTTGTTTAAAGTTTTTTTCCCATTTGAATTAGCATTTAAAAGTTTTAACGGTTTGGAATTTATTTTTTGAAGTATTCAAATTTTTATGAGTGCTTTTTGTATCTAAATTTCTACTGTGTGGTAAAATGCAATTTTAAAAAATGTCCAAATTTAAAATTGTGTAGATTTGAAAGTTGTTGAAATTATAGAAAAGTTTGCGCTAAAAAATTGTTCAGATTTCAAAAAAAATTCAAATTGGGAAGTCACGCAGATTTGTATTGTTTTCATGTTTGTAAAATGATCAGGTTTGGAAAGGGTTCAAAATTTTAAATTATTTATATTTGAAATTTAATCATATATTATAAATAGGTAGATTTTTTTTGTGGTCATTCTGATATATGTATATATATATTTTTTCAGGTGGATATATTTAAAGTTATAGATTTTGCAGCATTTAGCATTTTTTTGGAATTTGTTTAAATAGGGTAGGCCCATTTGTCAGGGATTTAGTAATTTCTGAAACTATCTCTGTTAAAAAAAACTGACACGTGGGCCAACTGATGACGTCGTGATGACGTCATCGCTGGCCACTGCATCACTGCCCCAGTGGGCACGGCGAGGACGACGGTGGCGCATCCGCGCAAGCTAGGATTCGCATATATAATTCTACGTGCATATGATAAAGAGTAACATACAACAAAGGGGTGATAGATTCACACCCTTTTCCTCTCATTCTCCAACATTCTTCTTTCCATTTCAGTTTGAGCAACTATTTCATTTAGTTGCTTGGATCTCCTTTTGATGCCACTCTCTTTCTCATTCAACTGCTTTCTCAGCTGATCAGTTTCTTGAGCAATTGCCCGTGAATGTTCACGGGCAGCAGACTGCATATTTCACATTTCTGCAGAAAAAACAAAATAAAGCATAAACCAGTGAACATGGTCATGGTGGCAATGCAAAAGAGTGTAGCAGATGAGGATTTTCCATTACTCTAGTTCCATGAGGGTGCCTTCATGGTAGCATTGGTGCAGTGAATCATTGTCTTCCATGGCCCTTTGAAGAGTGAGATCCATCTGATTACACTTGCACTCAAGCTCTTGTGCATACTTGCTTTTTGCATTAATCTGATTTGTCAAGCTAGTTATGAGAGTCTCAGTCTTCCGGGACAGCTCAAGTTGCAGTTCAGACACTGTCAACAGCTCACCCTTTGTGACAAAAATCTACCAACTGGATTATCTGAGCTGTAATCCTCTTTTTTACAAACAGAGATTCTTATGCGACCTTATAAGCAAATGACCATCAACAACTTGAGAACAAAAAAGAAAAATCATGTTTAATATTTAAACAATCCACTAAAAGTCAATGGATTATTATCCTTAGTTGTCAGGAACACAACAGGATATAATAGTAAGATTCAGTCGAGACATGTACAGTAGCCACAAGTGATAATAGACACTTGTTACTGAAAAGCAATTAGATACACTACCTTAATGCACAATAGCCAGAACTGATGATAAACACTTGTTAGGAAATGGAAACTACTTATTGTATTCAGTGAACTAATCAATCAGAATTCATTCAGTGAACACTAGACATGTCTCTTCTACCGATTAAATCAGCTCAATGTAAATATCAGTAACGTCTTTAAAGGCAGACAAATCCACAGAACTGACTGCATAGATCTTTTACTTGTACTTCTCTTAAAGGTTAGCAAATTTCAAATATACTAAAGGAAGCTTCAGTTATACTCCCAATAAATCTCAAGCAAGCAAGCACTTGAATATTTAGGACTTCATACTGGAAGAAATGAATAGAGCACAGAGTACAGAACATGGATTAGAAAACTATGAAGCTGCAATTTTATTTGACGCCACCTGAGTTCAGAGTAGTGACTCACCAAATAGCTGTGCACACAAGAAGCTTAGTAAGGAATAAGTTTTCCACTACGTGTACTTTACAGTACCAGATTATAGAACAGAACTTGGTTATGAAGAAGCAAGAATGCTGCTGACATAATTAAATGAGCTAACTACGCACTCTAGTTTGCTTCTATCATACCAAACAACTACATATATGTGCAGCTAAGCAATCGTATCTAGCAATTTGAATTCAGCAACAGACACAAAATAAAAGACGGAGCAAGCAAGTGAGCAGGTTGTGTCAGCCATACTGACCTTGCAATCCGATGAACATGACGACGCTGGGCTTGCTCTTGGGGATGAAGACCACCTTCCCGGGATCCAGCATGTTGCAGAGTTCGCTGAAGACGGCCTGCAGCGTGAAAATAAAAGCATCAGCTCCTTGCTGCGTCACCATCGTCGTCACCGTCGTGTTGCTCATATGTGCGAGCGCGCGGGAGATGCTCCCGCCGAGCTGGGCGAGCACCATCTTCGCTGTGCCCCCGGGGTGCAGGACCTTGGCGACGGGGTGGGGTTCTGGCAGGGGAGGGCGCCGCCGCCGACGGGCGGCCTGTTGGTAGCAGAGGATGTCGACGGCGGGCGACGTCCTGCTTGCTGGCCTTCCGTCCGTCTGAGGAGATAGGAGGAGAGAGGCGCATCAGGAGCTCGAGGCGCGTCCGGCGGCCGCGGATTGGAAGGCCGGGGGATGACGGCGGGGAGGGCCCTCCGGGGCCCATCTGGACCCGGTCCCGCAGGAGCCACACCCGCTGGCGCTCGCCGCTCTCTTTTGGTCTTCGGAGCGCGCACACGGCAGCGCCAAATCCGGCTTCGATCGGGCGCCCCAGGACGTAGCTGTTGGCGAAGATGCAGAAGATGCGGCGGCGGAGCGGCTGGCGTGCTTCGATTTGATCGGGGATGTGCAGAGCAGCGGTGGCGTCCGCCGCCGCCGCCGCCGACGTCGCACGGGGAGAGGGAAGGAGAGGGAAAGGAGGTCTGCGGATGTTTTTGCACGTAGGTCCCCGAAGTTTCCTAATTTTACAAATTAGACCTTTGCGGGCAGTTTTCTGTAAATATGCAGCGAGGCAGCGAAGCGACCGGCTGGGATCGCGTCAAGAATCGTGCGGGGAGGTGGGCTACCGGCTGGCAGCGCGTGGTAACCGTCTGTGGTCTGCGTCAAAATTCGTGCGTGACCTGGGAGACCTGCTGCGGTCGGTTGGCCGGTGGCGCGCCGTGCGCCAATATTCGTGCGAGCGTGACACCACGTCGTCTGTTGACCAAGGTCGGGTGCTATGGTCCGTTGATTTGGAAACGAATGGTCTGGATATGTCACCGTAGCTACTGTTGCAGCTACAGTAAGAGGCAGCGTGAGAGGCCGCGGAGATGTCGCGCCTTTATATATAATAAGGTTATATGTACTGATGGTGAGTGTGTGTGAGTGCGCGATGTCTTCCTACAGATTATTTTCTCCACTCAGGTCGACATCGTCAAATTGGAGCGAGACCGTTGCTTTGACAACAAAAGTCACTCACTCGTCCATATTTCTGAAAACCTCTCCTCGTCTACAGTGCTAAGAGGCGAACGCGGAGGCGACTCGGCTTTTCCCGGCGGCCGCCGGCGTATCTGGGGATTTCCCACCCTCCGCCGGCAGCTCCGGCGGCGGGAGGATGGGGAATCCCCAGATCTGCGCTCCGGCGTGTAGATAAAGGGCTTCGGGGCGGCGCGGCTGTGGCGGGGTGGTCGGCGCCGTCGTTTTGGAGCTCTGCAGCTTCCCCTCCTCGGCGTCGTCCTCGACGATGCTCCTGGGCTGCAGTTGCGTCTCCGCTCTGCCACTGCTCTCTCCGGCGTCGGTGGCAGGCTGGTGACGGGTGTACTGGAGGCCGGTGGAGGAGGTGCGAGGCGGCTGCTTTGTGGGTGTGTGGTGTGCAGGTGGTGGATCTGGCCACCTCCGGTGAGGTGGTGAGGCGTTGGCCCCAGATCCGGCGCGGAAGGTGCTTGGGGCGTGTCCCCGGCCGACGGTCGATCTCCGTCTTCAGATCCAGCTCGTCGGAGCTGGTGGATGTTGCGGCTCTTCAACGCCTTCGGGCTAGGAGCTCTTCCGCTCCATGGTGCTAGGCTCCGGGCGGATGCTTCCTTCGTCGTCTCCGGCGGTGGAGGTCGCGCGTGCTGGGGTTCATCGAGGTTGAAGACGGCGTGTTGCAGCAGTGCTGCCCTTTGTATTCTGCTTGCTTTTTCTTTGCTTGTATCTGGCCTTGTATTTCTTTCCTCTACGTATGAATACAAGTATGAAAAATCAAAAAAAAAAGTCACTCACGCGCACACGAGTAGACTGCCAACCGGACGAGCCAACTCTTCCTCCTTTTTTCTGCATGCTTGGACTTTTACAAACATGGTATACTAATAGTAAGATATTAAGAACTACTCCAACTAGTGATAGATTTGGGTCAAGAACGGAGGAAAAAACTGCTAATACCGGTTTACATGCTCACAATTCTAAAGGGCAGAGCCTGAGCTAGCCCGGCTAAGCAAAGGAGAGCCCGGTTCGCCAGGAAACCTCTCCCCTAGTTGGCGCCATCGATCCGTCACTGACCGAGCGACAAGCTGCTCACTCCAACTTACCTACTCTTGGATGGTGACTTGGTGACCGACTATGTCCTAACTGTGCCCACCGACAGGCTGAGAATGGGGACATAACCGCACCAAACCCACCCCAGCCCAGCATTAAAATTACGGTTGCAGCCAAACCAAACCGCCCCACTAATTAATCCCTGGCAACCAACCCGCACCAGCCCGCAATCATCCTTGCCCCAAACCGCACCAATCCATTTGTTGTTTGCGGTTTTGAACCCACACGACCAACCAAAGTAGTACTACTCCGCGAGTGGACGGTTGACTTGTTCGTGGTGGTGTACTACTCGCGACCAACGGCGAACAGTAGAGCGGAAGGAAGACGACCCTGACGGCGAAGCTGACGGCAAAGAAGACGCCGGCGACCAGCATGCAGTCAATGGAAGAAGGGAGAGAGAGGAGCGCCCGAGAGACCAAGATCTAGAGGACGAGAGCAGCCGCCCCAGCCGCGGCGTCTGCCGGCTCTGACGAGGCCTCCCGCCACAGCAGGTCCTCGAGCGTCAAGCTCCCGTGGCGTCTCATCGGTTTCCTCGCCTGCGTCGACATGCTGCGAGTCAGATCCCAGCTCCGAATCGAGTTCCGCGCATTGCTGGCCGAGGAGAGCACGAGTGCGCAGGCGAGTTGAGGGAGAGAGACTCTCGCCGCCGTTGTATTCAACCCGGAGCGGCCGGTGTGGCGGCGACCGAGAGCCCAAGATGCCGATGGAGGTCGGCGCTGGGCGGTGCTGCAGGTCGACAGCAGCCGGGCAGGGAGGTGGCGCCGGAAGTGCAAGAAACCTAGGAATCGGCGGTGCAGACGCGGCCTGGCGCTATCGCCGGTAGCGACCCGAGCGACGAGGCGAGAAGACGGTCGGCTGTAGCTAGGCAGGGCGGCGGCGGTAGAGGTGCTGGGGCCTAGGGAGCTAAGCTTGTTGTGCGGCTGCCATGGCCGCCATGGGAGGAGATAAGCAGAGGTAGGGGAATTTGGGGTTGTGGTCGCGTGGAGTGTGGACCCGAGCGTCTTCCGCGGGTTGAACCCGCGGGTTCACCCCATTTCTGTGTTCTTTTTTCGAGCCCACACCGCACCGCACCGGTCCGCTTTCAGCCCACACCGCTCCAGTCCAATTAGAAATTGAAACCATTTTAGCCCAAACTAATCAACACCATAGCATAACCCGCACCAAAATCCCCATTCCCACCCGCACCATTCACAGGCTGACACCGACCCCACACCATCGAGAACCAACTCTCCTTTTCACCCCCACCAAGAAAAAAGGTAAATCTTGTGGATTTTGTTGCGGAACAAAGAAGCAACGCTAATCAACATCCACCCGTTTGGTTGCAAAGTCTCAGGATATCAGGACCCCAACCATGTCCATGGCTGAACTTCTCATGTCTGATCACTTTGCAGTTTTGGACTTGGTGACATATGATGTATTATTGTTTGTTTTCGTTTTCCTTGCGTATTATGTATAGTGTGTATATTAGTATCTAGGAGATAGGGGCACACATATATTGCAATACGTGATGAGCATATATGAGATATAAAAGTCATTTTTTGGATTTTGCCCAACCAACACTTCCAAAGCCGACCATGTTCAATAGTTCCTACTGGTATTGTTTGTGTCGACACGAAACACAAACTAATTTATCTGGACTCTTCTTTCACGCATTTTGCAGCCATGAAGTTGATCGCTCGGTTGCAATGTCGCCGTACAGGGCACACATATGCTCTTTTTTTTTTTTGCGAAACCGGTACACATTTGCTCGGTCCCGCATGCAAGTCCAATTTTATGTGTGGGTGATGTAGTCCCGATTGGTAGATTCCATGATCCATCTAGTACCTACTTTTTGTATAAATAACTCGCCATCTGCCACACGTCATGCTTGCTTATCGTGGCACAAAACCTAGCTCATAATCCATTTTGTTGATATTGTGGGCATCCCTAATGCCCTTGAATGAATGGTGATATATCACACAAAGGAAAACGTACTTTTGAGAAAGTGTGTCACTCCCTTAGCCCCCGGGAATCTGACGCAGAGAAGAAACTGGGATTCACACGAGAAGAGAGAAGGTACGAGACGATACTGTTCCATTCGTTTATTGGAAATAAACCCTCTCAAAGACTTGTCTGATCTTATATACATCGTGACCAAACATAAACAGCTGCCCCTGTTTTGCTATGCCGCTCCGCTGCATTTGTTACACCTCCCCTCTTGCAAAACATACTTCCCCAAGCAAGTGGTGACAGAACACGAACCTTCATCAATGATGAGGTCCTCCCAGGTCATGGGCTCATGGCTGCATCAGGAATGCCCATCCATTTGATCAAGGAGTGCAGAACCGCGATTTTGCCTTTCTTGACAAGTCGTAGATCGAGGATTAACTCCGGAGTTGCCACCTTTGTCAAATTGGAAAAAAGACATGCGAGCAACCAGATGTAGTAGTTTTCACTTGAGAAATATTAATACATGATGCATCGTGACGTTATATGGTATGTTCAATCGATAAGCCAACTGTCCCGCTTCTCTATGATAGTGTACGGGGTGAAGAACTTGAACGCGAACTTGAAGAAAGTCTTGTTGAAGACATACGAGTGTGTGTAAGGCCACCTAAAAGACCCTTTCAGTGTGATGTATGTCAGTTTGCAGCTTCCTACGATTTTGTGTTGCCTGCAGATCTAGTTTCAGTCGTTCCAGCAATTCCTGGCGGCCGTGAAGGATATAAACTACTTCAGTATCCCCAAATCTAACAACTTTACTATGGTGCTGAAATTATGCTTGTTGGCATAGACTTCCTTTAATGAAGAGCATCCGAGGGCCAAGTGGTATGTCGAATTATCCCACGGCCGGCTCTTCCAAAAGAAGCCATTTCCACCATTTTTTCAGATCATCGTGTAGTGCACAACGGAGGGATCCCTCAAGTCTTTGAATCTCATGTTCCCTCTGGCTATCGAATTGTAGGTGGTATGCCGTGGATATGGGTAATTCCGTGGAACTTATGGGGAAGACATAGCATTTTTCAATTTCTAAAGAGCATCATTTGCTTCCTTCGTCCCGCCGAACGCTTTCTTCGTAAACAAATTTTTTAGAGGCTTAGCAAATAATTCCATATGCATGGACGAACTTCTTGTAATAGCATGTGAGTCACATGAAGCAGCACAATTTAGTCACATTTGTAGGTCGCGGCCACGACAAAATGGCTACTGTCTTCGTTGGTTTCATCGAGATGATGCCGGCATACACCATGTCGCATGGACATTTCAAATATGTCCATAGGAGGGAACACTTTGACTCCTTAACAAATAGATGGCGTTGCCGGAGTAAACAAAGCAACGCAGAAACATGACGAGTACACTCTTCCATTGAAAAAATGTAGACGAAGATATCATCCATGAATACAACCACAAAGCGATATAGACATGGTTTTTGAATACAATGTTGTTTATCACACACACAGAAATGTCGGCCGGGGCGTTCGACACGCCAATACGTCCGAACATATCTATGAATCTAGCAAGAATTCCCACCGGGCATGTCAAAAGCTCTTTTGTTGTCCAATTCAAGCATAAGAGTAATCACAATCCTCTTTGGCTTTAATTGTTCACTTGTTTAGAGTCTGCACAATAGAGAGATCCTCCTTATCACTCGTGTGGTAGCACTTTATATATAGTAAGAACATATTGTCGCAGGAAAGAACATGTAAAATTGTGACGACTTTTGTTTATCTTTTGGGTATGCAACTGTGTGCATCATAGTTGAGACAAGCCAAGACTAGTGGCATACTTTTATAGAAGAAGCCTACCCGGGTGAGATGCCAAATATTCGCTTCTGACAGGATTCGAACTCTGGCCAGCAAGGTTAACATGTTAAATACAAACCCCATCACACGGGCCCGTATGCATCCGACCGCATGCCAACCTCCCCCGTATTTTTCATGCTGTGTTGTCAATAATTTTGTATCATGCATCTCCCTGTCTTCTAGTTTAATTTACTCATCATTGACGAATTTGCAGTGGATATACCGGTATTTCGGTGAATTGCGTCCATGTAGTTTTTTAGGTCATGACGTTTATATTTTTTTGGAAAGAGAAGGGGCGTGAGCTAAGCTTCCACAAAACAAAAGAGAAAAATAGAACTCGATCTAAGCACTACTACTATGCATGAGATCATGAGAAAAATATGTACTGATGGTGAGTGTGAGCGCGCGATGTCTTCCTACAGATTATTTTCTCCACTCAGGTCGACATCGTCAAATTGGAGCGAGACCGTTGCATCTCCCTGTCATCTAGTTTAATTTACTCATCATTGACGAATTTGCAGTGTGGATATACCGGTATTTCGGTGAATTGCGTCCATGTAGTTTTTTAGGTCATGACGTTTATATTTTTTTGGAAAGAGAAGGGGCGTGAGCTAAGCTTCCACAAAACAAAAGAGAAAAATAGAACTCGATCTAAGCACTACTACTATGCATGAGATCATGAGAAAAATATGTACTGATGGTGAGTGTGAGTGCGCGATGTCTTCCTACAGATTATTTTCTCCACTCAGGTCGACATCGTCAAATTGGAGCGAGACCGTTGCTTTGACAACAAAAGTCAGTCACGCGCACACGAGTAGACCGCCAACCGGACGAGCCAACTCTTCCTCCTTTTTTCTGCATGCTTGGACTTTTACAAACATGGTATACTAATAGTAAGATATTAAGAACTACTCCAACTAGTGAAAGATTTGGGTCAAGAACGGAGGAAAAAACTGCTAATACCGGTTTACATGCTCACAATTCTAAGCTAGCCCGGCTAAGCACAAGGAGTGCCCGGTTCTCCAGGAAACCTCTCCCCTAGTTGGCGCCATCGATCCGTCACTGACCGAGCGACAAGCTGCTCACTCCAACGAACCTACTCTTGGATGGTGACTTGGTGACCGACTATGAGCGCCCTCCCAACTGTGCCCACCGACCCCACACCATCGAGAACCAACTCTCCTTTTCACCCCCACCAAGAAAAAAGGTAAAATCTTGTGGATTTTGTGATGAAATGGAAGAGGAATTTGGCAGCCTGGGAAAAAGGGTAAATCCATAGCATATACTAACTCTGTTCCATAAAGTTAGCATGCTAAAAAGGCTTATATTGTGTAACGGAGGGAGTATCATACGTCTGCCGTGCGACTCAGTAATAACGATCGGGCTGAATTTTCTCATGTATTATCATGACTTTTCTCATGTCTGTTTTTTTCCGATAATAGGAGCCACACAGCTCCGAATTTCCATTGATACTGATAAGTCTTCAAACATGTCTCACACCACCCACATTATACATAAAGCCGAGAACAACCCTATCAGACATTTTAACACAGCAAGGACTAAAGCCATAAACCATAACTACAGAAATCAAAGAACTTCCAACTGTTCTAACCAAAGATATCAGAGGTATCACCACAAACATGACCTTAAACATGGTTACAGCGGAACAAAGAAGCAACGCTAATCAACATCCACCCGTTTGGTTGCAGAGTCTCAGGATATCAGGACCCCAACCATGTCCATGGCTGAACTTCTCATGTCTGATCACTTTGCAGTTTTGGACTTGGTGACATATGATGTATTATTGTTTGTTCTCGTTTTCCTCGCGTATTATGTATAGTGTGTATATTAGTATCTAGGAGATAGGGGCACGCATATATTGCAATACGTGATGAGCATATATGAGATATAAAAGTCATTTTTTGGATTTTGCCCAACCAACACTTCCAAAGCCGACCATGTTCAATAGTTCCTAGTGGTATTGTTTGTGTCGACACGAAACACAAACTAATTTATCTGGACTCTTCTTTCACGCATTTTGCAGCCATGAAGTTGAAAATGTGGTGCATATCTCACTATGGATTTTTTTTTTACCAAACTCAGTCTCCCTCGTCGATTTCATATAAGGAAACCGATATCTCACTATGGATACATACACATGTTTTTTGTGTCACGCCACCGCATATCGCGCATTCTTTGCAGAAGAATCCAGACGACGACGATCTACGCATGTTTTCTACCTTGGCTTTTATTAAAGTGACGTTTGTGTGGAAGGAATGATAACTCCCACTATACACCACTACACGATCCTATCGTGTATTTACCACATGTAGTTGTCCATTTGCAGATGATTTTGTTTCAGTGCACGTAAACGCAAGATTATATAAAGAAAAAGAAACACTACCTACTCACTAACAATGATGTGAGAGTACACCTTTTCCGGTGCCATATTTCTCCCTTTGTTTTCTGCGAAGACCACGAAAAAACAGCAGTTGGTGTGGTGGTGGTAGTAGGTGAAGCGAGAAGGCCCCATATAACCCATTCTCCCCCTCCCTGCAAAGCACACCTCGCTCAGTTTCTCACTCACACCAAAAACACCCACCAGCACCAGCGTCTCGGCTCAGTAGAAGCAGAGATGGGCTCCACCGCCGCCGACATGGCCGCGACCGCCGAGGAGGAGGCGTGCATGTTCGCTCTCCAGCTCGCCTCGGCGTCGATCCTCCCGATGACGCTGAAGAACGCCATCGAACTCGGCCTCCTGGAGACCCTGGTGGCCGCCGGCGGCAAGTCGCTGACCCCCTCCGAGGTTGCCGCCAAGCTCCCGTCCACGGCGAACCCGGAAGCGCCGGACATGGTGGACCGCATGCTCCGGCTTCTGGCGTCGTACAACGTGGTGTCGTGCGTGGTCGAGGAAGGCAAGGACGGCCGCCTCTCCCGCCGGTACGGCGCCGCGCCCGTGTGCAAGTTCCTCACCCCCAACGAGGACGGCGTCTCCATGGCCGCGCTCGCGCTCATGAACCAGGACAAGGTCCTCATGGAGAGCTGGTGAGTGAGTGGAGTTAACTACTATAGATCGATCACTGCATCGTTCCTCTTCTGCCCATTTTTCCTGTCGCTGGCGTGTGGTTCCACACATAGTACGGCATAACTGTCTTTCTTTACCAAATTGAGCTTCACTGACAGGTAATAGTAGTTCTAAATTAGTGCTGCGAGCTAGAGAACCTCATCTATTCATTCATGTGTCAGTTAGCTAGAAATTGCGTTGCCGTGTGCACTGTCGACAGAGTCGAAAGTGAGATAACGTATACAAAATGTCGAGCTGCTTTTAGAGGAAGAATTGGGCCACACGGTGACTTTTCTTTTCTTGATCCTACGCATAATCACCCAAAAATAGAAGAATTTTGCAGAACTGATCAACTAGCTAGACAAGTTCAGAGTTCGGTTCAGATAATCTTCAGTCCTCCACTAGTCTGAAAATTGCATCTGTTTGCTTGTCGCAGAACACAAATGGCAGGAAGAGGAAATGCTTAATTATTGCCTGCTAAAGCAGATCATACTGGTAGCATTAATTGGATGAAGTATTACTAGCATGGAAATGTTTTCATGGCAACCACTTCACAGTATGTCGAGTTGTTGGAATAAAATGTGTTCTCCGAACGAATCTCAGGTACTATCTCAAGGACGCGGTCCTTGACGGCGGCATCCCGTTCAACAAGGCGTACGGCATGTCGGCGTTCGAGTACCACGGCACAGACCCGCGCTTCAACCGTGTGTTCAACGAAGGGATGAAGAATCACTCCATCATCATCACCAAGAAGCTCCTCGAGCTCTACGACGGCTTCCAGGGCCTCGGCACCCTCGTCGACGTCGGCGGCGGCGTCGGCGCCACCGTGTCCGCCATCACCGCGCACTACCCCACCATCAAGGGGGTCAACTTCGACCTCCCCCACGTCATCTCCGAGGCGCCGCCGTTCCCGGGCGTCACCCACGTCGGAGGCGACATGTTCAAGAAGGTGCCCTCGGGCGACGCCATCCTGATGAAGTGGATCCTCCACGACTGGAGCGACCAGCACTGCGCGACGCTGCTCAAGAACTGCTACGACGCGCTGCCGGCGCACGGCAAGGTGGTGCTGGTGGAGTGCATCCTGCCGGTGAACCCGGACGCCACGCCCAAGGCGCAGGGGGTGTTCCACGTCGACATGATCATGCTCGCGCACAACCCCGGCGGCAGGGAGAGGTACGAGCGGGAGTTCCAGGCGCTCGCCAAGGGAGCTGGGTTCACCGGAGTCAAGTCAACATACATCTACGCTAACGCCTATGCCATCGAGTTCACCAAGTAGATGAGATCCATCGATTCAGCCTCCAGGCAACGTCCACCGATTTGAGAACGATCGTCTTCGATCTTGCTGGCAGCTGCTGCTGCTCCTGCATCGACCTGCATATGTAATTCTGCTTGTTTTTTCCTCTGTTTTCCATAATTTTCTCATGCTCTAAATCCATTCTGAATTCTAACGCTTGTGTCGTCGATCTGTTAAATGTACCATTAATAATGCGGCTCTGAAAGGTTGCATATGTTATATATATGATGTAATGACATGATTTCTCTCCTTTGTTTTTTTTTTTTTTTTTAGAATTCCTGGTCTTTTACAGTACAGCTGTAGTATCTGAACTCACGCACAACTCACACCACACCACACACACAACACCACACGCACGCCACCTGTGCGCAAGCTAGACCTAACCAGATATACTAAGCTTCTGAACCTTCGTGAGCCTAGACCTACTGGGAAACCCCTGCGGTGGTGAGCACACCACAATACCACTAACTGAACCACGGTGGAATCGGCCCAGAAGCTGGAACTGGGACAGACTGATTAAGGGATCAGTACTAAGCTTTTTTGTTGAATTTGAATATACGAGTAAAGTGAAGTGCCATTGATCTTCCTCCCCAAAAAATATTCCTACATGAATCAAGACTATTCTATGTCTTAGTTACGTTTAGATCAATGGGTTAGAAACTCGCATTGTTTTGGGTCTTAGCTTCAAGCTTCAAGTGTCTTTCTGTATATTCAATTAGTCATCGCCATCAGGTAAGCTCAGAAACACACGTCACGATTCACTCGCACCTAAGGTTCGCGTGTCTTTCTGTTTAGTCATCGCCATCAGGTAAGCTCAGAAACACACGTCACATGTAAAGTGAATTCATCCAACAAATCGCCGCAGAACAAGACAAACAGCTTAATCTAGAAGAAGAGATATACTACCTCTAGTCCAATAAAACTGTCCTGAAAAGCGAACAGCCGTGGTACAAAATACATACGTAAGTCACCACAGATATTGCGGATCGGAGGGAGTAGTATATTATATAACATAGGTTAAAAAAAACATTTTCTACAAAGCAACTGTGTGCCCATGCAGCCAAGCCGGTCGTAGCGGATCCGTTTTTTTTCTTTTTTTGTTCAGTGAGTCTGTGAGAAGTACCGGTTGCCCAGTTGCTGTTGTATTTTATTTTATTTTTGTGAATTTGTGCCTTTCTTCGTTTTTTTTTGTGAATTCTGTGGCTGCACTTCTGCATACGCTCAGACTCGTCATGTTTTTTGAAAATCCTCGGAGTCCATGGTTCTGCACAAGTTTTTTTTTCATTGAGAGTAACTTTCGTTTTGTTGATCAACCTCCAAAGTTATAGAAATTAACAAGGTATCATGGGGTTCAATCAGCCACAAGTGGTATGTACATAACTGATGCACTAGCCATTTATCCCAAAGTCTTCAAATTCTGATCTATGCATCTCAATCTCTCTATTTATGGGTGCATACTATCCACCAGTCACATCAGATATATCCCTAATCACCTGCTTGCAATTGCTAGCAACAGCTATTTTTACGCAAAGAGTCCGCTGTCGACACACTTAACAAAGTCTAAGGAAAATAAACAGCAAACAGAAAATAGGAAAATAACCTTTTTTTTTTTGAGAATTCCTGGTCTTTTACAGTACAGCTGTAGTATCTGAACTCACGCACAACTCACTCCACACACACTCAACGCCACACGCACGCCACCTGTGCGCAAGCTAGACCTAACCAGACTATACTAGTCTTCTGGGCCCCGTGAGCCTAAACCTACCGGGAAACCCCTGCGGTGGTGGGTGCACCACAATACCTCTGATCGAACCACGGTGGAATTGGCCCAGAAGCAGGAGCCGAACACTGTTCACGCGAAACACTGTTCACGTGAACAGTGCTGCTCTGTGAGGCAACCCGAAATTCGTTCCACTGGAATCGAACCCGGGCGGGCAGACGGGCCACTGCCGCGTCTTGCCATCGCGCCACAGGCACATAACCTGTAAAATGGGCCACATCATTGCGGCACATTTTCATCTCACTTGTTCCATCGCATTCTCTGGCTAGCATGGTATCTGTTTAGAGCATATATACACCTCCATATACACGTTGCTAAATTTTACACCTCCTAGTTTTTCAGTGAAACGTGTAAATCAGGACGTGTATATCCCAACGGCTATATTTTTCAAACAGCCATATTTTCAACGGCTATATTTTCAACGGCTATATTTCTGTTCTATATAAACCACCCCCTACCACCTCTCTCCCAACTTTTATCACCATCCATCTGCAAACAATCAACGAATACACACAGGAAACAACAAATATGTTAGCAAATCAATAAGAATTTGGTAGCAGTCTATATGTCAAACTAGCAGTCTCCAGGCCATCATCGATGGGCAGCACCAAATCCCAGCTACCATCGATGGGCAGCACCAAATCGAGGCAGACCGGGCCGCCGCCCCCATCTCCCTCATCCGTCGCGCCGTCCCCATCTCCCTCCTCCGTCGTGCCGCACTCCAGGCCGCCCCCCACCTCGTCTCCCTCCAGGCCGCCGCCCCCCAGGCCGTCTCCCTCCAGGCCGCCGCCGCCGCACAGGGCCGCGGCCGGAGCTCACCCCACCTCCCCCAGCCCCTCTCTCCGCGCCCTCCCATCTCCATGGCGCACGCCGCCGCCGCCTGATCTGGCGAGCCGTGCGGCCGCCGCGCGACTCCCCGCGCCTCCCCTGATCTCTTCTCCACATGCGGGAATGAAAAAAAAGGAGCGAGAGAGAGAGCTTACCGGCGATGGGCTCCGGACGGAGGCGGGAGCAGAGCGGGAGAAGAGCAGTTGCCTCGCTTGCGTCTTTCACGAGCGTGGACGAGGCGTGTTTACTTCCACGTCCAGTAGCATCGTGGATGGACGTGGATAGCTTCCACGACCGGATACACGTTCCGCTGGAGAACAAATTTAGACCTCAAACGTGTATATTTCGTTTACACGGCCGGATACACATGCCACTAGAGATGCTCTTAGGGCCTAGCTATGAAGCGGTCAAGTCTATCAAAGCATCCTTTTGAGAATCCCGCCCAACTAAGTTTCGACACAGACACTCATGCTTTGCTCGTACAGAAAAAATTATAATTTCTGAAAAGAAAGAAAAAAAGTACCACTCTTTTTCACCCACAGCATCACAACTGTCTTTTTTCTTCTTAAAATGACAACCGGTGCCAAACAAAAAGTACTTACCATCTCTTCTACTAATAGTAACACTGATCGGCTTACCAAATTCATGCAACACACTCAGTTGTAGGTTGAACAGATGGTAATTTTCAGCTACGGAGCACGCTTCGAAAGGGAAATGGGCTGGTACACTGTACAGACTAGTGGCTAAAGACGAACTTGTCTAGGCACACGAGGCGAGGCTGGTCCATGGTCTGGTCTGCCCGCCACAAAACAGCCTGGAAACTGACCATTGCACGCGCGCGCACAAGGAGCCACCGCCGGGACGTGGACTGTACAAAAGGGTCCTTCCCTAGTGCTCCCGCAGCCTGTATCATTGCAATGTCGACAGTGGACCGACCACCGCTCACGTTATACTCATTTTGTTTTGGCACCCCCACGCAAGAAAAAGGAGAAAATTAAAACTTCCACCACTTTCTACTCCATGTGTTGCACAAACCACCAACTAGACGGGTTTTACAGTTTCCGCCATGTGATGGTCTAATCTATGGACGATGTTGAGCGTCCCCCGGGGGATAATAGCGTGCGATCCCCCGGCTCCCGGACGCCCCGCGTGATCCGTCCGATCAAAATAGCAACCCCCAACTAGTCAATCATGCCCACCTCTTTTCCACAAGGAAAAATCCCCCAAAAAATCGCCCATCCCCAACAATCGAAGCACAAACACCGGAGCACCATCGCTCACACCCCGGCGACCTCGAACCGGCCCACGGCCCGTCGCTCACAGCTCCGGCGACCTCGAACCCCGGCGACGTTGAACCGGCCACCGTCGTCGCTCACAGCCTCGGCGACCTCGAACCAGCCACTGCTGTGCTGTCGCTCACAGCTCCGACGCGACCTCGAACCGGCCCACCGTCGTTCACAGCTCCGGCCACCGCTGTCGCTCACAACTCCGCCTACACCTCTGCGGAATTGTGGAAGCACAGCCGGCGGAGCCACCACGAACAGCTTGACAGGCCTAGAGATTTCTGCTTCCACCCTTATGTGGATTTGCTTCATAATCTGAAAAAATTGCTACCAACCCACTCAGAATTTGCACTTCTCGAACAATTTTTTTGCATCATATAAAAAAGAAAAATGCTACAATAGTTATGTAGATTTGCATAAAGGGGAGAAAATTTCTGCTATAAACCTTCTAATAATTTGCACCTCATGAATAAAGATTGCATCTAAAAAATTGCTACAAATGATCTGTGGCTTTTCATCGAAGGGAGAAGAAATCTGCTACAAACCTTTCAAGAATTTGCATCACAAAGAGAAAAAATGCATCAAACGAACAAGGATTTGCTACAACTGTTCCGTGGGGATTTGCATCAAAAGAAGAAAATTTCTGCTACAAATCTTCCCGGAATTTGCTAAAACGCGTAGTTCCCTCCAACCTCCGGCAGGTGCGCGTACCGCTCAGGCTCATGGTTGCCGCGAAACCGCCGTCGACGGCCACCGGCGACCGGGGCAATAGGAGCAGAAGCGACGAGCTCAAGGGGCGCGCTATGGTGTTTGTGCTTCCATTGCCGATTGGAGCAGAGAACGTGGGGGAGGGGGGAGGTGGGGGCGGAGGAGGTGGTGCTGGTAAGAGGCGCCGGAGAGTGACCGGTGGAGACGCGCTCGAGAGGCGACCGGCCGAAGCGCGACGCAGGCGTCGTAGAGGAGCAGCGATGAGGAACAACGAGTGGATGAGAAGATGCCTTGAAGCGATAAGGTTCATCGTTGGTCCCGCCACTTGTTGCCTCCCATGCGTATGGTGTCGTGGTGGGATCACGGCAGATGCCATAGGTATGGCTAAGATGGGGCCGAATGGTCGTTGGGGGAATCCGGGGAGGGTTTATGCACTCAAGAAGTGCACACGCAAGAACACGCAAGAACACGAACGAGAAACCAAGAAACCAAGAACACAAAGCACACCACGATGTACCCTGCTTCGGGGCCCTCTTGTGGAGGTAACACCCCTACTGCAGCACTATCCTACTCAGTGTATAGCTCAAGGTGACAAGTACAATCTGCTCCTCGAGCTGTATGATGATACAATGGTGAGAACTTGAGGTAGAAGATGAAGCTACGAGGGGGGAAAAAGGAACTCCGAGCTTCCTGTGCTTGACTCCGAGGTGTCTCCGTTGTTCGTCTCTCACGCAGGAGGGGTTGCAGCCCACTATATAGGCCAGCCGAGTTACCGTTGTGCCCCTCGCTGAACACTGTAGCCATGCCTCTGCTTTGGTCACCATCGTACCCCTGTCAGGGACAAGACATGGCATGCCCATCCCCTGCTGCACAACGGCAGAGCTAGCCTGTCTCCTCTGACAGAGACAGGACGTAGCCACGCCGTGCTACCACGTAGCCTTTTCCCCGGATCTCGCGTGGTCAGCGGTCAGAGACGTGCAGCCCCGCCGAACCCGGGGCACGCCTCTGCCAGGCTCCGTGACAGACGCTCCCGTGTCAGGCGGGAAGTGACAGGAGCATTGACTCCTGCCCGACCTACGGCCTCTTGCCTTGGTTAGCTCGGGTCTTGTTCCCGCTCCTTACCTCGGGTCTTGTACTTAAGATCCGACCAGGTCGGACATTACTTCCTTCAAATAGCTTCTCCTACACTCACAATACAAATCATAGCACCGAGGTAGTTAGGTCGGCTGATCATAGCTCGGACAGTGAACCTCGGCCCAGGCCAACGGGATACCTCGGACCCCTCTGGGCCAAGATAGGTCGGTCTTTATATCCTCCAGGTCAAGATGAAGCTCGGACACTCCCAGGCCCAAGCAGGTCGGCCCTTTCTGTACTTCGGCACACCTTTAAACTCAACTTAAGCCAAGCCTTGACCCTACCCGGGGGTAGCCCCCCGACATTAGTCCCCGAAGCTGGTGCGGTCCTACGACCTCGGATGGAGGGCCGTAGTAGGTTCAAAAATAAACAAGGCACCACCTCTAAAACCAACCTCCAACATAGCTCTGCCGAGGTACTTCCCACAGACCATAATCTAATCCGAGGTTGATCTGCAATCTGGACTTTCCGAGCTGCTTGACTCAGCACAATCTTGCCTCAAGATTTTCCGAGGCACGTGGCGAAGAATCTCTGCCCGGACCTCGAAATCCGGACCTTTGAAAGACAGGTCCTGACCACACACCGCCTTCGTCAGCCGGACCCACCAAACAGTGCACACACGCACTCAAGTACTTGACCAACTTGACCGCCCATGACCCCTCGTTCTCGCGCTGACCAGCACAGAAAATCCGGCGCTGGCGGTTGCCGTCCTGTGGCCCACGATGTGACCGATCGTGCGGCCACAACTGCCGCAACTGCACGCTCGCCCGCACACGATCCCGCGTCCTCCCGGTAACCGCGCGGTAGTGCGCAGTTACCGCACGCGGTTATAAATAGGGGCCCAGGGGAGTTTCTTCTTCTTCCCCACTCGCCCGCTGCTCCGTGCCCTCCGCTTCCAGCGCCGCCGTCGAGCTCTCGCTGGTGACGTGCACCGCCCCTTGCGCCGCCACACCGCCGTTCTGCAGCACCGTTCCGCACCGCCGTCGAGCGCCTCGCCGCACCGGAGTACGCGCGCTGCGCCTTGCGCCATCGACTCGCTGCCGATCCTTCGCGTTCTTCCCCGGTGAGTTCTTCGTTTCCCCTCCATGGCCATGAACATGTTCATCCTTCGATGAACTCGAGGATCTTGATGAATCCGATGAACTTGATGAATCCGATAAACTTGATGAATCCGATGAACCTGATGAACCCGATGAACTTGATGAACCCGATGCTCCACTTTCGCATTATTTTAGCACTTTTAGATCTCACCTAGACTCGTTTCAGATACATCCACCGCGCTGTCCTCTTAGTATTGCCCCTTGACGAACTTGAGTTTATTTTCCTTTCTAGCTCATCGGTAGATCTGTGCTAGTATCTCGCAGTGGTAGAAACGTGTTTCCCGCCTAAATCCTTTAGCCCGGCTGTCTCGAATGATCCGAGGTATTTACCCCTGCTATCCTGAACTGTCCGAGGTACTTACCCCGGTTGAACCTCCTCTTCTGCAGGAAAGCGTCAACATGTCTTCTGCCTCGGATCCCGCCGAGGAAGGAGCACCTGGAGAACGAGGTAGCTGGGAGGGATCTGATGTCACGGAGGTCGACATCAAGTGGCTCCGAGATTCACGGCGGATCCCGGCCAAACTCATCTGCCGGGTTCCGAAGAAAGAAGATATCGAACCCGAGGTGGAATCCAGGGAGCGGGTCGTCTTCCTAGATCACTTCGAACGTGGTTTCGGGCTCCCGGTCGGGAATTCTTCCGGGATTTCTTGGACACCTTTGGGCTACAACCACACCACCTGCCCGCCAATGCCATCCTCCAACTTTCGGCCTACGCAACCTTTTCCGAGGGTTACCTAGGATTATGGCCAAGCATCGAGTCCTGGGCCAAGTACTTCCAGCTCAAGAAACAAAGTGTCCCGAACAAGAAGGTCGTGGACAAGGAGATGACCGCTTGCGGGGCGGCCTCGATTTCACCTCGGCGCCTCTCTGAGTTTCCTCGGATTCAGGGCCTGGACTCCTGCCGCAAATGGCAACGCTCCTTCTTCTATGTGAAGAACCCGGGCACCGAAGACCTCATCAACTTGCCGGAGTTCACCATCGGAACCCCCGCTGCCCAACTCAACTGGGATTATGAGCCTGCACCCGACGCTCCCGAGGTTCTACTGATCCACCAAACCATGATGTCCCTCCAGGAGAAAAGCTGGGGGCAGATGACATCTTGCGCACCATGATCACCCGCCGAGTTAGCCCTTTACAAGCGCGGGCCCATAAGATCTGCCACATGAGTGGCCGCTACGATCCCACTCGGCACAGCACTTTTGAACTCGATGACTCCGAAGTGAAGAGGCGCATCCGGGCCATCGCCAAGACCACCATGCCCGATAAGTGGAAATGGGTGTCAAGCCCTATGACCGAGATCACCTTCCAGCTCAAGTAAGTGTACCGTACCCGGCGTATAATATTGCTCGGTTTCATTTTCACCCCGACCTTGTATTGATTCTTGTGCTAACTCGGTTTTACCTTGCCACCTCTGCAGAAGTTCACTCGACAGGAAATCGAGGATGGCCCCCTTTCTTCTAAGGAGTGGACTCCCGACCTGCCTATTCCGGCCGCCGCCGAGGCTGAAGATCCGGACAATGAGGATCATCTCCCTATTCCCAAGGCCACCTCGGGTAAGACTCGCGGTTGCCCATCGCACCGCCCACCAGTTCGATCGTCTATCCAGGATTGGCCCGATGATGACGATGACGATTGCCAAATTCTGGAACCTGTCAATGTTATTCCAATTTCGTATGCTTCAACATATAAGAACTTTCATCCAGCGTCTGCAGCTTCCCGGAAGCGCTCAGGACCCGGTACCTCGGATGCCGAGGCTTCCAAGACCTCGGAGACTGCAGCGCCCAAAGCCAAGCGTGCCAAGAAGACCTCGGCGAGGCACAAGAAGCGAGGTCCCGTGGAGGAAGATGCGTAAGTCACCTTGCTCCTTGTTACCTCTCACGCTGTTCCGAGGTTAAGCTTTTTACTCTAACTTAATCTTTTCTTTTTCGTCTAGCCCGGCTCGGCAGATCAAATAGAGCCACAGCTCGATACATTCACCACTGCCTCCAGTGGTTGAATCTCAGACAACCGAGGTCGAGGTTAACCTCGGCAGCCCGCGCCAGAGCCTCTCCTCCAGAACGGTCCGCTGACATCCGCAGCCCGGAGAGGACCATCTCCTCCCCGGTGCGTGTCACCTCCGCCGAACTTCCACCGCCGAGCTCTGACTCCGGCCTGGGACACTCCGCTCCCCGCCGAGATCGGACTCCTCCGCGTCCTCAAAAGGATGCGGAGACAGATCGCGCCAAGACTCCGGCTAAGACCGTGCTGGAGCCTCGGCTCTCCCCCAACTCTCTAGCTGCGCGCAACCAGCAGCAACAGCAGCAGAAGAAGCAACAACAACAACGACTGCAGAAGCAAAAGCTTCAGCAGCAGCAGAAAGACTCGGCTCCAAATGTTGAGCCCCCCACACAGCCACAGCAAACTCCGATGCCGCCACCGCCACCGGGCCCCAAGGCTGCGAGCACCCAACTGGTGCCGCATGTTCCCGTGCCGAAGTCCACCTTGACCAAGACCGCGCCTTCGAGCTCTCAGGTCGCCACCTCCCGAGCTCTTTTCGCTGCTACCATCCAGCCGAACATCAGCAGCTGGGAGGTCGGGCAACTCCGAACCAAGAGCGGGAACAGCTTAGGCTCGGAGAAGCACTACGACATGGACTGGAACTCGGCTGGCACTGCCGAGGTCTCCTCTAACCCGACCTCTGAGCATCCAGTTGGACCTAGCGCAGTGCTTCAGTCCATTTACAACATGCAGACTGCGGTCCTGATTGCAGTAAGAAGGCCTCGGTAAGCTTCTTTACGCAACTTTCTTTCTTCCTTTGAAACCAAATGACAAACATACACTATTCCCAGTCCCGAGATTCAAGTTGAGCAATTGACACTCCACCGAGTTAAAATTGCTCGGCTTGAATCTCAAAAAAACTTGTCATTTCCCCAATGCTGAGTCCGAGGCCAACGCCGAGTCCCCGGGACTCAATTGGGCCTCGGGTGCTAAAAAGACCTCGGATTCCTTCGAAATGTAACTTTTCAATATTCGTGTCAAATCTCTTTCCGCCGAACTGATCTCTCTATCTTTTCAGGAGTGCAACAATGCTCGGACAAAAATCTTCAAGAACCTCCTGCTGGATCACAACACACTGAAGAAGTCTCACCGGACTCTTCTATCAGCCAAGGAGCAGAGCGACAAAGATTATGCCTCCAAGTTGAAGATAGCGAAGATGAAATAGCTCGGCTGCAACAAGAGCTGAACCGGGCTAACGACGCCAAAGCTGCTGTGGAGGACGCTCTGAAGGTCAAAGACCAGGCCACCGAACAGCAGAAAGAAATCGCCAAGACCCTGGAGAACCGCGCTACCCTCGGCCGAAACCGAACTAATCGCTCTCTGGGCTGCATCGAAAAGTTGGTTGTCCGAGCTCACTCGGATTAATCACCAAATGGACAGTAAGTTTCTTTTCCCCTTTCCTTATTTTCTGCCGACCTACACCCCGTGCCACCGTATGCCTTATTTCAGCGACAGCCTTTTTGTCCTCTTCAGAGAATTTTGAGCACTCCAAGGACAAAGCTATCCGCGAAGTTCAAGCAGCTCGGGCAAAGAGGGCTGAGACAGAAACCCTCGGCGAAAGCTGGGATATCCAGGACCACCTTGTCGCCCTTAATGCTCGGATCAGGCCGCTCAGGGCCATTGGAACTAAACTGGTTGATGCTGCCATCGAGGTCCACCGTGCCCTCTGGCCCAAGGTTAAGACTCCCACTTGCATCGACGAGCTCGCCACGAAGCTGAAAGGAGCCGAGGCTAGACTTCGGGAGTGGAGATGCTCATCAGCTCGGGCTGGAGCGGACAAGGCCCTGGTGTTCGTGCTGTCTTGGTATGAATCTGTTGAGATCCACACGGTTACCTCCCTGCGCAGGGGCTCTCCTTGGAACACCACTCCTGATGGCATTGAGAAACGCCAAGCAGCAGCGACCTCTTTGCTAGTTATGCAAACACCCGACCTTTGATGAAGGGCGCCTCTATTCTGAGGATGAAGAGAGCTCGGACGAGGAAGCAGAGTCCGGTGAAGAAGGCTCTGACGGCGAGGAAATTGACTTCGACGAGCCTGAGAGCTCCAAGGGTAAGGCCGGCAAAACAACCGAGGTGACCGGAGATTCTGATGATGACTTCAATTTCGACGAACCTCCGAACCCCAAGGGCAAGTCCGGCAAAGCCGTAGCCACCGAGGTGATCTCCCCCGACGTGACGGATACCCCGGCATCCACTCCAACAACCGAGGTTGCTTCCGCGACCGAGGTGGTTCCTGCGCCCGAGGTTGTTCCTGCGCCCGAGGCTCCTGCTTCCGAGGTCCCCACTACCACAACTTCGGCGACCAAGGTCTCTGGCTCCGAGGCCTGAACTTGTCTCCAGAAAAACATTAAATCCCCGGTATGCCAGGTGCAGATGTAATATACACTTAAGTAGTTTGCCTTGCTACCAGTACTATTATCTTGCTATCCGAACCATGCTTTTCTAAAACTTTATGCCGAACCCTTTTGGAACGAGTCCCCGAGTTCACTTTCGTGTTTACTATACTTGGCACTCTTTGCTCTTGTCTACCATTTTGGCGTTCGACAGTCGAGTCACTTTTGGACCGAGTCCCCGAGTCCATTTTCATGTTTCCCACGTTTTTTCATCTTTGCTCTTGACTACCATTTCGGCGTTCGTCAGTCGAGTCACAAGATTAGTTACACAGCATACATTACTTGAAGTTTGAGACGAGGTTCAAAATAGTTCGGCATATGAACGAAATTGACAAACAGAAATAAAACACAAGCACAAGAGCGAGGCAGTCCCCGAGCTTCAACCTCGGAGTGCCGACATTTCATTAAGGATTAACCGAGGTACATACATTGCGCCCTTCATGAGTAGAAAGGTCGGAGTAGAGCTATATTCCATGGTCGCCTGACCTCTGATCCGGGGTTGTCCAGCCCATCTTCCTTGGTTCCTGCGCATCTATAAGATAGTACGAATCATTGAGCAGAGCTCGGCTCACAATGAACGGTCCCTCCCATGGAGGTGACAACTTGTGCCGACCTTTCTTGCGCTGCACCAGCCTCAGCACCAAATCTCCCTCGTGAAACACACGAGGGTTGATACTCCGGCTATGATAACGTCGGAGACCTTGTGGTATATTGCTGACCGAGATGAGGCCAATTCTCTAGCTTCCTCAAGCAGATCTACTGCATCCTCCCGAGCCTCTTTTGCCTCGGCTTCAGTGTACATTGCCACTCTGGGCGCATCATATTCGATGTCAGTGGGTAGCATAGCTTCTGCCCCATAGACCATAAAAAATGGCGTATAGCCAGTTGATCGATTTGGCGTGGTCCTTAGACCCCACAGTACTGCTGGTATCTCATCTATCCAACACCCCGGCGTTTTCAGCAGTGGTTCAATGAGCCGAGCCTTGATGCCGGCCAACACTAGAGCATTTGATCTTTCCACTTGTCCATTAGACTCCGGGTGTGCCACCGAGGCTATGTCCAGCCGGATTCCCTTGTTCATGCAAAACCGAGCAAATTCCCAACAGCAAAGTTGTGCCGTTGTCCGAGATAATGCTATGGGGGTAGCCATATCGCAGAATGATCTCCTTCAAAAAGTCACTGCTGAATGACCATCCAACTTCCGGATTGGTTTCACCTCGATCCACTTGGTGAACTTGTCCACCATCACCATATGTGCGTCATGTTACCTCGGGCTGGTTTGAACTCTCCCACCATATCCAAACACCATACCGCAAACGGCCAAGTGATAGGAATTGTTTTGAGCGCCGAGGCTGGCATATGCGTTTGCTTGGCAAACCTTTGGCATCCTTCACATCTCCGGACTATGGCCTCTGCATCAGCAAGAGCAGTGGGCCAATAGAACCCATGCCTGAACACCTTGGCCACCAGAGCTCTTGTGCTGCAATGATGACCACACTCTCCTTGGTGGATCTCCAAAAGCATCTCCTTGCCTTCAGCTGGCTCGACACACCGTTGCAACACCTCGGTTACGCTTCTTTTATAGAGCTCCTTGTTGATGATGGTGTACGCCTTGGCCCTCCTTTGATTCTCCTAGCCTCGGTTGTGTCACTTGGCAAGCTTCCCTCCGTTATGAACTTCATGATTTGCTCCGCCCACTCCGGCACTGGGTGCAAAGGAAAAAGTTCTCGTCCACCTCCATTGGTTCGGCCACCATAATCTCCTCCATTATTTCCTCCACCATCCTGCGACCAGTCCCCGAGTCTGATGAGCAGTCCCCGAGGTTCGGTGCGCAGTCCCCGGGTCCGACCAAACGCATCCGACGTCTACCTCCATTGGAACAGGTCCGGGCTCTTGCTCCGCCGGGATGAAAATAGATTCGGATTCAGGAGAAGGTTTGATTGAAGGAGTTCTCAAGTGATTCAGGGCTACCCAGGTGGTACTGCCTCTTTAGATGAACCGAGCTTTGACAACACGTCGGCAGCATCATTTTCTGCCGAGGTATATGCCTGTACTCACACCCTTCAAAGAACCCGGATATCTTTTGCACATGGAACCGATATAACGCCATGTTGGCATCCAGAGCATCCCAAGTTCCAGAAGATTGTTGCACCACCAGGTCGGAATCGCCGAAGCACTCTACACGCCGGATACCGATCTCCTTTGCCACCTTGAGGCCATGGATTAAGGCCTCATACTCCGCCACATTGTTTGATGCTGAGAAATGAATCTGCAGCACGTATTCAGCTGATCTCGCTTTGGCGAGGTGAGGACTATTCCAGCCCCCAGCCCGATCTTTGTCTTGGACCCATCAAAATGCATTTTCCAATAATTATAGTCCGGCCTGGGTGGCTCATACTGCATCTCGGCCCAATCACAAAAGAAGTCCGGCAACGCCTGGGATTTAATTGCATCTCTTCTCTCATAATGTGGTGCATATGGAGACACCTCAATCGCCCATTTGGCAACTCGGCCAGTTGCATCTTTGCACCCGATGATCTCCGAGATTGGAGCTTCGCACACCACCGTCATGGGATGCTCCTGGAAATAATGCTTCAACTTCTTGACCGCCAGGTAGACACCATACGTCATCTTCTGGTAGTGAGGGTAATTCTGCTTCGAGGTAGAGATCACCTCGCTCAAGTAATACACCGGTCTCTGCACCGACCTGCCACCTTCTTCGCGCTCCACCACCACTGCCACACTTACAACTCGGTTTGTGGCCGCAATGTAAAGTAACATCGGCTCATTGTGCAATGGTGACGCCAACACCGGGCAGTGGACAACATCTTTTTCAGCTCATTGAACGCCACGTCGGCCTGCGGGGTCCATGTAAACCCGGTACTTTTCTTCATGAGCTGGTACAAAGGTAAGGCTTTTTCTCCTAGCCGACTACAAATCGGCTCAACGAGGCTAGGCACCCTGTGAACTTCTGCACATCTTTCAAACACTTCGGTAACTTCATGTTCTCAATAGCTCGGATCTTGGCCGGGTTAACCTCGATACCTCGGCTAGACACCAGGAATCCGAGCAACTTTCCAGCCGGGACACCAAAGGTGCACTTGTCCGGGTTAAGCTTCAACCGATATTTCTCAAATTCACAAATGTCTCCTCGAGATCCTCGAGGAGAGTACGTTTCTCCTTAGTTTTGATGACGATATCATCGACATACACTTGCACATTTTTGCCCATTGAGAGTGCAGGCATTTCTGCATACACCTCTGATAAGTTGCCCCGGCATTTCTCAGACCAAAACACATGACACGATAGCAATACGCCCCATACGGGGTAATAAAAGCAGTCTTTATTTGATCCTTTGGGTTCAGTGGTATCTGGTGAAAACCAGAGTACGCATCGATAAAAGACAACAGTTCACAACCAGCAGTGGAATCGATCACTTGATCAATCCGAGGTAATGGAAACGGATCTTTGGGCACGCCTTGTTGAGGTTAGTGAAGTCAATGCACATGCGCCACACCTTGACCACGGCTGGCTCGTCTTTCTTCTTTTCCACCAAGACCGGATTGGATATCCAGTCCGGATGCAGCACCTCCATAATGAACCCGGCTGCAAGCAACTTAGCCAGCTCGTCCAGCACCACTTGTCTCGGTCGTCTGAGAGACGACGGGTCGGTTGCCTCACCGGTTTCACCTCTGGCCTGACAAATAAAGAGTGCTCTGCCAACTCCCTCGGAACACCAGGCAGGTCCTTAGCCGACCATGCAAAGATATCCCGATTCTCACGGAGGAAGTGACAGAGCTCGCTTCCTATTTCTCGCCCAGCCCGGTCCCAATGATGGCCATGCTCTGGGTGCTCCGGGTCAATGGGGATCTTCTTGGTCTCCTTGGGCACCTCGAATGCTGCAGTTGAGTCCGGGCTCATCAGTCCGGACATGCCGAGCTGTGTTGACTGCGCCATTGCCACCACTTGATGCAGCTTCTTCTTCTCAGCTGCGATCACCAAAGACTCGGCCAGATTAGACCCCGCCGAGGCACACTGAATGGCTCGCTTGTAGTCACCCGAGATGGATATGATCCCATTAGGCCCTGGCATTTTCATCTTCAGGTATGCAACATGGGTGGAAATCATGAACTTGGCCAGAGCCGGCCTTCCAAGCAATGCATGGTATGCACTCTCCAAGTCCACCACCTCGAACTCGATACTCTCAACTCGGCAATTATCCTTGGTTCCAAATGCTACATCCACCCATATCTTGCCCATGGGTGCACAGGAAACGCCAGGCACAATCCCATGAAAAGTACAACTGCTTGGCATCAACTGATTTGGCGATATGCCCAATTTCACCATTGTGTCTCGGTACATGATGTTGATGGCACTGCCATTGTCCACCAGAACTCGGGTGAACCTCACATTGTTGGTAGGCCCACACAACGTCGGATCTACCACCAGGGCATACTTTCCAGGGCTCGGCATGATCCGAGGTGTGTCTTTCTGCTCCAAGTGATCTCCTGCTCAGACCAGTTCATATAGGTCGGCACCACCGGCATTACTGCATTCACCTCCATGGCACGCCTCTGCACGCTCTTCTTGTCAGTTGGCTCGGTCACAAAGACCACATAGCTCGCATGAGCCTCTCTATAGTCATTTCCGGGGTATTCATACTGCTGACTTGGTCCGGCACCATTGTTGTTGTTATTACCTCGGACATTCACAACATTCACGGGCTTGCTGCTGCAGGCCTCGGAGGAGGTGCAGTGGTTATCGGGGTAACATTTGCTCCGGACAGATTGGGTGGGACCTCGGCTGAAATCTCTGAGGTGGTCCTCTCTGATTCCTCCGGCCTTCGCCCCTTCTTCTCTGATTCTGCGGTTCCAGCTGCACTGCCGGGTTGAATGGTTGGCTGGCTTGCGCGGGTCGGTCGTATGGTAACAGCAAGGACCATCTATCATTGATTCATAAGTCAAGGGTGGCTCCGGGTTCGGACTAAATGCCGGACCATTGATTTTGGCCTCTGGACACCTCCAGCTCCGGGCTGATCCGGGTTCACCGCTGCAACTTGGTTCGAGGTGTATGGGTAGTCCGGCTCCCTCCTCTTTGTCCGAACTCTTGGCGGTCATTACACCTTGGTCCGAGCCGGTTGTTTATTGGCTCCCTCCTTCTGTTACGTGCCACTGCCTCTGCTGCTGGCTGCATCGGATCACCCAGAGCATAAGAATCTGCAATCCGGATTGTTTCTGCTAGGGATTTCGGCATATCTCTTGGAGCCTCTGCCACAGCATGCTGCCATGTCGACAACCATCTGCAAACCAGGAAATGGCCTGTGCCTCTACAACTCCTTCACAGGAATTCCGAACATTGCTCCACCGAGTTAAGAATTCTCGGTCAGTTTCATGATCATCTTGCTTACATGCTGCCAGGAGCTGAGGTCGGTTTGGCCTCTTGTATGTACTAGCAAAGTTGCTGTTAAACGCCAGCTCCAAGTCTATCCAGGAGTTGATACTATACTCCGGCAAATTATTCAGCCAGATCCGAGCTGGACCTTCCAACATGTGCGGGAGATACCGGACCGCCCATCGGCGATTGCCCCCCGCTATGTGCACCGAGGATACATAATCTGTCAGCCAATCTTGTGGCTTGGTGCTCCCGTTGTATGGCTTGGTGTTCCGACCTAACTGGAACTGAGATACTGGTGGTGGTGGCTCCTTCATGATCCGAGGTCCAAAACACGCCGGACCAGGAGGGCCTTCCTCCTCCAGTTGCTCGGACAAGTAGATTCTATCCAGCTTGTTACGAACATCGCCTGGAGCTAACATCCGACCTCCTATCCGAGGTCCCAACGCCCCATCCACTCTGTGGTATCCAGCTCGCGCCATGGCCGAGTCTCCATCATCATATCGGTCATCGCCTTGACCGACGTTCTGAGGTTGCTGAACATACTCCGGCTCTCGCTGATATTGCCCCTGCGGCCGGGTTGTTGCTGATACCTCGGGGGCGGAGGTGGTTTACCTCGGCCAGCCGACGCTGCTTGCCCGCCATTCTGATTTCCCTGACCGGAGTTACCCTTAGCTCGGCTTGCATTACCTGGGCCGGGGTTTCCCTTAGCTCGGCTAGCATTGCCCTGGCCCACCTTCTGCTTTGCTGCTAACACCGGATCATACATCTGCAGCTGCTTGTTCTGACCCGAGGTGACACTCCGGGCTCGATCGGCTCCTCCGACGAGTGGAGACGAGGCTTGCCCCTTGGACACCTGACTAACTGGCCTAGCTGAATAAACCATCTCTGAATCACCAGCCCCGGCATATGCTCTGCGGAGAGCCTCATTCTGCTGGTTAGCTACATACACTAATTCATTGACTCGCTTCTGCTGCGCACGCCATGCATCTCCAGTCAACCCGGATAGCTCGGCCCTGCCTGCCTCGGCAGCTCTGAGGTTCTTAGCAGGGGAACTATATACCGGCCTTCCAGTCGACACGCGACTCTCACTCCTAGCCGAGGTGGTAGGTCGAGCCTCCCTGTTTCTCATCATTGAGCCCCTTGCCTCTCTGCCGCACCTCGGCTCCCCTATTTGTATCAACTGCTACCGGGGTGAAGCCATTCGCTGCATTGTACTCACGCAGATCTCTATTGAACTCATCTCTAGCTGTCATCATTGCTACAGCCTCCTTTGCAACAGGACACGCTTTGCCTCTAGGTCGGCCACAGTCACCACTACATCCACTCCTGGATTTACTGGGTCTGCCAGTGTCTCCACTATCTCTACTAGGGTCGCACCTCGGCCCTGCACCTCGGGGTGCCAGGCAACTCTTTCTCTAGCCTGGGCTTTGCAGATCTCACCTTAGCAACCTCGGCCGGCTTGGATTTGCTGGCATCTACTTTGCCAGCGGCATCAACCGGACCGGTCATCATCACCTCCACGCAGCTCTCGGGGCGAGTGATACGCCGACCTAAAGCCGCGAGGAGAGGAGTTTCGTCGTCCACGAGCACCTGCTCCGGGTACCCGCGAACAACCTCGACAGCAACGTAGGTGACGAAGCTGCCAAGCATCATGGTGAAGCCATGCTCGGGGAAGGGCTTGCCGGCGAAACACCCCGCATTGTCGCTGATGAAGGTGAACTCACCGATCTTGGCGATAAGCCCGGAAAGAACACGCTCGCCTGAGCCCGTCCGGATGTAAACTCCCTCCAACGCCTCAATCTGCCCCACGGTGGGCGCCAACTGTCGTGGTGGGATCACGGCAGATGCCATAGGTATGGCTAAGATGGGGCCGAATGGTCGTTGGGGGAATCCGGGGAGGGTTTATGCACTCAAGAAGTGCACACGCAAGAACACGCAAGAACACGAACGAGAAACCAAGAACACAAAGCACACCACGATGTACCCTGCTTCGGGGCCCTCTTGTGGAGGTAACACCCCTACTGCAGCACTATCCTACTCAGTGTATAGCTCAAGGTGACAAGTACAAGCTGCTCCTCGAGCTGTATGATGATACAATGGTGAGAACTTGAGGTAGAAGATGAAGCTACGAGGGGGAAAAAGGAACTCCGAGCTTCCTGTGCTTGACTCCGAGGTGTCTCCGTTGTTCGTCTCTCACGCAGGAGGGGTTGCAGCCCACTATATAGGCCAGCCGAGTTACCGTTGTGCCCCTCGCTGAACACTGTAGCCATGCCTCTGCTTTGGTCACCATCGTACCCTGTCAGGGACAAGACATGGCATGCCCATCCCCTGTTGCACAACGGCAGAGCTAGCCTGTCTCCTCTGACAGAGACAGGACGTAGCCACGCCGTGCTACCACGTAGCCTTTTCCCCGGATCTCGCGTGGTCAGCGGTCAGAGACGTGCAGCCCCGCCGAACCCGGGGCACGCCTCTGCCAGGCTCCGTGACAGACGCTCCCGTGTCAGGCGGGAAGTGACAGGAGCATTGACTCCTGCCCGACCTACGGCCTCTTGCCTTGGTTAGCTCGGGTCTTGTTCCCGCTCCTTACCTCGGGTCTTGTACTTAAGATCCGACCAGGTCGGACATTACTTCCTTCAAATAGCTTCTCCTGCACTCACAATACAAATCATAGCACCGAGGTAGTTAGGTCGGCTGATCATAGCTCGGACAGTGAACCTCGGCCAGGCCAACGGGATACCTCGGACCCCTCTGGGCCAAGATAGGTCGGCCTTTATATCCTCCAGGTCAAGATGAAGCTCGGACACTCCCAGGCCCAAGCAGGTCGGCCCTTTCCGTACTTCGGCACACCTTTAAACTCAACTTAAGCCAAGCCTTGACCCTACCCGGGGTAGCCCCCGACATATGGACACGTGGCGCACGCTGCAAGAGGAGGACGCGAGACGTTTCATCCCCCGGGGGACAAACAACGTTTTCCCTAATCTATAGCCGTTTCCTGAAAGTCTTGCAAGCTTACCATTTTAAAGAGATCAAATATGGAAGTAGAGCTCACAGTGTTAGACATAGCAACTTTGAAGCAGAGTGGCTTCGTGAGTTTTTGATGAACTTACTTGTGGTTGAAAAACGAATACCCTCTATTTTCATGAACTATGATAATCAAACTGTTATCGTCAAAATAAACAGTTCTAAGCATTATATGAAGTCAAGGCAAGCCATATGAAGAGAAGATTAAAATATGTCAGAAATAGAAACATTCCGGAGTTACTACGTTGGATTAGATCCTAACATTTAAAAATCTGGCTGATCTGCATGACAGGTTTATATATATCTTAATGTGTTTAAAGTGTCTTATTTATATAGCCGGAGATGTTGTCCTGCAGAGCGACTCTTGAGGCGACGTCTTCCAATTCTTCTCCATCCCGTTTTCCGGCGTGCACCGGTTGAAGAGACTGTAGGACTCCAGAATCCCGCCTCTTGTGATTCTGTAAGGGAGAGAGGCGACCAAGTTTTTGGAGAGCGCACTCGCGTGACTACTTCCCAGCGACGACTTCTTCCCTGACATCGGCAACCTCTTCATCGATGACATGGCCGACAACACGAACGCTAGCGGTTCCGCATCTGCTGCACTACACAATTATGTTCTATCTGTTCGAGATCATGCTACAGCTTCTTTTCCTACCAATTGATGTAGATTTGATATGTTTATCTACTGTACGACTGGATCACATGTTTAGTTTAATACTCGTTATTTATGTCATGAATTCTTTCTTGTTTTTGTAGATTAACTCATATCATAAATCTCATAATAATTCATCAACATCCACCATCCCGACGACTAGAGAAGCACGCGGCGACACCTGAATAGGACCCTCCAAGGTAACCTGCATGCCGTTGAGAACCACCTGTCGGAAGCCTGCTCGAGGTCGGGAACCGTCTACTTGCTTACTCGCCATCTGAACCTCCTGCTCGCGCCGGAGAACGAGCGACGCCGGCCAGGCAACACATCCACCGCGAGATCTCTCCCAGCCACCTTTGGGGTGGGAGCCGCCACCACGGCGAGGCCAGCGGCAACGGCGGGGATTAGAAGCGGACGGTGGAGGCGGCGGCAGCACGCTAGGGTTCTCTCCGAGCCACCTAGTGCGGACGACCGGACGGTCTTTTTTTCCAGGTATGCAAGTTCCCACTGATTTAAGATTGGAAAGTGTGTGGGGGTGATTATAGAAGGAGACATATCCGGAGTAACCGGCTCGATCATGTCCGCAGACATGTCTGGACTCTAGACACGTCCGTGGATGTTTAGTATTGTACTTTATCGTGCCGAAATAGCTCGATCCGGTTAGATATGTAGTTTAGCAAAAACAAAAATTCACTTGACGCGGTAAGAATTTTAGGCCAAAATTTTGGTTTCATATATCGCACGTGTGTCACCACCCATAATGAGTCGATTTCTTCCACCCTGAATGGTCCAGAAACAAGTGCCTTGTGAAGAGATTTAGATATATTTTCTCGGAAAGTTTATCATATATACTCGTAGATACAGACCCCTTAATCCCTGGAAACACAGTCAGCCTAACTACACTTTTAGCTGGTAATCGACTCATTATGGGTGGTGACACTAGTGGTTTGGCTCTTCTCGCAGGACAGACAGACACGGACGATTGATTGCGATGCCCGGCAAAGCAAAGCTAATCCGACAAAAAACCCTCAAAGCTGTTATCTCCTTTAGACCTAATCCGCATCATTTGTTTAGCTTAGTTTAGTCGGCAACAGCATGGGCACCAGATGTGTGCTATACCTAAATATTCTTGCTTTGCTGGGACCGAATAAATTTTGCTTTTCTTTACGTCTCCGCGAGGGAAAGGGACGTCACTGAAACCGGAGGGAGATGTTTCTTTTGTCGAAGCCTCGAGGCTTCTTTCATCTGAAGCGTTTACCGTCGAGATTCCCAGCGTGATTAGGACCATGTTTTAAAAAAAACGTTTGTATACTCTTTCTTGAGAAACGTAAGGCACACTATATTTTGACGATCCGAAAACAATCATTTTGAAAAGGATAGTCAAAGCTAGAAGGATGGATTAAAGTAGCCAAGCAGGGGTATGAGTGTGTCTAAGGAGGGAAGTAGATTAGTCGAGCATATATACACGGATCGGTCTTGAATCATTGATGCGTTTGCACGAGCACGAGTTGGACTGATAAAATTATTCGCAGCCAAGGAGTAGGACGATCCTGGTGGGCCCGGGTCGCCACGACGTTGTGTCGAGGTGGGAACTACGCTTTCAGTCTCAGGCTCTCAGCCAGTCGAACCGGAATACTCATGGTTTGTTGTTCTAGTGCTGATTAAGGTGGCGCTCAATGATTATTTAGCTGCCTGGGTGCGTGATGGGCTCTCTGCCCCGCTTTTGCAAGCTGACACAACGCCGGCCTGCGCTGCCACGGCCCGGCGTGGCACCCATCCATCCACCCACAGCGACGGCACAACATTTACGCCGGCTGGAAAAAGACAAACATGGCGATTATCAGCCGATCGAAGTATATGGTTAATTAGTTTATTCGGATGGCATGATTAGCGATTAGTTCAAGATTGTCTCTTCCTTCTCTGATTTCTTGAAAACAAATTACACATAATTGAAGGCGCACTGCTTTGCTTCGTATCCGCTAATTAAGTACGTCCAACTGCTCCAAACCCCAGCTAAGAGCATCTTACCATAAAAGTGGTCAAACTCGAATATTTGCAATTTCGGACGAACAGATCCCGAAATTGCCCGACCTGGATTTTTTCCCCAGCTCCCCGGATATTATCACTTCGATACCCTATAGAACCAGTTTTGGAGTCAATTTACTTGTCCCAAACCGGACATGCCGAAACGAGTCAACGCTCCCGTCGGCTCCGGCACCGGCGACGCCCGAGCTCGATTCCACGACGAGGAGACTCGATTCCGGCGTTAATCTTCGATTCCCGATGAGGAGGGTTGATTTAGACTGATTTTCTGTGAAATCGTGGCATGTGCTCGCAGCCCTATGGAAGCACCTCCACGGGAGGAGACAAGTTGAGACGGAGAGGCCATCGCAAGGAGTGCCAAGTAAAGGCCCGAGCCGGGCGGGGGTGGCTGTGCTCACAGCCAAACGGAAGCGCCTCCATGGCCAAACTCTACCATGGGAACACCTCCACTAGAGGAGGCGGGTCGAGGCGGGGAAGGCCAATGCTAGGAGGGCTAGACGTGGGCCTGCGGCGAAGGGAGCCGGGTCAATTTGTACATAACAGATAAACTCGTTGAGAAGATGAAGAAAAGAAAAGAAAAAGCGTTTTATGGTATTTTTTAAGCATTCAACCGTAGACCAATTGTTCTACCGTAATTTTCATTAATTTTAAATATATACAGTTACATCAAAACCAAACAACTAACCAACACCTCTTTTTTCTAACATGGAAAGAAAATTTACACTGGACCCGGAGGAAGAGCTGAATCAATCCAGCCCCTTAGCCGTTCTGCATGTTTTGCCTTGATTCTATGCCCATGAATGAGAAGATCTTTTCTTAGCAGAATCTTCCAAGATGTAACTGTGCGATTTATATTATGAAAGATTTTGTCATTTCTTTGCTTCCAAATATTCCAGCTTCCCATGATCACAATATATATTGAGAGCAGTGCCTTTAGAAAGAACATCAGAAGCAAGACTGCATTCATCTAGGACTGAACTTCTTTTATTTGTCAAGATTGTATTCCAAAATTCTAGTGTAAAATTGCAATCGAAGAAAATATGTAGATCAGTTTCTTCAGAGTTGTCTTGGCAAAGAGCACAGTTGTAGCAAGGAAGGAAAAATGATTTCCTGGATAGCAAGTTTCTGGTGTTGATTCTGTCGTGCATGAGCAACCAAAAAAAGATCTTGTATCTGAGAATAACCGAGATTTCCCAAATTTTATATATAATTTTGTGAGCCAAAGGTCCTTCCTTAAAAAACATTATGCCTTGAGCGATGAGAAATTTCCAGAATTCCAGGTATAGGTCCATACATCAGGTTCTTCGGTCATAGTGACTCTTTGCAGGTCATCTTGAAGCAAAAGCAATTACTGAAAAGCTTGGGTTGAGAGTGGTAAGTGAAAAATTTCAGTCATCTCAGTGTGAAACATAAACTACTTAACTATTTGATCACCATTAAGACAGTAGGAGCGTAGTTCTGGAAATTTTTCTCGGCAAGTTTGTAAATCCCAGAAGTCTGACTAGAACATCGCAATATTGCCATTTTGAACCTGACACCTTGCCATCTATTTATAAGTAGGTATTAGCTTGACAATACTTTTCCACCAGAAAGATCTAACTGGCCTGCAATCCACTGCTTTGTTTGAATAGTATTTCTCCTTGATGAATTTTATGCTTAAGCAGCAAGGCCTTATTCTGAATGGAGAGATGAAGAACACCCAATCCCCTTGATTTTTAGGCCGACATACCTTTCCCAAGCAATGAGAGCTGATCCTCTATCTTCCATTCCATATTTTCTCCAGAAGCAGTGCTTTAAGATCTTGTTGGTTTGGTGCAGAACTGTAACTGGAATTTCCAAAGTGCTCATATAGAAAATCGGCAAGCTTGTGAAGACTGATTTGACAAGAACAAGCTTTTCTCAATAAGAAAGAAAATTTGAACATCCTGACAGTCTAGAGCTTATTCATGACAGGAATGGCACGAATTCAGAAATCTTGGTTTATTCAAGGAGAGTGGCATTCCGAGGTATGTGAAAGGAAGGTTGCCCTCATTACATCCCATGATATCCGGGAGGCTTTGAAATCTATCTTGGGGGATATTAAAGGGTATCATGTTGGATTTGCTTTAGTTTACTTTTAAACCAATTAAAGCAACAACAGATTTTTGGCATGTTGAAGTTGAGAGGGGCAAGCTTGCATGATCAAGATGGTGTAATCTGCATATTGAACAATTGGAAAGTCAGGTCATGCTTGAGAGATCATAGGGGTTTTGATCAATTGGGTCTACATTGCTTCATTGAAAATGGATTGTAACAAGTCAGCGTCCAACACAAAGATCAAGGTGATAAAGGGAGTCCTTGTCTAACAGCTCGTTTGCAGAGAAATTGTTTTCCTGGAATGCCATTCAAAAGAACAGAGGAAAATCTAGTTGAGTAAATAATGTATATCCAGTTGATCCATTTTGGGCCAAAACCTTTAGCAATAAGGATTTCTCTTATGGTCTTATGCTCTAGCATATCAAAAGCTTTCTCAAAGTCCAGTTTCAGACTAACACATTCTGAAAGGACACAGGTGTCGCCTAGAGGGGGGGGGGGGGGGGTGAATAGGCGATTAAAATTATTACGGTTTAGTCTTGAATAAATGCGGAATGAAACTAGCGTTTAATTTATCAAGCACGAAACCTAAACAAGCTAGGTTTACCTATGTGCACCAACAAGTTATGCTAAGCAATATAAGCAACTATGTGATAGCAAGATATTTAACTTCAAGCTCAATGGCTATCACAAAGTAAATTGCATAAGTAAGGAGTTCGGGTATAGAAATACCGAGGCACTTGGAGACGATGATTTATCCCGAAGTTCACTTCTCAATGGAAGCTACGTCTCCGTTGGAGCGGTGCGGAGTCACAAAGTGAACCCCGAATAGCCGACATTGGCACACCGTAATCTCCTTCGTGCCTCTACCAATGTAGAGTGCCACGAACCACTATGGGACACTTGAGGGTGGTCACCGAACCCGTACAAGGATGAGGCACACTCAAGTACCCAAGAGAAACAAGCTTCTCAACTTCACTTTCCACGTATCACCGTGGAGAACTCAAACCGATACAACCGATGCAATGGGCAAGAACACAAGAAGTGCTCAAGTCCTTCTCTCTCAAATCCCACCAAACCAACTAATGCTTATGGGGGGAGAAGAGAGGAAGAACACAAAATCCCTCCAAGATCTAGATCCAAAAGCTTCCCCTCACTTAGAGGAGAGATTGATTGGTGGAATGGTAGATCTAGATCTCCTCTCTCTTTTTCCTCTAATTGGAGGCAAGAATCATGGAGGAATAGAGAGAAAGCAAATCTTCAAAGAGTCAACAATGGAGGGCAAAATCATGCTTAAGATTTAGGGAACCTTTGGGGAAGAAGGCCCCATTTTATAGGTCCCTGAAAAACTAGCCGTTTTGGACAGAAAACGTGCAGTCTGGAATGGATCTGTTTTTCACCCGGAATTCCGAACCGTCCAGAATATTTCGGACGTCTACCAATCTGATTTCGGACCGATGCAGTACCGAATCGAGCTGTCCCGGAATCAGTTCGGAATGAGTTCGGAATATTCCGAGTCACCCGGCTTTCCAGAAACACACATACGAAAAACGTGATATCTTTTACATACGAACTCCGTTTTCGATGTTCTTGGACTCGTTGGAATCACCGCAACGAGCATTACAAGATCATGCAGAGAAACATCATAGTCCAACATGGGAGGATAAAACCAAATGTAGAAAGGTAAAGCCTCTCTATAAATGAACAACCGGTCAAACCTCCAACATCAAAAACTCAACAAGTTTTTCATACGAAATCCGTTTTTTGATGAACTTGAGCTTGTTACGAAGATCACAACAAGCTCCAAAATCCCACACAGAGAAAAGCCAAATAAGAACCATGAAAGATGATGAAGGCAAGTATGCAAAGGTTTGAGCTCTCTCCAACTGATACGCTAAAGCTCAATTGAGAGCCCCTCTTGATAGTACGGTATCTATCCTATAACCCGGTCTCCCAACTAGCACCATGAGACCGGTAAAATAGAAACCCTATCAACATCATACCTTTGCCTTGCGCATTCCACTTGAGCTAGATGACGTCGATCTTGATCTCTTCAAGTGGACCACCTTTTTTGATTGCGCTTCGCTTGGTGAAGACTCAAACATTGCTCCCCCATATTCCACTATGGGAGAGCCTCTCTTAGGCACATCTTCACATGGACATTATCTCTAAATGGGTGGCAAGCTTCAAGCCTAGGATTTCTTCGAGATGCTCCTCTTGAACTTGCGCTTCTCAACATTGATGATGATCACCAGTTGATGTCATCGTTCATGGGCTATATGAAATCTTCATTTGATGCAAGCCCATAGAAAGATACCCTAACCACACATAGAAATGATACACACATATCATGGGTTAGTTCACAAAGCTATATGGACAATTGCTTACCATACCAAGAGATATATGATCCCACTTGGTACATCTTGTAGCTTTGTGTGTTGATCAATATCTTGATCAACCTTGTATCTTTTCTTCTTTTTTGAATAGATGATGTCTTGAAGATAACCATGAATGATCACATAATCCTTTTCTTTAAGACATACTTGCAATATGCTCAACTCACATATGGCCAATCATCGGATAACTCCTCGAATAACAACTTGGTCATCACATACTCTTCTTATTGATCATATCAAATATATATCCATACACCTCGATGATCTTGATGGCAAATACTTCATTATATCAATATATTCATGGCATCAACCTTGAATCCAACATATGGAGTTCAAGCATTGCCTTCAGACAAACACTACAAGGATAACTCATTGCAATCATTAGTCCATAGGGATTGTCATTAATTAGCAAAACCACGCATAGGGGTGCCATGCCCTTTCACATTCCATATTTGACTGATTACAGTGGTGAATGTACTCATATACCCATGGCAAACAGTCTTGAATTGATTTTGCTTTGAGGAAACCATATTGATTAACATGCACAAGCTTATGCATCACTTTTTGAGTCTATTAGCCAAGATCTTGGTAATAATTTTCAAGGAACAATTCAACAAAGAGATTTGCCTGAAATCAACAACATTAATTGTACTGTCTTTCTTGGGTATAAGAGTGATAAAAGGTGAGTTGATGCTCTGGATGGTAGCTTTTCCTTTATAGAAATCTTCAATAAGCTTGTAAAAATCATCTGCAATAATGTGCTAGCAAGTTTTAATGAAATTTGTGTTAAAACCATCTGGTCCAGGGGCCTTGTCAGATGGAAGTTCCTTAAACACAACATCTATTTCTTCTTTAGAGAAAGGAAATTCAAGCAATTCTAGACCTTCTACCGTGGACACTAAAAAAGTTAACTCTAGGCCATTTTCAATTTCTGTAGTTGTCCCCAATCTTTGCTTGAAAGCTCTTTCTAAAATCTTAGCATGATGATCAGTATGTTTAGTTCCATGCTCATCTTGAAGAGAAGAAATATAATATGTATTTAATGGTAGCATTTGCATGAAAGAACTTAGAATTGACTTCTACAAATTTAGCCTAACGAATTATGGCTCTTTTGTTTCCAGTAGGAATCTGATTAACAAGAAGTTTCATCAAGTGTTCTTTAGCCACTTCTCTGTCATTTCTCTCTCAGGTCGATAGGTCACGGTATTCTTCCAGGTGGTTAAAGAAGTTTATCACTGCATTTGTGTTCTTGATGGAGATGATCAGTTAAGATTTATCTTTAGACCAAATCTTGAGTCCTTTCCTAAGTCTTCTGAATTTGGTTGTAATTCTTTTTGCACTGTCATTTTCCTGAATGTCTTGCTCCCAAATGTTCCGAACAGTTTGTTTGAAACCATGATTATTAAGCCAGTAACTTTCACAATTTGAAAATGGTTTCTTTTGGAATAGAAGTGCAAATCTGAATTTTAAAAGGAATGTGATCCGACCTTGGTCTTGAGAGAGGAAGCACCTTTGTGTTTGGGCAGCCGTTGGTCCACGATTGAGCTTTTCTAAAAGGGGAGCATTTTGCATATTACTCCAAGTAAACTCTCTCCTTTTTGTTGGGATTTCTACAAGGGTAAGGGCACTAATAGCTTCACATGAACATTCGCGCGCGGTTTCCAGTTCCGTTTTTCTGCTAGAGATGCTCTAATCAAAACCATTTGATACCGTCAAAAACAATAATCGCCATCCTTGTTCATCATAACATAACACGTACGCGGATTTGTCATCATCTCACATCACACGAACACGCGCGCACATGCACCTGTCCGAAACAAACTTTGCCCAAAATAATTGTGACCCAACATTTGGAGGAGTCTCTCTTCCACCTATATGTGGGCCATCTGCTCTCCCCGTTCACTTCACGCACACCCATACCATACCATATGCTTTTCCTCAGGGTAGCACGAGGCTGCGGCCCTACCGCACACATGGCTTGCCCTCCCTCCGTCTAATCAAACCCAACCAAACCCATCAACCCAACCACGCATCAATCCACAGTGCTCCAAAGCAAGATCGGGAAGATTCCTCAACTGTGCTGTGCAACGCACGCAGCAGAGCAGCAACCGATCCAAACCCGATCGATGGCGACCTGGATGTGCTCTCCCTCCCAAGTCCCAAATGAAACCCAACCAACGACCCGGCCGGTGACGGAGCAGAGATAGATCTTCATCCGAGTCAGTGCCCAATCGAACCAGTGTTGGAATCGATCAACGTACAGCACGACGGGAAGGAATCTCATGTTAACAAACAGCAGCGGCGGTCAAGTGAGACAGCACATGTGTGCGCGTACGTGCGGCCCATATAGTATACGCTAAATGCTACGGGTACCGAAGCTTGATGCCACATCTGGGCCCCTCCGGCATAGCAGAGCTCGTGTCGGAGAAAGCTTGAAAAACCCAGGCGCTTGTCGACCCGGGAAAAAGTCGTCGACATAGACCATAAGATGCCGGAGATCATGAATAGACCAGAAGATGCCGGAGACCATGATCTCGAGAGAACGTTATCCGGGAGAAGCTAGTACCGAGGTGAGCCGGGAGATAAATCCAACTCCGGCCAGACGGAGATAGGGGACATAAGACGCGCTAGTTCCCCGGCGAAGCCATATCTGGCTGAGCTTCACCAGACGGAGGCGGAACTTGAGTACACCAATACGTTGCAACGTCATCCCCTCCACGGTACGTCGTCGCCGTAGACACACCCTTATCACGCCAGACCTAATGCCCGACGACTCCAAACTCTAGCTTGTCGACGCTCCTCCAAGAAAGAGCATCGATTAGGGGCGGGCTGAAGTACCTTTATTCTGATCGCCACCGCTGCCTGTTCATCGGAGACGAAGAACTCGAAAACCCTACAGGACCACACATACCGATCCGAGGTTCCCCCACCCCCTGCCGCCATAGCGGTTGGCGAAGGGCAGGGGAACCAGCGGCAGCTGCACCGGCGGCCGAGGGAACACTGGATCGCCTCGCTTCTCTCGTGATACCTAGAAAAACGTTCCGTACGTCTTTTGAATGCTAGTTCCTAGTTTCTTTCGTGGTCACGGATAATTATTCGGTATGGCTGGACAAAGTAACACTCACTTTACTTGGGCAGGCCTGCTTGAGAGTACATAGTAGATTGTACTTGGATTAATACTTCCTCACTAATTTTCCATATGAGGCACACTTGGCCTGTTGGTCCGTCTCCATGTCTTGGGCCTACCAGGTTGGTATTCATTCCTCAATGCTCCATAGACAGCATCGTGGCATCAAAATATTGTGTGATCAAGAGACCACCATTCACCATATGTGGCACCACTCCAACAATTTGACAGTTTTTTTTTGCACGCTCAATGAGGATGCTGAGCATACCGGCCACAATTTTAAATAACATGGGTGGATAGATCCTATATGTTGTTTGAGTCGATCGAATCACATGGGCTACCATTGAATTAAGCCTATTTGTTGTAAACCTTTTGAACATTTGAAGCTCACATTAAGGAGCCAAATAAATACTCTTCTTAGTCTTAGGAAAAAAGCCTAAGTGTTGGATCCACTCCTCTCAGTCTTAGGAAAAAGCCTTAAGTGTTGGAACCACTCTTCTTAGTCGTCTTAGGAAAAAGCATTTTACCATAATATAATAGAAAAAATCCAGGTGTGTACCATGCAAAATACCAAACATTCCACAAGTTTTAACCCCGTGCGATATTTTTTTAGAGGCTCATCGAAGAAGAAGTTTCCTTCATGCGGACCGTCGAAAAGTTTGTTCTACTATTTCATTGTATAGACTTGGCGCTGCTTATGGATCTAGATGGTACCCTCGTCTTTGAAGATTGTGAATACACTTCTTCCTATGCCGGCCATTAGATACCATATGGAAGTATCTCGTATTATTATGAGTTTTGGACCGTTGGTACCACTTAGCTCCTCTTCACACTGAAGATAGTGAAGACCTCCAATCCATTTTTGATTCTTAAGCTTAATCAGACTTGCTGTTGTGGGCCTTGTGGCCACTCTGTTGAATACATATGAATCTTACCATTCCAAAACATGTTGTAGGACGAGACTGTACTAAGAAAAATCTTTGCCTCCTGTCAAGTAGTAAAAAGAAAAATACATGCCGCTCAAAACAGAAGAAGAGATAAGACATGTTGAATAACTAGAGAGCCACACGACCACACGATGCTTTAGAGTTGGGACACCTGACGAATCAAATGCTTGCTTGAAGAAACCCTCTCGCCCAGGACAATCGGTACTTAATGCGTGTCTTTTTCTTTTTCTGCGGAGGAGTACTTAATGTAATGTGTGTTTTGTGCCGACAAAAATGAATACGGTGGAAAACGACCTTTAGATTACTACTCCCTCTAGCTTATGGTGCATAGCAAGTCAATTAAATTGGAACGGAGCGAGTACATATTCACCATCCTGGTGTATGTCTCACGCATCTACATTTGCAAAAAGCGACACTTAGTACAACTCCACAGACATGGGCAACTCCACCAACGGACATATCTAAACGGACACAAAATGTGTCCCCAGTTTCTCCGTTTGTGTGGCCAGATGGATACCAAATCTACCCGTATTCGCTGGCCCGCCAGTGCACTCAAGATGTGCAGCACATTTCATTTTTTTTGATTTAAACTATATATAGGTCGCCAAAAGTCTGGAACATTAATAATTAAAAAAACCCTAGATCTAACTAGGGTGGCCGGAGCACGCGGCGATGGTGGCGCTGTAACCTATGTACTCGTCCTCGTCGTCGGCGAGGTCGATAAAGGTTGGAGCCAGCCACGGCCAATGTTGCGCCGATGGTGGTGGCCCTGCTCGTGGCGGCGTAGACGACCACTCTCGTTCCTCTTCTGGCTCTGGCGTCGCCAGAAGCGTTGAAGTCCACGTCCACGTCTGACCCCGCTGGAGTGGCTAGTACGGCTCTGGCTCTAGCTCCGGGGGGATGGGCGCCCTGGCCTCAATCGCCGATTCGTGGAGCGCCATTGGGAGGTCAGGCCAGAGCGCGAGCTCGGACAACACAGAGGTCTTGAGGGCCTGCTTGAACTCAGGGTCGTCCTCTTGGGCCTCATCCTTCACCACGGCACTGGAGCATGAGGCGGCCGATATCAAGCGCCTGTGCTTGACCGGTTGCCGGAACTCTACGGTTTCAAGTACTAGACGTTCGGCAAATGCATGTTGGACTAGGATCAGGGTATTGTTCTTGACCCAGCGGAGCCCTCGACGGCGTTACCTAGAACCCCCCCCCCCCCCCCCCCCCCACGGAGGAGCCGGGACGGACAACGAGTGAATGCACAAGTTGTGTTTATCCTGTCCATGGGACATAAACCTCGACCCCCCCCCCCCCCCCCCCCCCCCCCGCGCGGAGGAGCCGAGGCGGACACCGAGTGAATGCACAAACTGTGCTTATCCTGTCCAGCGGACATAAACCGAGTCCAAACACGTGTCCACGCAGGGCCGCGATTTCCACGAGGATAGAAACGGACACGAACGGACGAAATAGAGCTGCCCTAAGGATGACTCCAACGGGGCGACACATCCAGTCCGCGCGCGTCCGTTCCTGTCCGCGGGAGCCAAAACACGGCCCAACGGGGCGACGCAAACGGACCGCGGTCCGTTTTTCTGTCCGCCGCGACCCATTCCTGTCCCAAATTTGGGCCAGGTTTGCGTCGGCCGCGGACGCGAGCAGAGCGCTCCTCTGTCCTCCCCTAGTCCGCCCAGGCCCCACGTGTCATAGACTATAACGGCTAGAGCGGCCAACTACCCCCATTAACTGTGGGCGGTGGAGCTCTTTAAATGGCGCCGGCCGGCCAAACCCTAGAGCACAAACCCTAGCTCTCCTCCCCCCATCCACGGTGGCCACCACCTCCAAGCACAGATCCACGCGCCGGAATGGATCCGCCGCTGCCGCCGCAACACCTGGTGGACCAGGTCGAGCGAGCGCGTATGAGCGCGCGCGGGCGCTATCGCGGGATGGTGAGCAGCCCGGCATGGGCCGGCATGATTCCGCAGCCGCCGCGGCCGCACAGCTGTCGGACGACGAGAGAAGGGCGGTGGAGGCTGCATACTCCGACTCCATCGACAACGACAAAGAAGAGTACGCCGCCGGTGTCGCGGCGGGCAGCGCGCCACCCGAGCCTCCCATTGGCGTGGGGGGCTATGTCCACACCTCCGAGGAGGAGGTGGCGGAGGCAGCCCACATGCAGCTGAACGCTCAGAGGGCGGCCGCGTTCATGTCCGCTGCGCGTGCCTGCGCCGACGCTGCACAGGAGGACGAGTGCGCCGCGCCGAGGAGACCGCAAAGCGCGCGGTGAGGCGCAAACAGCACCGGGAGGCAAAGGCGGCCGTGGAGACGGTCGAAGGAGTAGGCAGCTCCACTTGATGCCAGATCCCCGCCGGCGTGGCCGCCTATGCGCGGCCAATTTTGTAAAGAAATCGGCGCCGCTAAGTATGTCGTAGCTACGAAACAAGCAAGGAGGATGAGCCAGAAAGTCCGTGGCCAAACGGACTTGCGACTTGAAGTTCCGCAAGGCCGCAGCCCCTCCTTGATCTTCCCCCTTCCCGGCCATGACGGTGGTCGGTTATTAATTTCTTTTAATGTTTTAGTTTAGATTTTTGCACTTAAAATTTAGGGAGATGGATCGCCGGCCGGCGTTCACATTTAACCGACGACCTGGCTACTCCAAAACCGTATGCGGCCGGCTATATAGTTGCCTCGCCGTGGTCCGGTGCTCATCGTCGCACCGATGGCGAGCCGGGTAGACGAAGTAGTGGCCGTGCAGGCGACGCTGGCCGTGCCGGAGGAGGACGTTGCCGTGCCGGAGGAAGAACCTGCCTTGGCGTATAATCCGTGGGAGCCCTGGTCTCCATGGGAGTCACGGCTCGCCGGTGCAGACCCAAGGTGGTTCGCACCAACGTGGGCTCCGGCCGCCGCGGAGCCAGAACCGGCCATGGCGTCGGCGTACGTGCCGGGATCTTCACCGCCCCCACCGCCCGTCGATGTGCCGGCTACTCCACCACCACCACCGGAGGAGGAGGACGACGAGGTGGCCTAGATTTATGTCTTTTTATAATGTAAATCCCCAATGTAATCTTGAATTCCTATTTTAATGAAATATTGGGAGAGAAAAAAAAGGTTGGGCGGACTCAATGCGTCGACCCGTTGGGTGCAGTGGCCAGAAAGGGGCGGACATGGACCGGACACGCGTCCGTTTGCCGACCCAAACAGACCAAACGTAGACAAAAACCTCGTCCGTTTAGATCACCCGTTGGAGTCATCCTAACAATTAATCACAACTAGATGGGTGGCCCGCGCATTTGCGCGGCTAGATTGTCTATTTGATGTTGTATCTTCCTATCACATTTTCTAAAATTTAGAGAAAGCTTATCTGATGACTAAAGCTTGAATATTTTAAGAACTGTTATGTATTTTTCAAACGGTTCATGTATATTAGCGTAGCTTAGATTTTTGTCTTCCATTTTTCTTCTCAAGTTCATCTATATAGGCGTAGTTTATTATTTTTTACTTAGTTTGACATTTATAATGTCGTTGGGTCCAACGAAATATTGTGCCGATTCCTGTTTTTTTGCATCTCCTTCCTCTTCGCTTTAGTTTTCTCATCTTTACATTTTGCAGTTCAGAATTGAATTTTATTGGAGTTAAAATTATAATTTTGATATTTTTAGTGATTAGATGCATTTTCTTTAGCCGTTTTATCTTTTGACTTTTTTGAAAATACATGTCTTTACCCACATTATTTAGCCGAGATTTTTTCCAATGTTTTTCATGCATATTTGTTGTATTTTATCTGACTATTATTTTCTCACTATTTATTTGAGGGCACGGTCAGTGATTGTGAATGACGGTCCAATCTCTACATTTCTTCTGAAAAGCGTGGAAGAGAAATCCCCGTTCTTTTCTCTCCTTCCACGCCATGCTCTTGGAGGCGATTCTTGACCAAGTCGTGGATGCTCGCTGGAGCTCCGGATATGGCGTTGCCCGCTGGCGAGGCTGCATCTCGACATCCCTGATTTGCAGTGCGGTGGCCGGCGAGGTCAGTGCGGACCGCACTGTGCGCGACCCGGCGTGGACCTGGACGTGGTCGACGACGATGAAGGCGGCAGCTGCGGCTCGCATTCAGCATCCAAGGTGCTGCCTCACTGCTCCAGTCCCCCTCGTTCACAGCCGCTTCCTCATCCCCCCTCCCCCCACCAAATTTTAACTACAGCTCTTGTGTTGTTTATCTTGTAGCAGAAACAGCCACATGTAAATCCGCCATGCTAGCTCCCTCCCAAATCTAAATTTATCCAGCTGCAGACTACATGTATATTCAGTTCTTCGTCAGATACATAGCCATGTCGATAGGTAGAGGATGATATTATCTGAGAAAGGCAAGCAATCAATCAGTCTTCAGGAGTTTTGCGACCATACTAAGCACACCAGAACAGCTAGCAGTTGACATCAATGTCAGATTTTTTAACAAACATATGCAAGAGGTCATTTGGGTCGATCAAATTGTCCATGGCTAATCTGATTAGCGATCACTAATATGTTGCAGAATTACAATTGTTCACTATTTTCCGCACCCTTACATAATTTGTGCCAATTAGACAGATCTGATGTTTTGTTCAGCCTGCTGACTTTGGTGGACATCCCCTTATATTTGAAATGCATAATGGAAGCTAACATTATTATTTTTTTGATGGTCAGCTAACATTATTATAGGCAAGAAAATAGTAATTAAGTTGCAATCATGTATCCTATATGACCCTGTTAATTTTCTTAGGCTTGTTGACCAAAGGCGAATACAACATCATGCTGAGTTGAATGCCTCCTGGGTGCTGAGGCATGTACATTTTTTTTAGCTCAAGCACCAGTAAACATAGCCTTGTTCAATAGCACATTTTTTCCCAACTATTCCAGACAATAACGGAATAGAGCAAGGTGTACGTGCTGGAGTGACCTGGCAGAAAAGTGTCCACACAAAGTCCTGTCAACACCTATCTTATTTTAGACTGGTTACCAACTTAATATTTGGAGATCTAGCTATCATAGGGGATGATAGTACATTGAAGTTTCTGCAAATGTTCTATATATGTATAAAAGAGCATTGACCAAGGACACCGATGCAATGTTGATCTGAATGTTAGACTATGCATATAAATAAATCATAAATGAAAGCAGAAACGTCAAATTGGATTTCCATGCTGAATATCTTTGGATCTAACGTACATCATAGTAATGTATATGGAATAGTTAGAGGAAAGTTCTTTAACTATAGAACATCTTGTCCATTCTAATAAGAAACTACTATGGCTTACTTTAGACAGATAAACTACTAATTTGAAAAAAAAATCTAGACAATTTCCTTTCTCTCTTGGGTCATGTGTCCTTGCATTTTACATCATGTGTTTTATTTTGATGCTGTTAGCCTTTTCAGCCAAAGCTTCATGTCATCCTTCTTGCTGCAGTAACAGAAGGCAGTGTTTTTTCTACTGTTTTGGATTTACCTTTTTCATTTCCTTCATTTTCTGAGTCATGAGATACTGTAATCGATATTTGTCTCCTCTTTTTGTCATTGACACTGAGTTAACTTTCTATCTTGATGCTCTTTTTGATTTACTGTACTCCTGTTGCTTTTATCTTCTCTCTTTTCTTTCACATGGACCATGTCAATGTGTTTTGGTTGGTTGGCATTTGTTGTTCAGTACCTGCAAAATTACAGTTACAACGATTAAGCAAGATACATGTTGTTAAAAAGTTCATGTTGTCAAGTATTCAATCACCTTTTGAACTGGCTCGTTAAATTTGTTCGTTTCCTGTTTTAACATGTTGTCCAGTTCGTCATCCATGAAAGCCTGTTCAAAAATAATCATGAAGATTCTTTAAAAATAATCTACAAAACAATTCAATCTATAATTTTAAAAGGATCAAATGTACTATTACCTCTTCTGATTTATCACCCAACTACCGCATCTCAATCTTATCAGGCACAATTCTTTTTTACCACATAATTTTGCATACCTAGAGTGAGAATTTAATTGGTTAGCTCGAATCAAAAGAGAAGTCTTCATCCACATAATTGTTGTATAACCTTTGGATCTTAATCACATACGGAGATTGCAGCTGTTACCTGACGATTGCAGCCATTGTCTCAAGCTGATGGCATGCCTTTGATCTGCAATAGCGTCCTGTCCTAGAGATAATGCAGAGGTTAGAATCCTTATTTGTGTTGTTCTATGTTTGCATGCAAGGAATCAATTGTTTATTCTGAAGCTTGATGTTTGTCTCGTGTATTTCTGCTAGTATCTCTCCTTGTACATCATTATCGGTACAAAATTAGATGTAAGAAGGAACATTACCTCGCTTTGATGTTTCTTCATGCATTGTGCACTTCCATAGTAGATTGATGGGAAAATTTCCTCCTCAATTGGATGTCCAGAAAAAATTACCTGCTTGCTACCTGAGCGCTCTTAGTCTCTTAGCTGATCGATTACCAAATCAAGCTAGATTTGCTTCGTATGTTTCACGTGTGTGTGCTGCAGGTTCCAATCTGCGAAATCGCTGGAAATTAGTCAAGAGAAGATTATAGCATAACCATGCATGCTAGCCGATTGAAATTGGCACAGCTTATTACCTCTGAATAAATCCTTGCATGATGCATGCATTAGATGGGCTACCGATTGGGGTTGGGTGGCTGGCTGCACCGGCATGGGCATGCCGCTGCTGGAGAAGTTTAGGAGCGGGCAACTGGCCAGCGCGGCCATGGCGACGCGGCGCAACAGGGTCCTTCTTATTGATAGCGGAGTCGTCGCCGTACGTCCGCACAGGTCTCGCTGCCGCTTCGCCGAGGTGCACGCCGCGCGCGATAACAATCTATGACGCCCGATGCTCTCCGGCGAGAGAAAATCGTCTTGCCCTCGTAATTAGTTTTCATCCTGCGTTTTTTGGTTTTGTATGCAGACACAGATTCAACTTGAACAGGTGTGGCAATACGATGAAGCACAGAGTCCATGTCTCATGCAAACTGCAGAGTCCATGTCTCGATACAAACTGGATATGAATCGACCTGGTTTACCTGCTTTTTTCCTTCCGACGTGAGATCTACGTGGTTAATCTCCACCTTTGATATGCTCTAACGTAAAACAGATTAATCCTAACCGTTGTTTGTCCTGTGTTTTAATTATATACTTAATAGATTAATCAAGCAGCACGATATGACCATCATGGTGTTGCGGACAAACGATATTTGTGCCGATGGAAGGAGAGCCCGTACGGTGGTTGTCAGTGTCACGGGCAGACAAGGTCTATAAATCTTCCAACCGTGCACGTAGCCCGTCTATTCTCGCTCCTTGACATATTTATAGATAGGTTTTGTTTTGTACGCGTAGCACCACTCTCCAAACATAGCAGCCTGCCCACAAAAACAAGCACACTTCTCCCTCCCTTGTATATATACACCCCACCTCTCTCTCCTCCACCTCCCCTCTCCTTCCTCTCACCTCTCTCTCTAGCTAGCTACAAGCGCCCGTGCGTGCCGGCCGGCCATGGGGTTCCCGTCGGTGTGCTACTGCGTCATCCTTCCGCAGCCGCTCATACTGGTGCTGCAGCTGCTCGACTTCCTCCGCCACGCCGTCCTGCTCTGCCTCTCCTCGCTGGGCCTCGCCGCGCCGCCGGCGGCGGACGAGCACCCGGCCTACGCACCGCTGCAGGACCTCTGGGACGAGGCGGAGGCTTCGTCCTCGTCGTCGCCGACGCTGGCGGCTGGGCCGGCTCCCGCGCCCGCGCTCATCAAGGCGCGCCTCCCCGCCGTCCGGTACGCCGACCTCCGGAGCCGCCGCTCCGCCGCTGGGGCCGCGGCCGCGTCCACGTGCTGCGCCGTGTGCCTGGGCGCGCTCGAGGCGCGGCACCGCGTCCGCGAGCTCGGCAACTGCGCGCACGCCTTCCACAAGGCGTGCATCGACAAGTGGGTCGACAAGGGCCAGGCCACCTGCCCACTCTGCCGCGCCCTCCTCCTGCCCACCGACGCCGACGCCGGCAAGCTGCCCTCTTGCTCCTCCTCCTCCTTCTGACCCCACGCACCAAGATTGAAGCTAGTTCCCTGCTCTTGTAGCAGCATCGCCGGATCCAGAGATAATAGGCCAGACACGCAGGTCAGTCCGTATAGCTAGCTAGGCTCCTGCCCATCCATCCATGGATCCATGGCTTCTTGTTAGACTCTTGAGAGAGAAATGAAAAAGGGGATGAGAGAGAGAGAGCAAGAAGAGAAGAGAGGTGTGCGTGTGTGGTGGTGGAGTATTATTGGTAGGTGAGGCACTAATTATGAGGAGGACAAGGATGGCTACCTGCATTGCATCTGGTGAATGAGCACTATACATAGCAGTATAGCACTAGCAGCAGATCCATACGCTCTTCTCTTTCTCTTTCTGCTCCTCTTCAACCTCACCCACTTTACTTCTTTCCTTTTTGTAATTCTCTTTTCCTTTTACTACTAGGGTTTACCTTCTTCTTATTAACTTATTTTTGTGAGGGGAATTAAGAGAGAGAGATATCAAGAAGAGAGATGTACATAGCTGCCTCCACTTGAAAAAATTAATAAGAATTGTCTCTCAAATCAGTCAACTTATTTTTTTGTGGTTATTATCTCAACATAACAATTTGTGCATTTCTCTGAGCCCTGCGTCTTTCTTCTCGCAACTTGTATGACAAAAGGCATATGTGTGGATTGCAATCTATGAAAACAAAACTAACGTGGTGGATGGATCTCTATTGGGGTGTTTCCAATAGATGTGTTGCTATCATGTTTGGTGTTTAGGTGTTAGACCTCACGTCAGTGTAGGGGGACAATTAGGATAAGCTTTTTTTTTTTTTATTTGCTAGTGAGACAACTGTTACAGCTCGATTACAGAAAGGACCCCGAAGAACCGGAAATTACAACGCACCCCTCCCTGCTACACAGCTTCGTCTTCAACCACGGCGCCGTCGATGGCGTGTCGCCGCCCCTGCTCTCCTTCAAGACTTGGATCGAGAGCAGCCCCCCAGCGCGCGAGGGTGTCACCGAACGCCGGCCCCAAAGGGCCACACCAGTGGACGTCGTCGAAGCCGTCGCATCAAGCCGCAACAGCCGCAACACGATCTTCAACAACCACCGGATCCGCCGCACCACGGACTCCGGCCAGGGGCACCCGCACAGCGCAGATCCGGAGACCAGCGAGTGGCAGGACAACAGGCGCACCGCCGCGAAGCTCCACCGAGCCTCGCCGCCGAAGGGGACGAGCACCTGCACCAAAATCCACACCGGCGGCACCGCCACCTCCACGGCGCCTCCGGCCAGAAACCTACCAGATCCTACTATGTACAGCCGCGAGACGGGGATCCCCCGCCCTCCCGCCGCCAGAGCGGCCGGCGGAGGGCGAGGAATCCAACGAATCGGCGGCGGCGGAGTGGATCGGCCGGAAAAGCTCAAAAGTTTCCCCTCTGCTACAGTGCGGGAGAGGGTGAGACGTCCAGCTCGTCTCGTAAGTAATTAGGATAAGCTTTGCTTAAAGCAACCTGCAAAGTGCTTAATATGTTGCTACTATGCACTACACTAGTTACTTCCCCCCAAATACGTACTTGGACAAGACGACCTTTTAACCTTTTTAGGTAGTGGACTATTCCTTTTTGAGAAAACATCTCATATACTCATTGAACATTAAGAAAAATAATACAGGTGATTCACCATATCGCGGTCTTAGTAGTGCTCCTTTGGGCCAAAATTTAATGGTAACGCGTATGATATTAGTCGTGAACTTGTGGTTTCAAAACTTTGATTTATGAGGAACATTTTGGTTAAAATATACATTTGTTTTGATTATAGCTGATAGCTTCTTGATAGTTGTGTCGATGCACATAATCCCCACAGGAGAAGCGAGTCAATCAACAAAGCTCATTCCAACATTGCTCCTTGTGCATAGAGATAATAAAAAAATACTCCTCCGTTTCTCGATAAGTTGACCTTAGGATAGTCTTCAATAGCTAACTTTGACTGCTATTTTCTATTGTCACGTACTCCCTCCGTTCGGATTTAATTGACACACATTTGGTTACACATGGATGTATCTAGATACCATACAAGTATAGATACATCCATAATTGCACAAAACCAAGTCAATTAATTTGAAACGGAGGGAGTATTAATGAAACACAACAAAATTATATTGTGAAGTAATTTGTCGATACAAATGTATAATTTTATAATATGAATATTTTAAGGATACTAGTAATCATAGTATTTTTTTAAATCTAGGAGCAGTCATGTTCGATTCCATCAATGAAACTAAGGTTCACATAGTTAATCATCTATTGTTGGGCTTCTACTTCGCGTGTAACATTTGGCTTGATGTGTTCGCCGGTTTGGGGCGACCTGGTCTCGCGCCCTCCGTGACGGTGGAGGTTGAATGATGGTGGCTTGTGTCGTCGCGCTCCATGACTTCGCTAAGATCCATAGAAACATGCTTCTCATCTTTCGTTCCATCTGGCTTGAGAGAAACAACATGGTGTTCAATAGCAAAGCGAAGTCGGCGAAGCACGTCTTGGGCGATATCATGGAAGGCTCTGAGGTGGAAATATTTGGGGTTATTATTGTGAGATTTTTCACTACATGTCTAGCTTCCGTGTTGTTGTGCATGTTTCTATGGATCTTTGTGAGCCCTCTTATATCAATAAAAAAGGCGTGTGTTCTCGCGCATTCCCGAAAAAAATTCACATTGTTCATCGTGTTTTACACATGTAGTTGAGCATCCAAATTACAGTTCAGTAGAAGGAAAAAAAAAGACACAATTTGAAAGAACATTTCTTAATCCCTTCTTGGTTTTGTGTGTTAGGCAACAACACTAGTGTCGTGGGGTTACCACGGCAAATCCCATGGTGAGACACCAAGGGTTTCGTATAGGGGGAGAAGTTGTGCGCGCTGGTAGTTCCGTCGCCTGACAAGTAAGGATTTACCCAGGTTCGGCCCCTCATTGTGAGGAAAATACCTACCCCTGTTTGTCTGATTGTATTAATGGAGGATTACAAGGTGGCCATAGTGGCGATGGTGCGTGTCTATCGTCCCCCCTCTAAAGGGTGCCCCTGTGGCTTTATATATGCAGCCAGGTAGGGTTTACATGAGTCCTTGTCTTGTACACCAAGTCGTGGCTTCTTGGGCTTCATTGGGACGCCAGGTGGGCCGTAGACTGGATCGCATCGGGTACGCCAATGGTAAGGTGCCCGGAGGGTATGCCCACGTCAACTAGCGATAATCTAATTGTGAATTAAGTGATGCATGATTTAGGTGATTAAATCATATCAGCATCGAATTCCAAAAAGATTAGAGAAAAGAGCTCGCAAAGTTTTCTGTCTGGCAGACTGGATATTCCGGGCTGGATTATTCAAATAATTCGGGCCCCCTTTTTTGCTCTACGCTCAAGAACAGACACTCCCTAGTACTTATCCTAGTGGTTGGCCGGATTGTGCAAGGCTCTGTCTAAACCGGAATATTAGGTCGGACATTGCATGAGCAGGTCGCCGATTTCCACTCGAGAATTCTGCTAAGGACCAATTTCCAGAGAAATGTGCAAGGCTCTGTCTAAACTGGAATATTGGGCCGGAAGTTTTGTCTCCAGGCCGGATATTCCGGTGGGGCCGGATATTCCAGTCCATACTAAGGCTAGATATTTCGGCCTCCCTGGTGGCTGCAACGGCTAGTTTAGGGAGGGGTATATATACTCCTCCCCTTCTTCAAGCTCAGTTAGCTCTTCCATTCTTCAAGAACACCTACAAGCTGAGCGCCACCAAAATCTAGAGATCTCTTCAACCTCCCACCCAAACTCGTTGATCTTCGGAGGATTGAAGGAGAAGAGCAAGATCTACATTCTCACCCAAGCGATTTACATTTCCCCCTCATTCACTTGAGAGATTCGAGCCTAGGGTTTCCATTGGGAAAACCTAGGCCACCATTCTCACATCTTGTTGTGTTGTGACAGATTGTGTTGATTCGAGAGCCTCCAATTCAGTTGTGGATGAGTGCCCCGAGCTTGTTGTAAAGGCTCCGGTTTCCGCCTCGAAGGGAACCGATAGTGGAAGGTGAACCAATCCTTTGTGGTGCGGTTCATCGGAGAATAGGGTGAGGCCTTTGTGGCGTTGAGCAAGCCTGTTGTGGTGAAGCTCACACCCCTCCAACGAGACGTACTCCCCTAACAAGGAGGAACTCGGGTACATCCTTATCTCCGCGTGCTTCCATCGGTTACTTCTATCCTTTACCGTCTTTACCTAGCTTGTATCTTGCTTAGTGGTTTGCTTGTCATATAGATATTCACCATAGTTGCATATCTAGAGAATTTACCTTTTGTGTCAAGACTTAATTGAAAAATAATTAAAATTTGGTGTAGCACCTCTTCACCCCCCTTCTAGGTGTCGTACTCGATCCTTTCACAATTGCAACATAACACCTAATAAACACCTAAATAAATCTCAGTACATCTTTAAACATCACATAACCAATTGGTATGAGTGAGAAGGATTTGGAGTCGTTCATCATCTGTAGCCTTTACATGAAGACTCACGTGCAAGGCGATGCGAAGAGTTCCCACGTTTTGTAGAGTGTCCCATTAGCACAACACAAATCATTCGAATCCAAATACATTTCATGCTTTCTGTCCACATCCCTAAAATTGGAGTTCATTTTGTAAGATCCAAAGATACCTGTGAGTCGTGACATGTTTTTTAAAAGGATCGATTCCTAGCAATAAGCTATCAAGAACACATATCATTAAGCTGAGAGCCTGAGATGACTATGCCCAAGATCTCGGCTATGAATTGTTGAACATGCTTAGCAACCACACAATTAAAATACAAGTTTTGACAATCTCGAGATCTCCACAAAATACGGAAGTTGCATCTTTAAACCGATCTATGCCAACATAAATTATATCGAGTCATGATACTTCCAAAATATATCTTTAATTTTTTATTGTTTCATGCCAATTTTATATCATTGTTACATGTTTATATCATGATTTAATATCATTTGGTGGCATTTTTATGAACAAACCTATTACCAAGATGTGCCGGTTCCTGTTTTCTTTTGTTTTTGTTTTCAGAAAAACCTAGTAAGGAAATATTATTGGAATTGGACGCAAATTTACAGAGAATTTTTATCGGAGGGATGGACCCATGTGACAAAAGGGGGAAGCCGGAGGCTAGAGGGGTGGGCCATGTGGCAGGTGGCCGCGGCCCAAGAGGGAGCCACGGGCCCCATTCGTGGCGCCGGCTCGGCTCTCCCCTCGTTCGTCACCTTTGCCCATAAATACCTATTGACCCTACAAACCTGGGGGACGACAAATATTTCCACGAAACAGAGACCTACAGCTGCCGCGGAAACTTGATCGGAGTGATTCTAGAGTTCCTTCCGACACCCTGCCGGAGGGGGAACCCTCATCGAAGGCATCTACACCACCATTGGCGCCTCCATGACGATGTGGGAGTAGTCATCAATGGACTACAGTTCCATATCAGTAGCTAGATGGTAGTTTCTTCTCCTTGTGCTTCAATACAATGTTCTCGTGAGCTGCCCGACATGATCGAGATCGATATGATGTAATTCTTATTGTTGTGTTTGCTGAGATATAATGAATTATGGTGTTATGTTCAGATTGTTGATGTTATCTTATATGTTAGATTGCTTTATTTATGTTCCGATATGCTCTCCGATTTATATGATTGTTTTGGCCAAGTAGTTGTATAAGTCTCCAAGAGGGAGTATATGTTCGATAGTAGGTTCATGCCTCCTTTTGTTCTTGGGCTCGAGTGACGGAAACGACTAAGGGTGAGGATGTGCTGTTGCTACTAAGGGTAAAACAACGGTGTTTTATGTCTACTTATGATAATAAATGTTGCTTACATCATGTATAAAAATTAAGACGATACTCTGTTATTTAGGTAACTTAAATCCTAGAGTGGCAAGCATAGAAGTGCACTCGAAGTGGAGTGTTAGTTAAAGATGCAGTGTCGGTGCACGGTCTTTAAACCTTGACGTGATGCTTACATAAATATTTTCCTTGCACAATTTGTCATAATTATCATAATCATAATTCTATCAATTGCTCAACTAATTTGTTCACCCAACAATTGCTATCTTTTTAGGAGACACCACTAGTGAAACTATTGCCCCCCCAATCTATCTTTTTACATTGTTTACAACTTCATAGTCATCCTTTTCACCATTGCTTGCTTGCTGGTCCTTTTTAGTATTTATTATTTTCCTTGCAATTTACACCACTCAACGAATTTCATCCACACTATACATTTAACCGTTTGTTTCGAGCGAGACGGGAAGATTGACAACCTTCCTGGAACGTTGGGGACAGAGAGATATTGTTTCTTGCTTGTAGGTCCACTTCAAATTCGCATTGCTATCAATTCCTACAGGTTCGATAAACCATGGTTTCTTAATCGAGAGAAATTTGCTGCAGGACTACATCATACCTTCCGCTTGGGGTTCCCAACAGTCATCAGCCACATTGGCCGGTACATCAACATCGCAGCTTATAGCCTCCTAGACATTACAGTTTTCCCTAGGATAGCTAGTTCATTTGCAAATTTGTTTGTTGTTGATCGTAGAGATTGCACAACTTCGCTGCTTGAGAACCAAGTTTCCAGCTGGATCTTCACACCATCAAGAGGCGTTGCTAGCTAGGAGAAGTCATGGCCTTTTCGATTCAGTGCCATGGCCAAGAGTTCAGAATCTGCCTCAAAGACTGCACGTATCGCACCGATGTTTGTAGCTATATCAACAGCTTGTGTCAGTCGTGCAATTCTGCACCAAAAACGTCTTGGATCGTGACAGTTTTGCCTGCACTTGTAGTGACCAACTCCCCGTGATGGTTTCTGACGACCACCCAGGTTGCATAGTTATTCTCTGGGTGATAAGCTGTGCCAGAATCAAGTTTCAGATACCCGTCAGCGGGCGGCTTCCCCATTTCATGCAATATTCTCCTTGCTCTTCTTGTTTTTTTCCAAAGAGCTCTAGGAATTCATGTGTTTGGCTAACAACACGGCGGACAACATCATCAGAGGTAGATGGAAGTTCACCTTCTCTATGTTTATTTCTGTTATTCCACGAGTGTCAGTGCAACCATATAGTCAGAATTTGAACATAGCTACGTTCTGGTAATTCCCACAAGGCATCCATGGTTTGTGCAGTTGTATATTTTGCTCTAGTTTGATCCTTGTGGTCTTCATACCTTTTTTTGCACCAAACCTCCTTCACCGCCTTACATCTTGTTATTTTGTTGTGATCCAAATTCATATGAAGATATAAAAATAAAGGCTAACTTCCGCCGTAGTGAAGGGAGGCCCGTCGCCGGATGAGGATTTTGAGTCTGTTAGTACTCCTACTGCTCTTCATTTTAAATTGTTTGCTTTACAATGTCCTAGTACGGATGAGGATTTTGAGTATTTCTCAAGAGTTCCATATTCTAGTGTTGTTGGTTCCTTAATGTATGCCATGGTTTGCTCTCAGCCTGATTTATCATATGCTATGAGTTTGGTTAGTAGATACATGGCTAATCCTGGTAAAGAACATTGGAAGGTTGTTTAGTGGATTTTCAGGTACCTTCGTGGCACATCCAATGCTTGCCTGAAGTTCGGCAAGACTGATGAGGGACTTGTTGGCTATGTGGATTCAGACTTTGCTGCCGATTTGGATAAGAGGGGACCCCTCACAGGTTATGTGTTCACGCTTGGTGGTGTTGGGGATCGTAGACAGAAAACAAAAAAAATTCCTACCGACGATAACCATAAACTATCCAGGATCTATACTATGCAGATATACTAATACGGAGGAGATCAGAATACATACCCTTGTAGACCGGAAGCGGGATTACGTTCCCGCACAAACGTTGTCGGTGGAGACGACGGCATCGACCTCAGGGTCGTGTAGTGGAAGAAGACAGCTCCCAGCACCAAACAATGGTGCCTCGCGGTTCCACACACGTACGGTGTGGATGATGACCTCCAGGCTCCAGATCCAGCAGAGCAGCGGAAGTGGAAGAGTGGATCTAGCAGCACGGCGGTGTGCGTATAGTAGAGAGACTTCCCTCCCCGTATGCAGCTCCAGAAACGGAACCACGCTCAAGGTAGGAGAGAAGAAGAGGGAGAATTGGTGTGAATTTCCAAGGTATGGTGTGGGGACCCCGGACTAACTGTCCGAAATACCCTTGTGCCTACATATCAGCGATCCCATGATCAGTGCGTCGCTGAAGCACAATTAAACTTGGTAACCAAAGAACATCCATACATACCGAATTTATTTACTTACTTGATGGAAGTGATCAGCTTCATCAGGTGCTTGCAGCGGAATCACCAAACAACGTGGAGCCCAAGTCATTCGCCTTAACCCTACAGGCAGCTGACTGGGAAGCGCCCTAGTTCGCAAAGATGCCAGTGAACTCCTCTTCTTCGAACTGCTTCTTCTTCCAAAATCTGGCTAAGACAATAGCCAGGGACGAAACCAATATGAGTACATTTGATTGTACTCGCAAACTACCCCAACAGGAGCATGCACTAGTTTTTAATTTTAAAGACTTTTATTTTTAGAAAACATCACTATATCTTTATTTAAAAAGGGAAGAGTAGATTTGTAAACCTGTTGAAGACAAAACATTTTGGAAAGTAGTTTTCTCACCTACCTTAGTTGAAAAGGTAAGAAGTCTTTTTAAACCTTTTTCCCGAAAATATACCTTCGTTCTAAAAGGTGAGAAAACCCTTTAAAACTTTTTCCTCGAAAATCACCCTCTTGTCCATTTCTCCGAAACCTCCTGGTTTCTGATCATACCCCTTCATGGTTACTTATTTTACCAGCAACCTCATACCATACCCTCGGTATAGTTGCATAAAACAATTTCCACTCATTTTCTTTTCAAACCCAAAACTTTGTAAAACTTGCACATGGTCTTGGGACAGCCTCCCAACTGTCCATATCCGAGGACTCGGCTATTCGAATAGTTTTACCCTCTGCAGAGGTAGCACGCTTTTCCCACACCCATCCGGTCACTCATCGTGTCAGCCACGTCCCGCCATACCGAGGTATGCGAAGTTGAGTTCCCGGCCATAGCCTGTCCTTTGCTCATGCTAGTATAGGACCCTGCCTCTACGACACTTTCCATCGACACTCAAATCCTCAGAAACTAAGTGTGAGGACTCGTAGTTCTGTCCGGCGGACCCAAGGGAGCCCTTCAATCCTCTTCCTCCGATACGCTCATACCGGCTTCCGGTAGACTTCAATGAAGAGGACCCAGGTCAGGGGGTAGGTCACCAAACCATCCCCTCATGGAACGAGGTCATCCTCGTTGTTGAGGTATCCAGTACTAACACGAGCAAATTATATGACTACGCCCTTGCCCATATGTGGGTAAATGTGGTCGCACAGGTTATCGGCTGGTAGTCATGGTACAAAGACACAATGTGCATTTTTCATAAACATCCCCACACTTCACTTCTCTACTTCCATACCGACATCCCGGTATACCAATTCATCCAAGGATTTTCAAAGGAGTTTTGAATAAACAATGTTTTTCCCATCCTATAGTTTTATATAAACAACTGATATCTCTACATAGAGTGACAAAATAGTTTTTTCATAAACTTTTGAAAAGGTTTTCACAATCATTTCCAATTCTCATAGCAAAATACTTTTAGTCAAACTTGGGTGGTTCGTAATCCCACCAAAAGATTTTCATAGAAGGCTTTGGAGTAAAACAAATTCATTTCGAAATCGTTGTAGACCATTGACACCTCTATATCGGGTGTCTCAAGAATCTACTTGTATTTTGGGAAAGGGTTTTCAAAGTCATAGCTTTCGTGGCAAACACCACATAAATCATTTATGCTAGTTATAGTAAAACAGGTAAATCAAAATAGATGTATATAGGTGCAAGCTCAGTGAAGTAGCTTGCCTGATTTCATCCTAATGCTCCTGGAATTCTTCCCACTGATCAAAGAAGTAACTTCCTTCCCTCTTTGATAACTCCTCTCCAAAAACCACTCTGGTAGCGTTCATATCTAGCGTCGCAACATGAAAATAAAACAACACCCAATAAGCAAACCAAACCACAAGTAGTATACAAACAAGTAATCAAACCGAAAACATAGCACCCATTTAATCAAGTAACAACATCAAACCATACTAACAAGCAACAATCATGAGGGAACATTATTATTTAACCAAACAAGTTTAGTAATCACCCCACTTATCTAGATGCAGACAAGAAATTAATCCAAACACGTAAGACATCACATGCTACTAACACAAGTATAATACACTAACCAAAGACTAGACATCCTGAATTACAAACATAGGTTTTATAATTTTAATCCCAACTCTACACAAAAATCTTCACTTGTCTAACTACACCCTCATACTTAAACTACCTAACAAGTTAACTGACCAAGACATAATCACAAGGGCATTATACTAACAGGAGTATAATACCAAACACAAGCTAAAAACATAAAGCATTAAACAACTCCACCTAAGGGTAATTAACAAACCAATTTCCTTAGACAGGAAATACTTCAGACAAAAGTTAAATCACCAATTAATCTCTACAAGCCAAAAATACTCCACCACACATCAATCACTCATTCCTCAAAAGGGAAAACAACTACTCACATCTAGTTGACAAAAAGGTTACTACAAACATGCTTAGGGTTGAGAACCCTACTTTTAAATCAGAATGCAATGGAACCAGTGGGTGTTCCACTTTCATAACAAGGCATTAGGAGGTTAAATATCCTCTGGCTATAATAGGAAACTTACTAAAACAACAACACAACATAAGGCTACTCATGCTGGTGAGTCCTAAATAATTATAACTATTCCCCCACTAGACATGCCTTGCTAAGGACCAAATAATAGGTAACAAGGGATGACAGGCTACAATATCAGTAGATATGAAGGGCTACTGATGCTCAAACAACACTTTCTAAAATCATGCCACATAATGGATTTTATACCCAAACAAATCCTAAATACTAGGAAATTCTAGGGAATCTCCATACTAGTGATAGTATTCCCTAATGAACACAAGCAACACTAAACTTTTCCTAACATGCTATAAACAAGAGTTAACACACTCATAACAGAGAGTACAGCACCTATGCATGCTAGAAATCACAAATAAGACACTAATGCATTCCACAAAATTAAATAAACTATAAACAAGAATTAACAGAAAGAGCATTAAAACTAGTTATGCACACCAAAAATAATACATAGCTCTAAAAATCACACCAAGCTAGGATTAGGTACCCCTAAGCATACAGAAGACAATCCAATTGGATTTACTCCAAAATTCATTTCACAAAAATCTACAAAAATCACTAAAGTGCTACTGGTGTGTTTACAAGAATGAATAGAACTTTTGTTTTAGGATTCATTTGCATACAAGACCAACAGATCTAGAAAGGTATCACTTCAAGCATTCCAGGGAATTTTAGTTTGCAATATTTGGAGTTATAAAACTCTAGTTATTGAATATTTAGTGGAAAATATACTTTCTACAAGATTTAATCTACACAACAAGTAAAAATGTATTTTGGCAAGCAACCAGTTCTGCATGTCTAAGAAAACTCATAGGAACACAACAAAATTTGAATCACTCAATTATCTACCCTAGATCCACCACAAATGATTTAAACCTACACTGCCAGAAACAGATCTATAAGGAAATAACTAAACAACCTTAGAAAAAAGATTAACGGGCTGGATCAGATGCACGGCGCAGGGAGAGGCCCATCTCGCGGCCCATGTGCGCTGGCGAAGGGGTACCGGGCCTGCGTCTTCTTCCTCGACGCGAGCACGGCACGGGACGGCGGGGAATCACGGCGAGGATGGCATCGGCGGTTCCGGGCTCCTAAAAAGAAAAGGAGATGCCCGTGAGAGAGAGAGCGATGAGGGGAGCTCGATGGCACAACAATGACGACGAATGGTGGACGGTGGCCATCGCGAGCTTGATCGACAAGCAGCGGCCGGGGAGGACGAAGTTGAGGACGACGACGGCGATCCCGGGCGTCTCTTCTCGATTCCTTGCACGGGGTGTAAGAGGGCGACGCGGTAAGGCTTTTGGTGGGCTTGGATTTGGACGGGAAGGTCTCTATCGCCGGCGAGGCGCGTCGGTAGCGGCGGCCGTGGTTCGTGTCCGTGGAAAAAAATGGAGAGGGGGAGAGTGCGAGAGAGTGAGTGAGCAGGGAAGCAAAGGAGGCGGTGTGGTGCTTCTTATCGCCTCGCAGGGCAGCAGAGAGGAGCGGGGTCCAGGTGGTGTCGACATTACGCGGGGAGACACGGCGACGACGGGGTGAGGAACACGGCGCCTGTGCCGTGCCGTACCGCTGCAACAGGGAAGATGGGGGACAAGGGAGGGCAGACGAGGCAGTGGAGTGGTCTTGTCTTCTCCTCCAGGGCGAGGCGTGCGTCAGGGGCGAGGCAAGGGGAGCACGGCGAGCTCGGCGAGGGAGCACGGCGTCGGTGGCGTGTTGCTCTGCCGCCACAGGAAGTCAATGCACAAATTGCAAAACGCCCCCTAGATTCTTTTTCTTTCTTACAACTAAGTCCTTTGTCTATTTCTTTTATTTCTTTTAAAACCAGTAGGTTTTAGGGATTTTAGTTGGGGCATTTAACCATTTTCAAATATTCTGAGAAAATTCATGGAGTCTCCTATATACGTGTAGAAGCTCCACAAAAATTGGTTTTGCAAAATAAAATGTTTTGCTCCATTTTTGTTCATAGGATTTAAATAAACCATTTTTGGAAATTAATAATTTGAGACTCCTTTAATATTTAAAACCAGTGGTAAAATAGTTTGTAGAACCGTTGGAGCTTTCTTGACAAATATGATATCTTCAAATAAGTTTTATGTTCATAGAGAAAACATTTGTTTTGAGGAAATAGAGGAATTGGGAGGGAAAGTATTTATGAAGATCTTTTTAACTCATGACCTTCATTTTTTTTTTAATAAAGGAAAGAAAGGTTTTGTTTTAAAGTCAACAAGTAGGTTTACTAGAGGAGGGAGTGATATGAAATGGAGAGGATTATCATTCCATTTCCTTCTCTAGAATTTTGATAAAGAAAGTATAATGGTTTTCCTAGAATAGAGGATTAGGTAGAGAGGGAGTTTTATTGAGATCGTCTCCCTAGATTTTAGGAGTTTAACTTGGGTGCATAGTTTTAGAGGGTTTGCTCCTCTTCAAGTCGCACTCCAAATTTGGTTGCCAAGGGTGTCCTAATTTTGTAATAACACCACTGAGGAATTATCCTTACCAGAAAATCACACACACAACAGCAAAATCACAGCAACAGTACCGGCACAACAATATCAACAACACAACAATATCCACAACTCAAACAAGCCACACACTTCAAACTACAAGAATCAATCATACCACACCGTCCATAATCAACAATACTATCTTGAAAATGATCACACTTAATTATGACAAGATGTTGTTTAGGAAATAGCGCAACTCATAACCCAATAGTTTTCAAAAGGTTCGATAAAGAAATTATGTGGGGTAATATATTTCCCACTAGTGTGGTTTCCAAATGGAATAAAATAAGAGCTTATAAAATGGGAGTTGCATGCACATGCAAAATATCAAGTTTGATAAATAGATAGGAGATAACATATAGATCTCCCTACTTTTGGGAATACATAATTTTGGAAATACTTTTACTTTCTCAAATAAGGATGTTTTGGTTATTGCCAAAACTAAATTATTTTTGAAATAACATTTGAATAAAGCAGGAGTGGCAGAAGATATATAGAATTGTTTTTCTTGTCATAACATGATCACCAAGGCGTAATAGATGTCTTTACTTAGGTTAGGTTACTGGGTTAATATTTCCTAGTCAAACAACTTAAACATTCAAGTCACACAAGGTCAAACAGAACAATATAAGGGAAAACACAATCATTAGTGAAGTAATTCAAAAAGTTTTTGTTGGTTCTGAATTTTTGGGTCTTATTAATCCTTATTATAAATTTGGGATGTTACATATGGGGTCCCCTATTTAAAGGAGGAGGAGGGAGGCCATCTCCCTTGGCTAGGCCATGTGGGACTAAACCCCACATGGCCATCCGCCGGCCAAGGAGGCAGCCGGCCACCTAGGTGGGCCCCATTCGGCCCACCTAGGGCGGCTGGCTCTCCTCCCTCTTTTTTTCCTTTTTCTTTTTTGGGATTTTCCCCTAATGGGCCTCTAAGGTCCATTTAGGTTTAATGCCTTTTAAAATTTGAATTTAATTAAATAAAAATATATTTAATCATTAATAACACTTATTAATATTAAATACATATTATTTAATTCATTCGGGCTCCGAAACATATTTCGTTGCCTCCGATCAACATCGGACAAGTCCCGGAACACTTCCGGAGTTCCCGGTTTCTTTTCTCTCTAAATCCAATCTAATCATCACCCACCCTTAAGTGTGTTACCCCACGGTTCGGGATCACTCCAGACATGATCGAGACTCGTTCTCCGATCAATGACCAACAGCGGGATCTGGATACCCATGATAGCCCCTATGCGTCCGCGAATGTCTTTTATCGTTTGAACCTTTAGACGTCCAGTCTCATCCTCTTGCTTAGCGATACTTAGTTTGTCCGAGCGTCGTTTTCCGGTATCACGATTATCGAGCATGACCTCGCCATCGACAAAATCTATCTTTACTCGTCTGTGATATTACATCCCCGTGACCTAGTCACATGCTTGCAAGCTCATTGATTTAATCTCACCGAGTGGGCCCAGAGTATCTATCCTGCTATGTGGATTGGTAATTCCCGCTCTTGATCACTCGCTTTTACTTCTTCCTTCCGATACCCGAAAGTGTCACCTGTATTGTCACGCTATATAAGACATGCCGTTTGATGCGATCAGCCGCATCTTTCAGAAGCAGAGATTTGATATGATCTCACAGTCGAAGGTATGAACACTACGTTTCTATATTTTGGGTATGTCCATCAAATCATTCACCTAATGATATGACTCCGTTGTTAACCGACGCCATTGTCCATGATCAGGAAACCTTGATCATCTGTTACCCACCGAACTAGTTAAATAGAGTCTACTAGGGACCTGGTTGTTTTCATACCACACGTGTATTAATGTTTCCGCGTGATACAGTTATAGCATGGTATTAAAACATATTATGAACAATAGAGATATGACAAATAAAATCACTTTATTAATTGCCTCTAGGGTATATCTCCAACAGGTGGTTGTGCCGTAAGTTGGAGGGCAATGTTGCAGTCTGTTGTTGCCCAGTCTACCACTAAAGCAGAATACATGGCTATTGCTGAAATATGTAAAAAATCGGTTTGGTTGAAAGGTTTGTTTGCTGAGCTTTGTGGAGAAGATACTTGCATTAACCTGTTTTGTGATAATTAGAGTGTTATTTACCTTACTAAGGATGAGATGTTCCATGAGAGAACAAAACACATTGACGTCAAATACCATTATGTGCGTGATGTTGTCACACAAGGTAAGCTGAAGGTATGCAAGATAAACACTCATGATAATCATGCTGATATGATGCCAAAGCTAGTTCCTATTGCTAAGTTTGAGCTTTGCTCAGGCTTAGTTGATATCACTGTTTAGCCCAAGAGGCTATTTGGCGTCGGAGGTGTTTTCTTTATTATTTCAGGGTAAAGGTTCTCGTTCATGCTACAAGAAGGAATTTGTCTCAATGTGGAGTGTTATTTTGTTGCGATCCAAATTCATATGAGCGTATAAAGATAAAGGCTAACTTTTACCGTAGCGAAGGGAGGCCCATCGCTGGAGGCTTGGATCGGCAACAAAATAGGTACGTCAAGGGGTACACTAGATATCTGGCCCCACATGTCGGACATTTTTAAGGGCCTTAATTTATTGAGTTGGGCCAGCTGCAACTAATTAGCACAAAAGATGGGGTCAGCTGCAAAAGAAGTTTGTTTTCTGTGTTTTATGCAACTTTGCTATCAAAGGTTGTTGTTATGTGCAATTTCCTCAATATGCGCGGCCTTTCTTATATGATGATGAAAATGCCTGAATTTAACCAAATCAGACTCGAACTGAAGCAAATTTCAAGGGAATTCATTTTCAAACTCGCGAGCTCAGAGTCCAAACCGTTCTGTGGTAGTATCACTTTTGGCTCCCTCTCGCGCATCTGCGCCAAGACTCAGATTCTTCCCCACGCTCTCCTTCCGCCCCTGCTCCGAATCCGGCACGCGCCGTGTGATCTTCGCGTAGATCTAGTGGGTCGCCGGAGCTGCCCGCGCAGTTCCAGAAGCTTCTTCGGAGGAGGAGAGGAGGCGGCGGCGGGAGAGGTAGCCGCGACAGCGGGGTTTGGTGCGTTGCTGGGGTTAGGGTTTGAGGTAACCCTAGCGCGTGATGGCGTACCGGCCGTACCCGCCGCCTCAGGGGACCTTCCCGCCGCAGCCGCCGCCGATGAACCCGTACGGCCAGCCACCGCCGCAGCAGCCGGGGTACGGCCACATGCCGCCGCCACCGTTTCACGCGCCGCCGCCGCCTCCGCCCGGACCGCCCCCGCCGCACCAGCCCCAGTATAACTTCGGCCACGTCCCCCCGCAGCAGCAACAACAACAGCCGCCGCCGCCGCCCCAGATGTATTATCAGCCCCCACCGCCGCCGTACGGCGGGAACAGCAATCAAGCGCCCCCTCCCCCGCCACCAATGTCCCCTCCCCCTTCGGCGCCACCACCACCTCCGGCCCAGCCACTCCTTCGGGATGCTCCGCCGCCCCCAAAGGAGCAGCAGGCCAAGGTGGCACTGCCCAGAGTGGAGACGGAGGAGGAGCGGCGGTCGCGGAAGAAGCGCGAATACGAGAAACAGAAGGTGGAGGAGCGGAAGCAGCAGCAGATGATGCGCCAGTCACAGGCTACCATTCTGCAGAAGACACAACAGGTGCGCGCCACGCGACCGCAGCAGCCACAGCCACAATCGCAAAGCCGCCACCTTCAGCCATCGGGTGGGACTCGGGTGGGGACAACTGCGTCCCGCCCAGCCTCAGCACCGAACACTGAGAGGTTCGAGAATCGGCTAAAAAAGCCGACAACGTTCCTCTGCAAGCACAAGTGAGTATAGCAAAATTTAGGACTATTGGTCTGTGCAAATGCTGTTGAATGAAATTGGAGTCCATCAATTCCTAAATGTGTGGGCAATGCTTATCGCACACTTGGGTATCATTTTGGTTGGCAAACCTGAGTAGTTGCCAAATGCTGCGATGCTGAATTAGGGTAAACTTACAAGCGACAAGCAACCTAAATTTTGGTTCCACTTCAACGCCGTTGGTAAAGTCAATGTCTTATGATTCAAACAGCCTTTCCTTGTTCTAGCTTCTTGGGAATCAGTGCTTTGTTATTATGTGACATGGGTAGTTATAGCTTATTAATGATTCTTATGTTTGCTCATATATGCTGTTTTCCTTGCTTTATTCTTGATAGTTTGATATAATGTACTCCCTCCAGTTTCGTAAAAGTAGTCGTTTTGGATACTATCGCGGTTCCAAATGACCAAAACACAACTTTGACCAATTTTCTGTCGGAGCATATTATATAAACCCAAGAAAATCACTTGTTAAGAAAGTACTTGAAACAAAATTTACACATGTGATTTAAAAATATGAATTATTGAATCTGAATATTTTAAGTGTATGGACAGTCAAAGATTCGAAAGCTTGAATTTCTCTATGCCTAAAGTGAAAACTTCTATGAAAATGGAGGGAGTAGTATCAAAGGATTCATGAGCTCTGCTTTCCAGTACTACCTTTTTCTTTTATGAAACAAAAAAAGAAACCCTTTTGGGATGTTGGTAGGCACACCATTAGGCTAAATGGTTTTCAAAGCATCACTCCATCAATTTGCAATTTCCTGTTCAAAAGTGTATCAGCAATGTGTTTCTAGATTGGTACAAGTTTGGAGAAGCTTTGCAAGAGTGACTAATTTACATGAGATGTTTGTCATTCTGTGTCTTTTGGAATTAAACTATCTTATGACCCTGTTTCCTTTTCTTTCTTAATGCAGGTTTAGGAATGAACTGCCAGACCCAAGTGCTCAGCTCAAATGGCTGCCTCTGAATAAGGACAAGGACCGGTATATAGCCTAGTTTTTCTACTCCTTTTCTTGGTCAGATTTCTCTGTTTTGTTGCACTTATGTTTGGTGCAGTATTAGTCGTTCCAATGTTGGTTATATAGTTTTGACTCTAATGTTGCTAAATGATCATTTTCTTTATTGAGATAATGAGGATTGATCACATATTTGACCATATGGCATATATCAGGTCTAAGTTTGCGTTTCTATCTGCTGTCAATCCCATGGTATTCGTTTGCTGGTAGAAACGGTCCCAAATCATCAACCGGTCATATCTGAAGCTTAAATGATCCAACATGTTATGTATAGGAAATGTAAGTTTTTTTTTTTGCGTGAACAGTACTGGACGGCACACATAAGGAGGAGAGCAACCAGCAGTTGCTCAGATTTGAGTTTGTTCTAGAAAGATTAAGTTGTTTAGGAAGGTAGAGAAATCCTTGATAGACATCCTTAGTCAAGATAAGATACCCTACTTTGATCTCATTCCCTAGATTAGTTGAAGTTTTAGGAAAGAGATATTTTTGTGTATGTGTTGCTGCATGCTTCATGGGGATGAAGCAATAAACAAATCATGTGCTACCCTGGATCAGGACCAACTAGCCACAACACAGAGTGTAACTTCCATGGAATAGGCAAATAATGTGCATTTGTTACCCTATTCTTTGTTAACCCAATCCAGTTGTTTGTGGTATTTATGTGTAAGCAAAAGATCGAATCTGGAGCTGTTTCACAGGAAATGAGTCTCCTAAGTTGATTGATATTTGGTTACCGAAACATAATTTTTTACTGAAAGATAGTCACCATTGTTAGCCATACCGTCTGTGTGTGAATGGTTACTGTTTGTTGCAGACAAGTCCTGTGCCATTTCCATGAGATTTGCACTACCCTGCTTTCTTATTACACTGTTAATTTTTGTGTTTCTCTCAACTTTACTTCACTCTGCGTGTTGCAGTTATTTTGGGGAAGGAGTACTCACTTTTTATTTTTCTCTATATTGCCCTTTCACAGATATACCAAATACAGGATCACTTCATTGGAGAAAAACTATATGCCTAAAATGATTGTCCCTGAGGATCTCGGGATACCTCTTGACCTACTTGATATGACTGTATACAAGTAAGAATTAAGACGGCAATATGTTTCCACAAGAACCAACTCTTTTTTTGAGATCAAGAACCACCTCTCTGATGATCCTTTATAGCATCCCTAACTTGAGTGCCAAACATGCATTTAGCCCTCCTGCTGTTCAGCTGCCCATGGCTCCAGAAGATGAAGAGTTATTGCGTGATGATGAGGTTCTCACCCCCGTTAAACCAGAAGGCATAAGGAAAAAGGAGAGGCCAACTGACAAAGGCATGTCTTGGCTGGTTAAAACGCAGTACATTTCTCCACTCAGTACTGATGCAGCCAAAATGGTAATGCCAACTGATTCTGCTGTAAATATAGTTACGGACCCTGTGCTGGATCACTTCATATATACTCCCTCCATTCGGATTTAATTGACACACATTTGGTTACATATGGATGTATCTAGACACCAAACAAGTATAGATACATCCATATTTGCACAAAACCAAGTCAATTAATTTGGAACGGAGGGAGTACTAAATAAGGTAATTTTGCCATTTCAGTCCATTACTGAAAAGCAAGCGAAGGAAATGCGAGAATCACGGGAGGGCCGTGTTAATGTCCTGGAAAATCTTAATGACAGGTACGACCTTTTGTACTTAGTATATTCTTCAACATCTGAAGGGCTACCCTACTTTGCAATCCTGGTACAGCCAATGACATGATTCTGTGCTTGTGGATATCAGACAGAAACGGATCAAAGCCATCTCAGAATCCTTCAGAGCAGCTAAATCACGCCCTGTCCATCAGACTAAACGTGGGATGGAACCAGATTTTGTCCTCCCTCTGGTACCTGATTTTGATAGGTATGACTTTTCAAATGTTACTTTATTCCATGCATTCGTCATTCTTTTTTAGAATACTACATTCTTCAATCTTGACCTCTCAAGTGTCTTGACCAGTCAGTTGATTGAATATGTTTTGTTGCCACTTCACTTTCCTATCTATGTTACGAAAAGAACTGGTTGCTACAATCTCTTCAGTGTGCTCCATAATTTATTATTGTTGGAAAGATGATCTTCTCTTGTAGTCTATGACTTTCTTCCGCCTTGCCATTCAAAGTATCACCATGATTTTTATGTTGCATTGGAGCCATAACTGGTGGATGAATCTAATTGATCCCAAATTTGCTTTTCTGTTGACCTCTATAGATATGACGATCCATTTGTCATGGTGAATTTTGATGGAGATCCTACAGCTGATTCAGAGCAGTATAACAAGCTAGAGAGATCTGTACGGGATGAATGTGAATCCCAGGTGAGTTGCATTTCTTCTGTCTTTAGCCTTCTAATTTGTTGTAACTTATGTTAGCATGGTCACGTGGATGTGTGTGTACGTAAATTTGAAGGGTTATTGTAGAAATTGATATTTGCATTGATTGCATGTCAATATCAAATGCATTTAAGATACATATTTTTTCCAGACGTTATGCTAATATATATCGATGGTGCTCTTTTAGATATACAGTTGCATATATTTGAGGTATTTCCATATTCTCATGATAGGCTCTGATGAAAAGCTTTCAAGTCAGTGGTTCAGACCCTACAAAACAAGAGAAATTTCTGGCATACATGGCCCCAGCACCCCACGAGGTATCCATCCTTTTCTTGACTCTAGCACATTTTATTTCAAAATTGTCAGCAATCATAGTTGTACTTTGTATCTATAGTATATCAGTCTGATAGTGACTATGGTTTCATTTAGCTTGTCAAGGACTTGGATGATGAAAATGAAGATGTTCAGTACTCCTGGATTCGAGAATATCACTGGGAAGTATGTGTCATTTTGCTAATGTTTTCGTGGTTGTGCATAATATTTCATTCTGCTGGTGTAAAAATTCCTAAATACCTTTTCTTGTCTCATGATTCAGGTATGGGGGGATGCTAAACAGGATCCCACAACATACCTTGTTGCATTTGATGAGGATAGTGCAAAATATTTGGTAACTTACTCTGTGCATACTGTTATTTATGATATATGACGACGATTCATTGCACACTTGTGTGATATTGTGATGTCCTTTTTGCAGCCTCTTCCTACTAAGTTAGTATTGCAGAAGAAGAAAGCTAAAGAGGGGAGATCTGGGGATGAAATCGAGCATTTTCCAGTGCCTTCCAGAATTACTGTGAGCAGGACAGCACATGGTGATGAGATGGAGCACGGAGAATCATCCAGCATGCATGTATGACTCATTTTTTCTTTATAATTGCTGGAATGAAAGATTACTGTGCGGTGAACTGTTTTTTTTTAAATTTGCGGTGAACTGTTAGTACTAAAACATACGCTACCTTCAGATTTTCCTTCTTCAGTTCTGGGTTTTATTTTGTAGATTTTTAGGCAGTTCAGCTTCTCGGCAAGCCATATTTGTATCTACTGGGTTTCTTGCTATCAGTTCACCTTGGATCTTAGCATGTTCACCTTTTTAATATCCTGAACTACTCATGTTAGAGCATGACTAGTCATATTTATGCATTACCAGTACCTTTAACTAATGGTTTTCTTCCTTTGTAACTGTAGGAGAATTCAAAGCGACGAAGATCTTCTGTTGATGATGATCTTGATGAGCATGAGAGCATCCAAAGCATTCTCGTGTAGAAGACATGGACCAGTATAGTGGAGATGAATATTCCGATTGATCAAGATATAGATCATTTTCTTGCGCCATAAATTTTTATCAGCACATATGAACCTTTGAAGATTCATACACACATGGTGTGGTGCATCCGTAAGTAGTTATAGGGTGCAGGTTTGATGAAAGAACACGCCTGGCTGCATTCGGGCAAGAGCAGATTTTGAAGTGCAGAGCGTGCAAAGCAAGGCAGAGTACTGTAACTGGACCTAAAGACTGGTGTCAGTAGTGATGGTAGAAGGCCTCACCATCATTGTAGAAACAAGGCTTTGTAGTCTTGGGAGTTTTCTCCACTGCTGTTTTGATAATATAGGCCACCATTTTTCATCTGTTTTGCCTCCACCCCCTCTCTCCCCATTTGATTGTGTAAGTACAACAATTTATTTATGTCAGGATATTGAACAGCTGTACTATGGTAACTGTTCCTTTTCTAATGGAAATGATGATCAACACATCCTCATGTATTTGTGCACTAGGAATGCTAAGATCAGCTAGTGAAGATCAAGAGCAGCATTGCAAGAAGACTAAACTGACGTATCATGTTTTTTGCATGTTGCAATTGTGTTGTCAATCGACAAACTTGTCTGGGGGTTTCTCCCTTTTCATGAAAAAATATATTGAAAAATGTATGCCTTCTCTAACTCAAGAGGAATCGCATTCTATTTCAATATGGAATTGTGTTTTAGTATTGTTCCTTATTATATGCATAAAGTAAAGTAATAGATAAATATTGAAGTAGATGCAAGTGCAAACTTCTGACAACAGGTATGTGTCCATATAATGTAGAAACCCCATGTACGGATGTACCTGCTTATTGTAACTATTTCAGTTGAAGTGATAACAACAGTAATTTTTTCAGGTGATCTGCAAGTGTTCGCAACTGTTGCTAGGAATGTTGTGTTTGAGTTGCCATTGGTTTCCAAAGATCATTTGCTGGCTCAGTTTCTCAGTCACACCTGGTGGCAGCCAGGTATTATTATTCATCATCTATTACTGTCAAACAGCTTTTGCAATTTTCTATGACTTCATTTTTCCCCCTCTTTTATGGTTAGTTCAGAAGTTCAATGGATTTTAAGCTATATAAGAAACATAAAATAGGAAGGCATGACCAATTTTCTGACATGCTGCTCTCCCGATGATTCTTCCTAAGAACCATGTTGTGTGATGCTATTGCAACTATCATACACCATACACCGTCGGAAGATAGGTTGCACTTTGTTATTTTCTATGCTACTTCTGTTTTTACTCTCTGATGGTCAATAAATATGTTGATTCACAAATACTGTTGTCTGTGGCTTCATTCTGAACCTTTTTTTTTGCGGGGTAGCTTCATTCTGAAATTAGGCATGTAGAGTTTAAAAGTCGTATATGGATCACCAGCTCCGTAGATAATTTAAGCGTGTGGTGCAGTTTGTGCCGATAGACATATTTCCGTTCTAATGCTAACATGTCTTCTGTTGCTGCAATGGACAGTGACTAAACGGACCTGTGAGGCCATGAGGACATGCGGTGTTGCTCTGATGGTTTCTGAGGCCTGAGGGCACACGATCATTCTAGCTCTTAATCATTCTTGTTAGTCCTGCTAGGAAAAGGGTGGGCATGGCAAAGCTTTGTCGTGAACTTTTCCTGTTTGATTCAGATGTAATGACTGCTGGGCCTCATTGGGTTTTAAAGCGTGCTGTTAGCGTGACGTCTTCATATTTGTACTGTATCATTTGAACACTTTCTTTTTGGGAATTACTACCAGCTTTCTGGATTGATAATGGAGCAAAGTCTGGGGCTCAAGGAGCCAACAATGGCGACCAGCTGAGAGGCCGGTTGTCGCTTTAGCTAACAAATGTGCTCAAAATTTTATTAATAAACTTCTTCAAAGGATGAACTCATGATCTTGATCCCTTAATCACCACTGCGCGTGAAATCTTGAAGAACAAATCTTTAGCCAAACATAAGGAACACATGCAATCGCTTCCAAAGGCGTTGGATCAAGACGGCCAACGATCACCTTAGCAGATGCGCCCATACCTAGGGCCATCCATCTGGTTCAATATCATATGCTCCAGTCTTCTCTCCACATAAAAAGAGCCTAAACATATCTCGCCCGTACACTCCATGAGAGAATGGCGCCACGAAAATCATTGGATGGTTGGCACAAAGAGCACGTTGCCGTTGTGGCCATCCCTCGCCGCTTAAGAATTGTCGCCTAAGACAAGAAGCTCTCTCATGCAAGCACCCTGATTTTGCTAGAAACCTGGAGTTTCCACATTTTACACCGGTGCTTCCATTCCGCCTCACCTCCTGAATGGCCGATTGAACCATAAAAACTCCCTACACTAATCGATTTGGGGTAGACAGCTTATAGGAATGTTGCATATTATGTCCGCATCGATTGGGAGAAAATTATTTTTCACCTTATCCACATCCCGAGTTTTCTTTCTGAAACGGGAATAAAACATTTGCCTCATCCATTAATTACGAAGAAGGAATTGTCCGGTTAATTCATGGAAAACTGGGCGAAAATGTCACAACCCGCTGAGTGACACAAAAAAAAAAACTCACACACCGCTGGGAAGAGAGGCTCATCAAGGTAACACATAGGCATCATCGTCATCACTTCTCCCCCCGAACACACAGGAAGCGACTCCGACTTTGCCACAGATGACCACCGACCTAGCCATACTGCAGAGATCAAGCCAAGCCACATGAAGATCCATGTCAAACACTCAGCCACCCGCAACGAGGAGAACACAACTCATTTTCTAAAGGAGAGCTACGTCGGAGAACTGTGCAAGGTTGGCGCCACAACTCCGACTTCACGACGACAAACAACCCGAGTCAAACTCGTGGACACGCCGGAAAAGAACCGACCACCACAACCATTGCCGCGACCTGACATCAGTCACCCCATCGCCGTTGCCACATGAGCCTCACCATCGTCACCGCACACATCCATTGGCCATCACGACGACCCCAACCACCCCACGCAATCACAGGTCCCTCTAGTTGTTCACCACTCCAAAAATCGATGCCCCGAGAGGGAGCATGACGCAGAACACCACCATCGCCCGCTAACGAGAAGATCTAGGGTTTCCTCGAAGTGGTCCGAGAAGACGACGTCTCCAAGAAGAAAGCGACGCCTAGAGGCGTCGCCGCCCCAGCCTGCCTCGACAAACGGCCAGATACAAGGGTTTGTGATGTAGCCCGAGTGACGTCCATCACCATGTCAAGTACTCCAACACTCCACAAGTCACCATGGACCTCAAAGGTGAACTCCTTCCACTATGTGATTCACTATATGTCACCTTTGGACGTTATACTACTTGACCATTGTTCCCATTGCATCGCTAGGTGTGTCACCACGGGTACAAGACCACGGGAAGATGGACAAGGCGTGAGAGGAAGCGAGCCGGACAAGACGGTCGCTTGGAAGAGAAGAAGGAAGAGAAGCCGCAGCCTCTGCAGCGGTACTACCGCCCGACGAGCGGTACTACCGCTGAGTCCCAGGAGCGGTACTACCGCTAGCACTACCGCCACCACTACCGTGCCGCGCCAAATGCTCTCTGGATCGCCAGCGGTACCTGCCGGTACCTGCCTCGTACTACCGCTGGAGAACATCAATCTTATTCGTGAGAGTCCGCCGGTACTACCGCTGGAGCAGCGGTACTACCGCTACCTGACCTGGAACGGTACTACCCTTGCCCCAACGGTACTACCGCTGCCTGCGTGCAGAAGCAGGGAATATTCCCTTGTATCCCTCTCCCACCTACCCCTTTGGGTCAAACCTATATATAGGCACCTACCCCCTCCAGATCTAGATAGACTATGTTTTGAGATTAGAGTAGAGCTAGACTCCTTCTTCTCAAAGGTCTCCTTCCTCCCCTTGTGGGGATGGTTCCTCCCCTTGTGGAGAAGATCCCTTCGTGGATTCAAGACCTCTACTTGTAGCTAGACTACTTGCCAATCTTTCATCTTCGGGTGACTTTATTGGAACGGCTCGGTTGGCCGTTGGAGAAACAACCATCCAAGATCCCTTCTTGTGTATCTTGTCAATCTCTCCCTTTGGGATTCTATTGGGCCGGTGGGACCGACCGGTAAGGGAAACGGTTCTTGTATCTTGTTTGTGTTCGAGTATTCCGCTGCGTTCTTCCTCGTGTTCTTCGTGTTCTTCGCGTTCTTGCGTGAGTTCGTCCCCTCGTTCGTCAATCCGTGAAGATTGGGCCACCCTAGAGGAACCTTTTCCTCATCATATGGTATCAGAGCATGGTTGCCACGGATTTGACATGTGTTTCCACCCCCAAATCCCCCAAATTTTTCTTTGATTTTGAGAAATTCGAAAATTTCCACAAAAATAGCCCCAAATTGCTTTTGGATCGATCTGAGATTTGAGTGCATTTTGGCAAGTTTTGATCCATAGATCTATTGCTAAACTTGTTGATCTACCTTCCCTTGCGTTCCCATAGCCTAATTCCATCATTTGGCCCTCCGATTTGCTGTTTTGAGCTCCGTTTTTCCGCCCAAAATCGCGAAATTTCCGTCTCGGGTGCAGTTTCTGGAGCTAGCGGTACTACCTCTGGCCTAGCGGTACTACCGGTACAGCGGTACTACCTCCATCTCAGCGGTACTACCGCCAGCACCTGGAACAGACACGAAAACATCATTTCAGCAACACGGTTTTGGCCGTATCTTTTGATTCCGGACTCCGTTTTTGGTGTTCTTCGGCTCGTTTCGAAGCTACGATCAAGGCCTTCGTCACCATTGCGGAAGATCCATCATCCACCACCACCAAAATCCGTGGGCAAGCACGAAGCTTCTACAACAAAGGGTGAAGAACATCGACGAAAGGTATAACATCGCCAACCTTTACCCCTTGCCATTCCGTTGAAAGCCACACTATATCTTTGCGCTTACCATGTCCTATTGAGGCTAGCTCTTGATGATTGCTTGGGCTTTGCACATTTGCACCGTGTAGTTTCCGAGCAAAAGTTGTGCGCTAGTTCATCTATCATATATCTTGTTGTTGGCATCAAAAGAAGTGGGTGTGCAAAAGAGAAAAAGAGTCCAAGAGACAAGAAGGAAAAAGTGCCAAATCAAAAGAAAGAAAAGAAAAGAAAGAAACACCACTTGCCATATCTTGTAGGAAGCGCGCAAGCTCGATGAACATCTAGTAGGTGGTGCATTGTTGTGCAAATCTTGTAGCCCACCAAATAAATTGCAATCGAGCTAGTAGCTCTCCTGGTACTTGTGCAACACGAGCTTATAGTCTTCGCTAGGATCATTTGGTTCTTTAGCTCACTTCTTGGTTGCATAAGTCCCATTTATCTCTCCGCGCTGTGTTTCCTTGAACTACATTCCTATCTTTTGAGATTGACTTGTATTTGCTTTGTGATCATCATGGTTCTCTACTTGCTTTGACAATATCTTGGTTTCCGGTTGGTTCAACTTGCTTTCCACCTACCATACCTTCCTACCAACTTTTAAGCCGTGTGTGTTTTGGAGTTTGCTTTGGATACTTGAACACAAGCATTTTACTTTGTGATCGTTTCCTTGGTTGTCCACGACGTCCAATACTATCTACAAGGTGAGAGGTTGTGTTCTAGTTCCTTTCCACTCCACATATATACACTAGTCTTGTGAGTTAACATGTCTAGGGAGAGTGAATACCACTATGGAGGCCAAGATGAGAATGAGTACATGATGAGCCACAACAACTATGATGCCTCAAACTTTGAGGACATGGGGGACTACTACGACTACCACACCGACAACGACCCCCATGACATGATGGATCATCACCAAGACTTCCGCTACAACTACTCCGACTACGACTCCGACTATTCGAGCGTCCACGACAAGGAGCGGTACCATGACGTCGAGCCTTCATCAAATTGTATCGACTCCAAGTACGTGCGAATCTACCACGACTCCGACTACACGAGCTCCAACGACAATGAGGCGCAAGTGTCTTCACACGCCTCATCACATGGTACCAACTTCGACTACAACGACATGGTGGAGCGCCACTACTACGACTACCACTCCGATGACATGGTGGAGAACGTCTACGACTACTACTCTTGTAGCATGTGCGGCGACTTGACAACATGCAAGAGGAGAGGACCCCCATCACCACCATGTTCGAGAGCGGCACCACCAAGCGTCATGGCACAACCTACTTCTATGGTTCAAGCTCAAGACGGTGCTCCGACAAGAAGACCACCATGAGTTCACCTATGGAGCTCCCACTACGTCCAAGAGTGCCAAGCTTCACCATTCTCCATCAACTTCAAGAAGGAGCCATGACAAGTCCATCGCCAAGAGCGACAAGCTTCGCCATTCGCCATCAACTTCAAGAAGGAGCCATGACAAGGCCATCGCCAAGAGCGACAAACTTCGACATTCTCCTTCAATTTCAAGAAGGCGCCACAAGAAGCACATCGACAAGGCCAAGCTCCAAATTGTCAAGGATGCCATGGACGAGTTGGCCAAGAGCCTACATCCTTCATCTAGCTCATCAAGGCGCAACAAGAAAGATGCCATGGTGGACCACAACATGCCACCAAGCTCTAGTGGAAGCTCCAAGGAAAGGTCGCCAAGGCAACAAGCTCGCCGGCGCCAACATGAGGAGAAGCATCCAAATGACTTTCGGCGACACCCTACAACTCAAGAGCGTCAACGTCAACATGAAAAGAAGACGGCGACAAAGGCGCTTCCTATGGTGTCCCCTAGTGCTACCACTCCAAGTGCGCCAACAAGAGCTACAAGTTCCATGTTTGATGAGATCATGGCCGACTTCGACATCTTCGTCGCGCAAAGCCTACGTCGACGCCGGAAGAAGCATGGTCACAAACGTGAGGCCACAACCAAGACGACGCCCTTCTCAAGCACTTCTCATGATATGGCTTCTACACCAAGTGCAACCACCACATTGGCCCCCATATGGCAAGAAGAAGACCTTATATGTGACAATTGCCAAGGCCAAGACCATGATCCACGAGAATGTCCCAATCTCTTGTGCCCAATATGCAATGGAAGAGGTCACATGATGTGGGAATGCCAAGATGGTGAGAAGACGGTCGAGCATGGGATTTTCCCTTCGACCAAGGAGGCGAGCATTGATGATGCTATCACCTATGACCATGGGTCAAGTGATGATGATGCCGAGCATGGGATGTTCCCTTCGGCAATGGAGTCAAGTGATGTAGCGGAGCATGGGATTTTCCCTTCCGCAAAGGAGTCAAGTGATGATGCCTACACTATGGCATTGACCTTTGGAGGCGAGATGGTTGAGGAGGTTGAGCATGGGAGTTTCCCTTCAACCTTGGAGGCGTATGGAGATGAGGAAACCGAGCCTATCCCTATGAGCTTGAGTTATGAGATGGTACCAATCCCATGTGAGAATGAGAGCCACTTAGCCCACTTGAGTGAGAGTGAGAGTGAGTTGAGTGCCTCCACCATATGTGAGTTTGAGTGCTTTCACTTTGAGGGAATGAGCGATACACCACTTGAGTTGAGAGAGGTAGTTGATAGGTCTTGTGAGGCCATTTCGATTTCTAACAACTTACCACCTTCCTCTAGTGTGTTTTCTCATTGTGTGCTAGGTTCCATGGATGATGATGATGCCACCCCATGTCTACATCAAGACGAACAAGTCGGCTACATGGAAGCCTCTACTACTTCAACACCTACTTCACATGAGCGGGACTACAAAGGTATGGGTGTTGATGTGACCATGATCCCGCTAGTGGACATGATGAACTATGATTGCTTGCATGCTATGGATGATTCTTGTGAGATCACATATGATTCGTTTTTATTCCCTTGTGATACTTTGTTTGAAACCAATGTTAATCAAGTGGAATTACCTATTTGTGATGATTTTGCCATGAGCATGCCTTGTTATGAATGTTTCCACTTTTCTCCAATTGTTGCTTGCAACATGTTGAACAATTTCTCTTTCACATGTGTTGTTTGCAATAAGGATGAAATGCTTGATAATGAGATTGCCCCCATAGCTTTCTCAAATTTTGGAGATGTTTCGTTTTCTCTTATGGACCTTGTTCCACCCTTCACTTGGCATAGTGACCATTCACATACATCATATTTTCCAATTGATTTTGATGTGTTTGGTGATGTGCAAATGAAGAGACACTTCATGATGGATGATGTGTTCATATACCATGCACACAATTTGTTTCTTTGGCTTTTCGTGTGCATTGAGCCTCATGCTATAATGTCAACCTCAATTGAACATGAGTTGACAATAAGAGCTCTTGAGAGCATACATGTGAGTTGTGGATTGAATCCAACTCGAAAATCTTTCCCATGTTTTGCATCAAACAAGTTGAACAATTTCTCTTGCTTTTGATTTGTTTGCAAACATGTTTGTGATATTGGTTTCCACTATGGCAAGAATGTATCCTTGATCTTTCATATGAATGATTTATGTGTTGCCACAAATATGATGAACAATTGTTCTTTCCAATGGCTTGTGTGCAACCATAATGACATTTTGTGCATGTCTTGTCATGAGTGTTTTGGTTTATACTCATTTGGTGTTGCAACAAATATGTTGAAAACTTGCTCTTTCATGTGCTTTGTTTGCCACCATGTTGATATTTTGAAGATGTTCCATTCGAGTGCTTGCACATTGACCTTGCACTTGCACTACATTTTTATATTCTTGTATTGTGCTAACGGTGCTATGACAAAGAATGGACATGTCATTGTTGATATGCTCCTCTTTCTTGCACACACATGGTTTGCTTGGTCTTTGATGTTTGTAGGCATGGTGAATTCCAATTCTTCGACAACACATCTACCTCCTTCGCATGGTGATGAGGAGCAAGAGTCGAGGACGACTCTTTTTAAAGGAGGGGGAGATGATGTAGCCCGAGTCACGTCCATCACCATGTCAAGTACTCCAACACTCCACAAGTCACCATGGACCTCAAAGGTGAACTCCTTCCACTATGTGATTCACTATATGTCACCTTTGGACGTTATACTACTTGACCATTGTTCCCATTGCATCGCTAGGTGTGTCACCACGGGTACAAGACCACGGGAAGATGGACAAGGCGTGAGAGGAAGCGAGCCGGACAAGACGGTCGCTTGGAAGAGAAGAAGGAAGAGAAGCCGCAGCCTCTGCAGCGGTACTACCGCCCGACGAGCGGTACTACCGCTGAGTCCCAGGAGCGGTACTACCGCTAGCACTACCGCCACCACTACCGTGCCGTGCCAAATGCTCTCTGGATCGCCAGCGGTACCTGCCGGTACCTGCCTCGTACTACCGCTGGAGAACATCAATCTTATTCGTGAGAGTCCGCCGGTACTACCGCTGGAGCAGCGGTACTACCGCTACCTGACCTGGAACGGTACTACCGCTGCCCCAACGGTACTACCGCTGCCTGCGTGCAGAAGCAGGGAATATTCCCTTGTATCCCTCTCCCACCTACCCCTTTGGGTCAAACCTATATATAGGCACCTACCCCCTCCAGATCTAGATAGACTATGTTTTGAGATTAGAGTAGAGCTAGACTCCTTCTTCTCAAAGGTCTCCTTCCTCCCCTTGTGGGGATGGTTCCTCCCCTTGTGGAGAAGATCCCTTCGTGGATTCAAGACCTCTACTTGTAACTAGACTACTTGCCAATCTTTCATCTTCGGGTGACTTTATTGGAACGGCTCGGTTGGCCGTTGGAGAAACAACCATCCAAGATCCCTTCTTGTGTATCTTGTCAATCTCTCCCTTTGGGATTCTATTGGGCCGGTGGGACCGACCGGTAAGGGAAACGGTTCTTGTATCTTGTTTGTGTTCGAGTATTCCGCTGCGTTCTTCCTCGTGTTCTTCGTGTTCTTCGCGTTCTTGCGTGAGTTCGTCCCCTCGTTCATCAATCCGTGAAGATTGGGCCACCCTAGAGGAACCTTTTCCTCATCAGTTTGTAATAAACGACATGTAGTTTCCCCTCACCGCGTACGATCCAGGATGGCCCGAGCCATCAACGTTATTTTTCTTTTATTTTTTCTTCTTCCTCTCCTTTTTTCCTGACTTTTTGGGATACATAATGCTTTATTCTGAGATATACAAAGAAAATTTTCCGAACCTGTGGATAAATTCTTTACAAATCATACATATTTTCTAAGATGTACCATCATTTATTCATTTTCAAATACGTAAATTCTTTAAGAGCATGATATTTTCTTGAAAATACATGAACATGCATTTTGATATAGGTGAACGTTTTTTAGAACCCGTGAATATAATTTTTAAAACATGGATAATTTATAAAATATGCAAACAAAATTTTAATATAATTTTTGTGTGCTTTTTTTTTGGACTTTACTAGGTAGGGCACGCGCCCCAGATTAGACATTCGTGGGCACGGATGAAAATTGCTAATTACATCATGCATGCGCCATGCATGCAGCCAGCGCATGGAATTCCTTTTTCGTTTTCAAACTTTAAAATGTTTTATCTCTTAAACCGTAATTCCAAATCGACATCCGTTTTCACGGTTGACTTTGTTGCGACGAGATCTTCAATACTAAATCCCATCTTAATATATTTTGACAACTTTTTTTTCTCATCCTAGTTGCCAGATTATGCTCACTTGGTCACCAGGTATTGTCAAGTCGGTTACCCAGTTAAAATCAAATGGTTGCCTGGCTTTTAAAACTGCGGTACTCACCCATATTATACTTCTGTGACCATAATCCCATATTTATTTGTCTAGATTGGATCAAATAGTCACTTTCTGAATATATAGATCGTGATTATGACAAAAAAAATATGTAAAAATGACGGGTAATTATGAATTATTTGGGTGGTAACCGTTAACTAGCAATATGGCAACTAAGTTACTGTAGCCTGGCAACTGACGATGGAAAAAAAAGTTTTTTAGAACATACTAAGATGGGATCTTGTTTTAAAGTACTCGTCGAGACAAACCCAACCGTGCAAACAGATATTCAATTGGATTTTTGGTTTGAGAGATAATTTATTTTGAATTTCCGGTTACGAAAAGATTCTCCCAGATGGACCGTGCATGCATGCATGTAATTAAGGATCTGTTTTATTGGTATGATCGGAGATGGACGGTGCATGCATGCATGTAATTAAGATTCTCGCGGCGCCGTATGAGATAGGAATCTGGGGCACGTCCCCTAGATAGATTATCCGTTTTTTTTTACAACACATAAACATTTTCCTACTTACTAAAATTATTATATAAAGATTACTAAAAAGTACGTAAATTGTGGAGTACATGCTAGTGGGCCGTGCTGTTGGCGAGTCCACCCTAAAGCTCGCTACGAGCGATACACGGTGAACCCTTCTGTCTCCACTTGCACGGGAAAATCACTCCCAAAACCCTTTGCCCCAAGCCCCAGAAATCAACCCCGGCCGCCGCCGCCGCCATGAATCCGGCATGCGTTGAGGCAGCTGCTGGCAGCAAGTCCGGACACAAGCACAAGAAGGAAAAGAAAATGAAGCGCAAAGACACCACGGAGCACCACGGCGGCGACGCCGAGGAGGAAGCCGTCCATAAGAAGAAGAAGAAGAAGAAGAAGAAGCATACGGCGGAGAAGGCGGATCCGAAGCGGAGGGCGACGGTGAGTATTGCCGTCGCTGGCTCCATCATCGACAACGCCCAGTCCCTCGAGCTCGCCACCCTCGTCAGTACCCCATCTCCTATTGCCTTCCCCGGACAATACCAATCCCCTGCATTTCTTACACTACCGATTCCTATAATTTCAGCTGGCCGGTCAGATAGCCCGTGCGGCAGCCGTATTCCGTATCACGAGATCGTTGTCTTCGACAGCAGTCCGTCAGGCGGTGTTGCTGAAGATGAAGAGGAGAGCGGTGCACGGTTTCTTATTCGCATACTGGAGTATTTGGAGACACCGCAGTACCTGCGCCGCAGTCTCTTCCCAATGCATAAGAACTTTAAATATGTGGTGAGAGATTTTAACAAGGCGGTTGCCTGATACGTTGGTTTTTTCAGAGGTGCTGATTTCGTTGTGCTGCTTCTGGTATGCAGGGGTTGCTTCCGCCGCTGGATGCGCCACACCATGTGCGCAAACATGAGTGGTCTGAATTTCGTGAAGGTGCTAATCTCTCTCTTGTGGTGTCGTTGCTCTCTATGTCTGTTGCCGTTGTCACACCATGAAATAGAGTTTCAGTTTATTTGAAGAGCACTTGGATTTTTAAACATGAATTGGGCAACTTGTCATGGATTCTTAATAGTGGCTCTTGTGATATAAGGGGTGTAATTCTTGTACTTGTTTTCTTCTTCATTCATAATATGGGCAATTTTATTCCAATGTTCGATTGTCATGTCGTTGAAGGAATACTTGTTTTGCCTTTTGTTATTGTATTTTCTAAGGGCTGCTTGAGCTCTCGATGGTACCTGGTAATATGGTTTTACGTGTATGTAGAATAATTGCTTCAGCAAGATGCTGCTTCTGATTTTTATCTCTAACTGTCCTATGGTGAACTGTGCCGTATTAGGTTAGGTCCTGTTACATCTCATATTCCACATATATGATTCAACATGATGCTTACAGTATACTGAATTTAGACAGGTCTAACATTGGGTGGAGATCGTTCAAAGGGTACACCTGTTGATGTTGGGTTAAGTAAGGTATGTATGGTGATGTTAATATGAGCTTTTTATTCTCCTGCACATGTTTGGAAAGAGTTTTGTTCAAGTTAGATTATAATGAGTTATGAACGTATGATTCATGTAAGTATATAATTTGGGTCAGAGTTAACTGATGTTTACCATTGTAGCAAATACCCACTTTTTACAAGTTATTTGAAAGAAACTAAGCAGGTAAACTTTCATAAAAAAATCATGTCCACCCTAGAGAAATATCTCATGCCAGTAAGCAACTGGACTGAGGACGAGGCAAGCCTATTTCTTTACAGGCAAGCACATTTAGGTTTTTTTAAAAACTATTTTCGCCATGGAATCATTATTTCTTTCTACATATGGATGCTTCTGAATTAATTTTGCATCTATAAACAGTCAAACATGTTATGATAATTTGTACACCAGTCGTGAATCCAATGTTATGTGCTGGGGCTGCTGAAATTGAAATAAAATAGATCTTTGCACTTGCCTATAATGTGATATTGTGAATAGTTTGATTCATGCTATTTTAGGGGTTATCTATATGCTTGCCTATTATGTGATACTGTGAATGTTCGACTTATGTACTATTTTAGGGTTGAGAGGCTGAGATCATAAAAATAGTCGTTCAATTCCAAATCATCATTTCTAGAAACACTGGGTTATGTTTAAGACAAATTTTAGGTTGATAACAGCACTCAACTTGTCCAAAATCTATAGAAGCTACTGTCTTTTAGATAATGTGCAAACAAGTGTTTGCTCACTTTCACTAAGCGGAGAAGCAATTAGATACACAAGACATGGGTAGAAAGTGCCAGGATCAAAGATAACACACTACGCAGGCAACATGCGCACACTAGCTACTAATGGCAGTTCGCACAAACAGTATTTGAAAGCCTGCCGCTATGGCGCTGCTCCACATTTGTCTAAATGTTATTTGCCACGGACTGGAAATCCTTGATCACCCTGGAACACGCTGCTGTTACGCTCCTCCCAAATGAACCAAGCATTGAGGGCAGCCATGTAGTAAAAAATCCTCCTTTTGCGCTTATGTCCGCTCTTGTGCATAGCCAGCCACCAATTCTCCAGGGAGTCTGTCACAGTTGGGATGTCAGATTTGTGGCCAGTCAGGTGGAGAACCTAAAGTTATACTTCAATAATTTATTGTGTTTGACTGTTTACCTTTGGACAACCCTTGCTTAATTAAAATATTAGACAAATGCCATGTATATCATCCCATCTACACTTAAATTTCCTCTATATGAATATATGGACATCTTCATCTTATGGACTTGGAATTAATTGTAGTTATCACAATTCTGCAGAACGTTCTGGTTGAGCAAATCTTAGAACCAGGAAAAAGAGTAACTGTAGCCATGGGAACCAACAGAGACATTACAACAGGTGAACAACCATTTCATTTATTCCAGGCAATAAACATGGTTATACTGCTATTCCGTGTAAAATTGTTTTTTGTAATACTTGTAGAATTTAGGGATCTTCTGTGTAATATGGATATCCTGTTAAGTACCCTTAGTAGTGATTTCCACCTTGTTGTTCAGTACTTTCAGTATCAGGACGAATTTTCTATATATTGATTTTCAGTTCAATGCACTTTTCAGTTCTATCCCGTCTTAAGCTTAGTTATTTACAAAATTAAATCACATATATACATGTCTATATATATATATAGGAGAGCCACAGCCAGTTGAGTTTTCAGTGGCCAAATATATTTAATGTAGACTCCATTTTATCTCTCTGTCCTAATCTAGTACTGTCTCATTAACTTGAACTTTACTTATGTTATTTTTTTCCATTTGATTGTAATTTTTATACGGGCATCTAGATTGTGTAAGGAAAGTCGTTCCGCCATCCTCGCCCAGCGAAGAAATGGGATCATATTGGGGCTATAAAGTCCGCTATGCTTCAAATTTGAGTGGCGTTATCAACGGTTCGCCATACAAGGTACTGCTTGTAATGCTGTTACAATGCAAATATGAGGTGTTCTCAGTATTTTTTTGAACTCAACCATATTTTGTAGAGAAATATTTAAGGTATCACATCTTACTTTTTTCACCACTTCTAGGAAGGATATGACCATATCATTGGCACTTCAGAGCATGGCGAAACCATTATTTCATCTGAGCTCATCTTACCATCATTTAGGTATACTATCTGCATACCTCTTCGACTAACTTCTCGAGGGAAATAAATAAATAAGAGTTTGGCCATCGGAATATGTAAAATTCTTCCTAGATGATACAGTGTTAAAATTAGAACATTTCTTGCTGATTCTACAGTTTTCAGCTATAACTGGAGGAGACATAAACTATACAGCTCAACAATAAAATTGCACACAATTTCATTTTTGTTTAAATTGAATTATCCGGCAGAAGTTGTTGAAAGCACAAGTTTGCTTAACAACATGTGCACCTCTTTTGTACCTGAAGTCCCAACTCCTACTTGTGATCTTCTTGCCTTGACTGGATTCTTCTTGAGCACTTCCGCAGCACCCATATTGTTTTTTGCTGTATGAGTTTATGAGCAGACAGAACATTTTGACACAAGGCAATGATGATTGATGGGCATTCACTTGGAAAGTATAATGACCTAATACATGTTAGTAAAACCTTTTTACTCCTGGTTAGTAACCAGGGTTTGGTAAACCGGCGGTTACTGGTCTGTAAACCAAACAATATCATCTACGGTTTTCTAGAGAGGGTCTGGTTCACTCCCTAAGCATTCCTAAATCGCACAACTTGCCCTCAAATAGGGTATATAACATTTTGAAGGTTCAAAAAAGCGGTAAGCGGTAAGCGAGCGGTGAGGCTCCGATCAGAGGAACTACAGCTTAAGCGCCGCTTAAGCGTTTTGTACAGAACCGCAGGGACAGAAAAATAGAAGCACTTATAGACATATATAAGCCTAATATATAAGAAATTCGAGCAATTGTAGGCTATATCTCCAAGGAAGAATGTGGAATAATATCGTTATTTGCCTCATTTGTTCTCGTTTCTTGTTCTGTGGAGGAAGCACAAGTTGTGGAGGAATGCCTAATGCATGGTGGCCGGCGATGCCCTCGATCTGGACGGAGAGGGACAAGGGGAACGAGCTGCTGGAGGAAGGGGTCGCGGTGCAGGTTGCCTGGCGGAAGAACTAGAGGGCGGCACCGGAGGAGCTTGAACGGCGGCGCAGGAGCCTGAACGGCGGTGGGAGGGAGAGCTCCAATGGCGGCACGAGGAAGAGCTTGCCTCTCTCTGTTCTGACTGGAAGTGGCCGATTGGTGGATTCTTAACCCTAACCCTCCTTTTCCTTTGCCGTTTCCCCCTTTTCTCCTCCCAATTTTTCATCTCCCGCCGCCGGCTACCATCGATGTTGAGCGCTCAACAGCCGCGTTTCTCCGCTTCCGCGCCGCTCCAGGAGGAGGAAGCGTACGCGATGAAGAAATCGGTCCGATTTTTGTCGCTCAACGCTTAATGGGACGCCCAGGCCCAAAGCGAAGCGTTGTGCTACCGATGCACTCGCTTTTGCGCTTAAGCGTACACTCAGAACCGCTTTTTTGAACGTTGACATTTTCTATGATATGCTAATTTGAAACAATCAAAACTCAAGTTTTTTTCCCTATTGGTGCCCAAGATCTCAACCCTGGTTGTGCTAATGTGATTTCCACATTCCGACCCTACTGAGTCTTATGCTTAGAACCTGCAACATCTACGAACCACTATTGCTGGAGTGTGTGGTCAGTTATGTGATCTTCATTGCACAGGCACCTTTTAATTGCGTTTGGCGGACTAGCTGGTCTGGAAGAAAGCATCGAAGAGGACATAAATCTGAAGGTATGGTTGCATATTACAAGTTTCCTATATGTATTCTGATATTAATCTTTGTCGCCGCAAATGTTGCTATATTTTCCCAGCATATTGTGCAACCTCATCACTTGTATGATAGTTAGGAATTATCACAGCATGCAATTTTCTTCTATAATTGAAGGAAAAAAAATAAAAAATTGTGTCAGTTGGATTTGGATGAGAATGTGAGATGATTCAGTCTGTATGTGGAGTTGGTGTCTCTTTTTTGTAATGATTGATTTGTGTCTTACTGTTGATGTTCTTTAGTACTGAAGTCACATATTCTTCTGACAGGGTAAAGGTGCAAAAGATGTATTCACATCTTATTTGAATACGTGCCCGAACCAAGGCAGCAGAACAATAAGGACTGAGGTATGTGCCGATTGGGAGCTTGTGTGAGGTTAATTCTTTATGTATATCATTTGTTGCGGCTGACAGAGTTAGCAAACATTTTCAGGAGGCACTTCTCATCTCCCTTCAATACTTCCAAGACCCCATCAGGCGAGCAGGATAGCGAATTAGAAGGTTGTATACATACATTTGCAAATCCACGCGTCGTGCTTATGGAAGGGAAGCTGGGTGCTAGGGAATTTGAGTGGGTTTGGTGGACTTTGCTCACTAGATCTGTTAGCCCTTAGGCATATGCGACATTGAATTGTCCAGTGGAGAGGTTGCTCAGGACATTTTGCACTCCTTTTCTTGGGCGTTGCGTTGAACTAGACTTAATGGGGAAGCTATTCTAATGATTTCACTGGAAGGGTGTAGTCCCATTTCGGTCCAGCTAATATTTTTCTCATTGGGCATGTAATGTAATATCATAGCTTTACGACGGTTGTTGTTTCTTGGAATTGTTTTTAGGGTTTTTTAAATATGTGCTCCTGATTCCTTAGCTGTGCTCACTTGTCCCAACGCTCTAACATTTTGCTCACTTTTCCCCGCGCTCTTGTCTGAAACCCTCACAAAATCTGAAACTGGACATTTCCGTCAGTGGGACCCACATGTCATAGATTTAATAATTTCGGAAAATATTTTTGGAAATGTTTAAGTTTCTCACATGGGACCCACGGTTCAATCTTATCCCCTCCTTTCTTTTTTCTTTTCTTTTCTCGCTTGCGCTTTGAATCGATTTAGCACTGCTATGCTAGCTAGTCATCATTTTTAGAACGGAGGGAGTAGCTAGTACTACTACTGTACGTGAGTTGAAGCAAAATCCATGGTTGTTGGCTCGATGCGTTGCTGGACACGCAGACAAGCGCTAGCCTGCCGCCGAACGGCTAGGACCAGTCTACCGCCGCCGTCGGGCCATGCCCAGCTGCATGTCGCCGCTGCAAGGCCGTGCCGAAGCAGCGGACGTGGCTAGCAAGAACAAGGCCAGGAGCATGGTGCTCGACTTGATACGGTCCTCGACGACGCGCTCCGCCTCCCTCGACGTGCGCACGGTCTCCGTCCTGCTCCGCCACTCCGGCTCCAAGATCCTCCTCGTCGACCATGCTCTGCTCCCGGTCCTTGACGACGCGCACCGCCTCCTGCCGCGTTGATTTCGACCGCCCCCGCTCGAACCAGTGCCACATTGAACTCTGCCTGGTCTTCCTCTTCATCCACGTTGAAGTAAACGATTTAGGATGGACTGAAACGTCGGGATCGACTCCGTCTTCCTCGCCTCCGGCCGAACGCCGCCATGCTCGATTCGCCTCCGTCCGACCTCCCCCGACCTCTCCTGCCACTCTATCGTGCTCCGCACGAGCCTTTGGTCCTAACAGGCAATGTGTGATGCACGAGGGGGGCTGCTCCGGCGACCACGAGCGGGCGGCGCTGTCGGACACCTGTCGAACACCTTGGGGGCACGCTCTGGACACGCCCGATAGCGGCATTTGCACGTTCTGGCCGATTCAAAACGAATTAGGAAACACTATTTATATGGTTGTGCGCCAAATTGGATTTACTATAACTTTGTAGTTATATGTTATCGCTAGTTTGGAACTTGCTCTATTGAGTTTTTGTGAAAAACAGGTCCGGTCCAAATGACATTGCCAAGTTAGAGTTGGTAAATGATTTTTTCAGAAGGTGAAACCTTGTCAACTAGGTAGAGCCTTGTAAAAGATGTCATTTGTAGAAGGTTCCCATTTTTTTGATTTTTTAATTAGTTGTGCCTCACCGTAACGCTAAACCGTGGCCGAAACCCTAACCGCAAACCAAAACCTAGCCGTGCCACCGTTCCAACAAAAAGCGTTGTATATCTCTAAAGAAAATACATATTGTGGATCTAAAAGTGATTTTTGCAAAAAATCACGGGCTACTTGTAGTTCAAATCGGACCCACTTCCAGCGAAATCGGCAGAAACTTCTGTAAAATATGAGGAATACCTAGAAATGTTTTCATATTAAATAAATATGTGATTTGTAGTTATAAAGTGGTATAATGTTTTTGTACCTTGCGGTGTTTCGCTTTCGGGAAGCTGTTTTTGATACGAATTGTTTGCCCGATCTTTCACCGCAAGAACCACCGAGATAACTATTCTCCCAATCACGCGCGCAATACACGTAACCTGAAGAACATGGATAGATTTAGGCGAGCAACATGAAGATAAACGACACGCCTCACGCCAAGCTCGACAACCCTTGACAGATTCAAGAGCCTTCTCGCAATTGCACTACAACTCTTGACAGACTCAAGAACCTTCATGCCTCGATTTATTGATAACTAGACGAATGCCCGAGACGCCGTCACACGCCGGTCCCTTGGGACGGAGGCAACCTTGAACACAATGTTCTACATATTTTTTGACTCCCCTAATATTGTGACACCCCCTTTGTTTATAAAGGACAAATGGGTAGGGGTCGCCGAACCAAACCCTAACCGACTCGAACTCTTAAACCTAATTGGACTCTGACCAATACAAACCGACCCATGGCGGGTTCGGCCTTAGATTTGGCACGCAGGCCTAGTTAACACTACCTTAGAATTTTACATATCATTTAAATATGTCCTAGCGTGTCAACCACCCAACACAATGCCGACGATGCCCGCATCAGTTTTGGTAGTTACTTCATAAAAAAAGCCATTTTCGACACTTAGAAAATGAAAAATGGGTTTTTCGTAAAATGAAAATGAAAATTCCCTTCTTCAACACTTTTCTCCATCCAATATACACGAGTGTGTGAAATATCAACTAATTTCGACAAACTATGTCATGGTTAAGGCCATGACCTAGCTCATTACTCATATAAAGGGCGCTAGCCAACCCGGCTTCTCACGCCCCCTGTGAGCGAGCGACGCCCGCCGGCCGTTCGATTAGTTTTGGAACAGTGACAACGCTGTCGTGGCGCGATGCTGGGCGTCCGATATGGTCCAGAACATTTTTCACCCGTTTGAGTGAATAGTAACATCCCGGACGTCGATGACGGGTGGGGCGGCGTTTATGCGGGCCTGTGCGCGTGGTGTCGATAACCAGCGTGCAAACCACGCAAACCGCCTTCGTTTCCATCCCTGACATGTGGGTTCCTACATCGCCCCATGCCGCGGGCCCTTCTTGGGTGGGCTTCGGTCGAGGAGGCTGCGAGGTTCTTTCCGCTTTGTTTCCTCTGTTCTGTGGCGGCGCCATTTGCTTCTCTTACCGGCCATCTCAGTTTACCGTTCCTCTACCGGCTTCTGTTCCGGCGGCTTCGGTCTCTTCTCAGCTGTCCTGATGGATCTGTCCGATTGAGGTGCGGTGCAGCTTTCTCTTCTTTTGTTTGGGCTCCGTTGCTCATTCCAGTCTTTCCTGTGCTTATTGTAGATCTCCACTGTCTTGTTCTTCTGGATCTGTTGCTACCTTTAGTTGTCAGGGCACTATGCTCTACGGGCTGAGTCTGTTACTGTTATTGTGCTGACTTGATTCTTTGCTTTGCTTATTACAGATTGCCATTGTCCAGTTCTTTTGGATCCGTTCAGAGGGGATCTCTGCTCAATGGTACACTAATGTTGTTCTTTGAATCCAACTAGGTTGCGCTGTCTGCTGTTGTTTTTGGTTTGTGTTTCTGCTTGCAGACACGCGTGCGAGCGCCCTGTTTGGTCTCACTCGACGCGTCTTCTGAACTTTTTCAGGTCTGACGGATTGCTGCGGCTGCTTGGTGAGGTTCCTGTTAGGAAGAATACTTTCCCTATGATCCTCGGAAGGTTTATTTTCTTTTCCTTCTGTATGTACCGTTATACAGCTGCATTCCTTGATATTTCTTGCTAGCTTAATTACCTAGCTTGCTCCTATGGTGCGGAATATATATTTCCGTGTGTTGTGTTCGTGTGTTTTATTTCGTGTTCTTATTGTTGTACTAGCGCTGCTTCACATGATGCCTATGTTAAAGAACCTTCCGGCGCGTTCGTTGAGACATTTGGTTCATCTGTATGAGGTTACTGACGACCGAACGTGACTCATGGGGTCGGCGGTGTTCTTGCGTTTCTAAGAGAATTGCATGTTGCTGCCATTGGTTGAGGATATTGCCGCTGTTCTGGACTGTAGTTTGTCTATTTGTTTATGGAACAAAATGGTGCAATTTCCTTCGCTTTTACGTGCGTACTCCTGAACGCAGCTTCAGTTTTTTACGTATTACATGTATCTCCCTTTTCAGGATATTTCTTGAAGATTGGGGAGTAACCTTCTTATAGATTCTCTGTCCTCGAGCTTGTTTTTTTCGAGGGTGCTCTTTCATTTGTGAGAGAGGCTGCGTGTTTCTGCGTTTGGTACAGATATATAGCTGATGCTCTACCTTCTGCAACTTCAGTTGTTTTGTGGATGTGTTGTGATTTAGTTTTAGTAAGTGTTTATTATTATGTAGTGACTGATCTTTCCACTTTCCTATTTTTTTCAGCTTGCGATAGCTCCTGTTTTCTGCAAACGAATTTTACGGTTGCCGTCACGAAGAGTTCTCATGGTCTGATCCTCGGAAGGTTTGTTTCCTCATGCTTTTGTCTACGCTTGTTTATGTTTTTGTTCTTTTTGTTTGTTTGTTTGTTAGATTGCTTACTATATTCTTATGTTGCGGAATATTTCCGTGTGTTGTGTTGTGTTGTGTTGTGTTCGTTGCTTTTTTTCTTATTCTTTGTTGCTGCAATTCTTCACAGGATGTCACCTGTTGTTTCGTTCGTTCTGCCTATTTTAGAAAACATTGCAGCACGTTGTGTGTTGCGAGCTTTGTTTTATGTATGTGAGGTTACTGAGGAGGGGTCGGTGCTTGCCGGGGTGGAACTTGAACTCCCTGACGACTTTGTTGCCGTGCTAGGGCAGAGGAAGTTTTTTTTGGAGTGATGCCTATGACCAGGCTGCTATGAAGGCCATCAGGTTTTTGCAGGAAATATATGGTTTCATTGTTCAAGACTCCAACTACGACTGTATGGTAACTTATTGAGAGTATGTTCGTTCAGCTGTTTCTATCGCTGTCTCCGCTGTTCGTTGTATTATGCGTTTTGAGAGAGAGGCTTCCCGTGTCTTCACTGTCAGCCATGTGCCATTTGATTGGCACCTATTGTATCAGCGGCTTTTAGCATCCCTGCGTCATGTTTAGTGTAAGCTAGTGTGAGATCCCGGCTCAGGGCTTAACAGGATTGATAGGATACTCATGTCAACAAGTTGCAACTTCTTTTTCGGAAGCTCATCTGGAAGGAACTCTGAGGTTAAGTGTGCTTGGCCCGGAGCACTCCCAAGGATGGGTGACCGACCGGGAAGTACTTCCCGGGTGTGCACGAGTGAGGACAAAGTGCACAGAAAAGACCGGTGTTGATCTGTGGGGCCAGTTTAGAGATCCTAGAGAGCTGCCAGGGGTGACAGGCCCGACTCGGGGGTGGGCCGGGGTGTTACATTTGGTATCAGAGCCGACCCTCGCGGCAACACGGGCGTGTGCGGGTCAGGGGCGCGGACATGTGGAGCATGTGCCGGCACTGGGCGCACAGACGTGTACCAAGAGGGGAAGTTCCTGGACTGGGGGCTGACCGACGAGGGCGTCGGTCTTCTAAGGGGGGAAGGATGTGAGATCCTGGCTCAGGGCTTAACAGGATTGATAGGATACTCATGTCAACAAGTTGCAACTTCTTTTCCGGAAGCTCATCTGGAAGGAACTCTGAGGTTAAGCGTGCTTGGCCCGGAGCACTCCCAAGGATGGGTGACCGACCGGGAAGTACTTCCCGGGTGTGCACGAGTGAGGACAAAGTGCGCAGAAAAGACCGGTGTTGATCTGTGGGGCCAGTTTAGAGATCCTAGAGAGCTGCCATGGGTGACAGGCCTGGCCCGGGGGTGAGCCGGGGTGTTACAACTAGCATTGCTTCTGTAACTGTGTCTTCTGGCCTCCATTATTTGTTTATGGATTTTTTAAATAAAATGTCGGTTACTTTGTTTACCAGCTATGTTCGTCCTGTCATACTGTTTGAGCGTTTGCATTTTTTTTACTATTGTCAGCTATTTGTCCATGCCTTCCTTTATATCTACGTTCTAGCGACGGTGCCATGGTCACGAGACGTGCTGATCGTCCCACTGCTCCTTTAGCGCCAAGGAATGGTGTTTGTGCTCATCGTCCCAGGGCACCTTCGGGACCGGTGGTTCATGTGCTTGTTCATGATGTTGTTCGTCGCAGGCCACGTCTGGTTCCGGTGGCATCTTGCGTCACGAGCGTTCCTGTGGTTGTTCCTCCTGCCATTCGTCATAGCATACGTTTGGTCCCGGTGCCACCTTCTGTAACGGCGGTCCTGGTGTCGCCTTCTGTGCCGGCGGTCCCTCTGGTTGATCCTCCTGCCGTTCGTCGCATAACGCGTTCGGCTACTGTGCCACCTTCCGTGCCTGCAGTCCTTGTGGTTGATCGTCCTCCCGTTCGTCCAAGCATGCGGTTGGTTACTGTGGCACCTTCCGTGCCAGCAGTCCTTGTGGTTCATCCTCCTACAGTTCGTCGCATCACGCGTTCGGTTAATGTGTCACCTTCCGTGCCGGTGGTTCCTGTGGTTCATCCCCCTGCCGTTCGCCGCATCACGCGTTCGGTTACTGTGGCACCTTCCGTGCCGGTGGTCCTTGTGGTTGATCCTCCTACTGGGCGTCGCAGGGCACCTACGGTTCGTCGTGTTCTTCGTCCCAGAGAACCTTCCGTTCCAGTTTTGCCAGTGTCTGAGAGGCCCTTAATCTCCTGGTAACGCAAGAGAAAAAGTAGGTGTTCCCATTTCTGTTCTAGGCCACTATGCTTTTTTTTAATATGGTCGTGCTAGAGGTTAAATGTATTATTTGTTTCTTCCTATTCTAGGTGATGGTTACTTCCCTTTTCTTAGTAAAGAACGAACTGCTAGAAACCGAAAGCTGCGCAAGGTCATACATGATAGGCGTTTACGCCGTATCCCAGGTGCTGATTGATCTTCTTCGTTGATAGTACATTCAGCTATTTTATCTTTTACTTGGGGCGGCCATTGATCTTTCTACGTGTATGCATTGTATAGGTGCTCCTTTTACTTCGCCTTTGGACTCTAAGTGGGTTGGGTTTACACCTGAAGAGACTGAAATACTAAAAGGTAACCTATTACTTCTGTGCTATGTGGTACAAGCGTGTAATGTTATTCATTTCCATGTTTTTTCTGAACATCGTTTCTCTATGTAGCTGGGTATTACAATAGGTCCTTTTACGGAGGACCTGACTTTAAGTGTCCTCGGTGTAAAGCGAGCTTCTGGTACCAGGAGAGGGTGGAATCAGCTTCTGCACCCACGAAGAGGCGCATTGTCTACAACCTTTGTTGTAAAGGAGGAAAGGTCCTTATAAAACCATTCATGCAACCACCTCCGTTTCTTGCTGAACTTCTTGATTACAATGGTCCTGCCCGTAGTAAAGCTTTTATTGACAAAATACGTCAATACAACTGTCTTTTTGCTTTTACTTCTATGGGAGCAACGATAGATCGTTCCATAAATGACGGTGGGGGTCCAAACATTTTTAAAATATCTGGAAAAATTTGTCATCGCATGGGGTCACTTCTGCCTCAAACAGGCAATAAACCAAAGTTTGCAGAGCTGTATATATTTCATAAGGGAGAGGGGGGGGGGGGGGGGGGGGGTTAGATAAGTCCATCGTTGATGGGCTTCAAAAAAATGCTTGATGCCGACAATTCTCTTGCCAAAAAGTTTCGCATGGCCAAGGAGGTTTTGAGAGATAATGAGTTTGCTGAGGTATCTATTCGTATAGTTGGTGCTAAGAAGGAGGATGGTCCTCAGTTTAACCTTCCTTCAACTGATGAACTTGCCTGCTTGATATTTGGTGAGGTTACCTTAGAGACTCCTTGTCGTGATATAGTGGTGCGTGGTAGAGGTACTAACTTGCACCAGATTTCTTCTCTTCATCCTTCTTACATGGCTTTACATATCCTCTTCTATTTCCATTTGGTGAGCGTGGGTTTCAGCTGAAGGTTCCATACATCAGAGTGGATCCTTCTGAAACTGGTAAAAGGCAGTACATGACGATGCAGGACTTTTATTGCTTTTGTTCCCACTATAAGGAAGGCCAGTATAACCCATATTTATCATGCGGCTTGTTATCCGATCAAGCGGTGGTAGATTCTCGTGTCTGCATAGATGAATGCAGACTTCATTTCATTTTGTTATCCAACAACGATATGAAAGCCGACAACCTACAGGGACTTGTGGATGCTGTTGGAGAAGGTCGCATGGATGGTAGCAGCGTGGAAAAAAACATTTTTCCCTCTTCATTCACTGGCGGCCGTCGTTACATGTAGAAAATTTCCAGGATGCAGTTGCTGTCTCCCGTGTTCATGGTTCACCAGATATTTTTTCCACTCTCACGTGTAACCCTAAGTGGCCTGAAATTACGGAGGCTCTTTCTGTTGAGCCTGGTCAGAAAGCACATAACAGGGCCGATATAACGTTAGAGTTTACCACATGAAACTTAACGAGTATCTCGATGACATCAACAAAGGGATTGTCTTTGGTAAAGTTGTGGCAGGTAATTAGGCCACTTACCGCTTCTGTCTTTTCTCTATACTTCTATTGTCCTTGCTTTTCTCTTCACTTAATAATTTTCTGTGTTGCTTCAGTTCTGCACACGGTGGAATTTCAGAAAAGGGGTCTACCCCACGCAGATATTCTTATCTGGCAGGACAAGGTGAATCGTGACGAGGTATAAGTCCTGCTTTGATTGATAAGTATATTTCTGCTGAGATTCCTGACCCTGTGGAGGACCCTCTTGGGTATGCCCTTGTAGCTGAGTTCATGATGCATGGTCCTTGTGGGGATGAACACCCTAAATGCCCTTGCATGGAGATGGCATGTGTTCTAAAAAATTCCCTAAAGAGTTCCAAGACGAGACCTCCTTGATGCATCTGGTTTCCCCGTTTATAGGCGACGTGACAATGGTCGTTTCGTCATGAAAAACAATACCAGGCTTGACAATAGCCATGTCGTTCCTTATAACATGGATTTGCTAAATATCAGGCTCATTTAAATGTTGAGTGGTGTAACAAGACCCATGTCATAAAATACCTGTACAAGTATGTTACTAAAGGCCCTGACTGTTCTAAAACCTTGTTTCAGAGGATAAATAAAAATGGTGAATTCCCTGATGAGGGCGTTGATGAAATCCAGGAATATCGAGAATGTCGTTACGTATGTTCTCATGACTCTTTTTGGAGAGGATATGGGTACATATCCATAGCAAAACACCTTCCGTCGAAAGGCTTACCGTTCACATGTTAAACAAGCACGTAGTGCGTTTTCGTGCAAAGCTAATCTTTGTACTGTCATTAATGATAGCCTTCTCCAAAAAACTATGCTCACCGAATGGTTTGTTGCTAATGCTAGATATCCAGCTGCTAGGTCTCTGACATACTGTGATTTTCCCACTGATTGGTCTTGGTGGCAAAGGATAAAACTTGGGTTCCTAGAAAACGGAGTGATAGGATTGGTAGGATTTATTATGTGCACCCAACGACGGGTGAGCTTTACTACCTTAGAATGTTGTTGATGATTGTCAAAGGTGCAACGTGCTATGAAGACGTTAGGACCTACGATGGTGTTGTACATGAAACATTTAAAGAGGCTTGTTCTGCTAGGGGTTTGCTAGGTGATGACATGAGTGGTACTGTGCTTTCAATGAGGCTTTGACATGGGGTATGGCAGGTCAGCTGCGTCAGCTGTTTGTTACCATGATCATATTCTGTGGTGTTGTCGATGAGGGTCTTTTTTTTGAAAAATATTGGCTTCATATGGCCGAAGACATTCAGTACATGATAATGACGATCTTCATGATCCTTCCTATGATGTACCTGTCGATGAGCTGAGAAACAAGTTGATAGATGAGTTGTCTATTCTTTTCGCTAGGAACGGGTGTAGTATTTTGGATCATGGCTTGCCTTTAAAGTCTATCTATGAAAACAGTACGCCCGAAAATAACATGCTTAATGATGAGCTATGTCAGGATTTTGAAGCCCTTATTAAGACAGTTGCGAGCATGCAAGCCAAATTTAACACAGAGCAGGAAGCTGCTTTCACAGCTATTATTGATCGAGTTAGGGCCGATGAAGCTGGGTTTTTTTTTGTGTCAGGGCATGGTGGTACTGGGAATTTTTTTCTCTGGAATGCTCTTGTGGCATATCTTAGAGGATATAAAAGAATTGTTTTAACTGTTGCTTCCTCGGCCATCACTACGAGGATAAGCGGCACATCAACATCAAGCCCGGCGCTGACGGTGGCGACATCTACGCCGTTATCTGGGACGACGGAGAGGCGGACCGCTTCCACGGCGACGTGTACTGGGTAGGAGATACCCTCTGTTGCTGCTTCAAAGTGGATCCCTGGCTTGTCTGGGATCGGGCTATTCCAAACGTCTTCCCCACCGTCGCGTTATCCACCACATGTAGTAGTTCGAGTTGCCTTCTCCTGTACCGCCGGCCGTGTTATCCCACCGGCACCGCTACTCGTTGTAATGTGTGGCAACTCTATAATATAAAGTTGTACTGTCGGTTCTAGCCTACATTCTTCTTTCTGTGATTTCAATGTTGTTTCTAACTCGCTCTACGACATCCCGCGTTAACAGAAACACACGCACCAAAAGCTGCTAAGGGCATACAGAACAAACTTAACAAGATAACCTGATGTATCGCAGGAAAAATATTACTTAAAATATCTATTGGGCTACAGAAAAGGCTGAGTGCCGGGATGGTTACGGAAGGGTAATACGGCCCACCTCTAGGAGGCTTGGGCCAAACGTAGGCAAATTCTCGTGTATAAAGCCTTTTATTTGGCCTACCTGCCACCCACCGCCGTTCTACATCAGGTAATGATTTTCCATTGCGTTGATGAATTATTCCACAGTTGATTACGATCTTACCCTTAAACACAAACAAGAGCAACCTACTTGCTCACTGCCAAACATAGATGGACATACGCCAGTAGACATACATTATGAAAAACACAAAGAAAATCAATCAGTGATTGAGACCAAATTTACATCGAATAATCAGAGATTGGGAATGGCCCGATAGAGCTGCAGCACAGACATTCTATATTCCAACGAAACTTACAAGATATAGAGTAAAAGAGCTCGTTCTCCATATATTAAATTCTATATGACTTCCCTTGCATATTACAAATACCAGTGTATTTAAAATTTAGTGGCGATAGAAAAACTAGAGACATGATTGCAGATTCGTTAGTGCCAATTATCCCCATGTGATTCGTCTAGGTTTCTATAGGAATGACAACGGGAAATAAAATACATATTGATAGGAATTATCTCAGTCTAAACGAGACTGGTATATACAGTAATAGCACTAATACATATTTGTAGCGGCACACTGCCAAAAAGCTTAACAGTAATACTACATCTTCTAGCTTGCTAGGTCTAAGGAATATCTACATGCATACAATACTTTTAGTTCACATATACCACCTTGTCATTACATCTATATAACTAGCTAACTGATCATCCAGTCGCCTACATAACATCATTATTATACTAAGCAGGCCCCTCTTGACTTTGAATGCGAATACACAGATATGCCCTTCTTTTAGCTCTATACTATTCGCAAATCGGCTCCAATTTGATGCTAAGGTTCCCACCTTATCAGAACTGATCTGTAACTCGACCGTGTCTTTGGTACGAGTGCATCCAATCTGGTTTTTGTTGGAATACCTGGTTGATTAGTGAACTCCAGGAGGTAGGTGCTTGTGAAATGAGCTGAAAAGTGTTGTCAGAGGCACCAAGAATAACAATTCAGTATATGATGGATTAAGCAGCCTCTACAATGAAAATGAAAATCATAATTTATTACCATTCTGCTGTGGGGAGGAACAAACGACTCTTCCATGGTACAAAATAGTATGGTATGCCTATCCACCTCCCTTCGACCACAGCAGTCGGTACGCATTGTTATTTGTCATACGCACGTAGTTACCAAACTCACAGACTCCATCATAGTCCGGAACAAAACTCCCGCTATCGACAGGATATCCAGGACCTAAACCAAATAACAGAATAGATAAAATAGTAACACTTCCAGAATATAATAATTGACAAGAAAAAAACATTTAAGTTTTACTGTAAAGGTCCTGAAGAACACCTGCAAAACACCTTCATTACCTCTTTCACAATATTTAATCACACTGACCGGAGTTTGCTCCACTTCAGAGTCTAGACTGCAACATTCCATATCAGAGTCATGTACTCTAACAAAAAAAGTTAGTACAACTACACAGACATTGGTGGTTACCTATGCTGATACATTATTAAACTGTCAAACGCCGGACCTTGCTCCACTTGAGGCCCTGTGGTGCTAGAGTCCGTACCATATTGCACGGTTAAGTTACTATCACTCTCGGTGCTGCTACAACAAGAAGCGCAGTAAAACATTAAAGTTAGTTTACAGCCTACTGGTTCACGTAATGCTGAAGCATATGGAACAAGAATAGATATGATATGCTATGTACAGGAGATTTCTACTACTTTTACACTTACGAACAATATACAGTTCTTACTGTGGGTTCCAACCCATAGCTTCGTGCTATAATGAAATATTGGGTCTATTCTTACCAATCAAACTAAATTTGTTCAGAAACATTATATATCTCTGTAAAAATAACCTGATTGTGTGTTCTCCATTGCACCAATTTAAGAAGGGTCTGAAAATATAGACATACACAAGGTTAAATGACGTAGTTGGTACTTAACATCAGCATTTGAAATTCACAGAGTAAGAGTGCGCACCTATATTGACTGTCGAGGACCCAAATCCGTTTACAACAGATTACCTTTGCCTGCAAATTCAGATTACACTAGTGAACAAGTTAAAAATCTATAATATTCTATCCACGGATAAGATCACCACAAACTAATATTTAATCACCAACTGAAATCATCTGAATACAGAGATGCCAGAGAGAGGAGGGATTCCTCTTCCTTGTTTATCGATGAACTGCTCGGCCTAAAAGAACTGGACGAATGCAAGATTAAATCGGTGAATATACCAAGAACGATCGATACCTGCAGGCATACAAAGTAGTACAGAGATCCCGAAGCCCCGACGATACGGAGTATCACAACTGCACCAAAACCCTAACGATAGTCTCGAAGGAGAGAGAAATCGAGAGGCCAAACTTGTGCGTCGAGGTAAAATGTGCCGATGTCCTCTGCCGGAGGTGCCTGGTAAAGGGGCGAAGAAACCGCAAGCGGCGAAGCGCTAGAGGGGAGATTCGCGGGGAGACCACTGGATTGACGAATCGGCGCGCGAAGGTGAACCTCTACACGAACAGTGCTGCAGGAAGAAGACAACTGCAAGGATGGAAACCTTATACGCCTTTTTCTTGGTTGAGAAATGAACCGCCTAAATCTAAAGCTTACACATGGTGTGAAGCCCAACTGTCCCCGGGCTTCTATTTGATATTTGGAGGCCAAAGCAGTATTAAAGGGAAGGCCCAAGCTGACAAAAATCCTTAATTTCAGCAAAATTATAGTCGCTAAATACCTAAAATTCACAAAACAACAGATGACTAATACTGCACCACACGAAAGAAAGATTTTTTAGAATATTTTTATCCAAAAAAATGCCAGCATTTGGTTAATAAATGGTACTCTTACAAAACGGTCAAAACATTAGAGACAACATAGCAACAATTTTGATTTATAGTTTTTGGCGGTTGCGCAGTTGCGCAACGGGTCATCTAGTTTGAGTGAAAAGCCATACATCTTTGTACCTCGTAGCTCATTTCTGAGAATGTTTTTTCACGAAAACTTCCATACCCCATGTTTATTATTTTTCTAGTTGGTAGGTCACATAAGAGGACGCCATGCGAAGGTTTCCATTTTTTTCGATTTTTTTTGAATTAGTTGTGCCTCATCCTAGCCCTAAACCCTGACCTTAAACCCTAATCCCAAACCTAAACCTAACCCTACCTCCGTTCTAGCAAAAAGCGCCAAAGATCTGTAAAGAAAGTACATATCGTGGATTTAAAAGTGATTTTTTCAAAAAATCACGAGCAAAATTTGTGACACTTGTAGTTCAAATCGGACCCACTTCCAGCGAAATCGGCAGAAACTTCTTTCAAATATAAGAAATACCTAAGAATGTTTTTATATTCAAACCCAGGGTCATATGTACTTATAAAGTGGTCCATTATTTTTTCCCTTGGGGTGTTCCGCTTTCGGGGAGCCATTTTGGTAGCTGCTTCACCAAAAAAGGCAGTTTCAACACTGGAAAAAAATTGAAAAATGGATTTTTAGTGACAAAAAAGCCATCTTTGTACCTATGTCAATATTGCGCGCAATTGCATTTTACTCGTGTGCAAAATTTTGGATCATTTCGACAAGGGATGCAAAGTTTAGGCCATACCCTAGCATAACCCTAATAACCCTGTTGACCACATAACCCAGTTGACTCTCTCATAACCCCGTCGAGGGCAAAACTGTGAAACCCGCGGTTTCTGATATTTCGGGTTTCTCTGTAAAATCACCAGGTTCCTAAAACTCTAGGGGTTATGTGTAAAACTACCGTTTCTGTAAAGCTGAACTCAGGCGAGCCTGAAACGGACGACGAGCCTGAATTCAGGCGAGCTCGCGCAGCTTGTTCCGGCAAGGGCGGGAGCTGGATTCTGCAGGGATCTGGCCTAGGCGACGCCGCTCCGCCAGCTCCTCTCCGCGCAGCCCGCGGCTCCCGAGCTCACTGGAACTGCAGCGTCCTTGACCTTCCCGCTCACCGGAACTGCAGCGTCCCTGACCAAAGCGGTCGGGCTCCTCCGCCGCAAGGTTCGCCGCGTCGCTGGAGCTGCTGCTGTGAACGCACTGGTGGGGCACGGGGCCACGCGGGTGTTTCGGGAATTTTCTAGGCGGCACGCGGCCGGCTCGCGTCATGGGTACGCCAGCGTGGGGATCGACCGCGACCGGAGGAGCTCGGCATAGGATGCCTCGTCGTCAACGCCCCCACGGAGAGGTCAATAGGTCACGGAGGAGGTCGATTGCGATCGGAGGAGCTCGGCGAGTGGCCGCGGCCACGGGGAAGACGACCCCGATTCGGTCTACTCCGGTCGTCCGGGGAAGCAAGACTCAGCGGGGAGAGAGAGGCCACCATGAATCAGCCTGTTGTGCTCTCGGTTAGTCGAGGGGAGGCCGGGAACGGCGATGAACCAGTGCCTCGCCGTGCGGCCCCACTCGTCAGCAGTTAACGGTCAAACCATTGACCCGACGGCATGCTCCGTTGTGAGCATTTCTGAGGGTTTCGAACAAGAGAGTGGGGAAAAGTGAGCAAATGTTAAGAGTGTGGGGATGAATGAGTAAAAAATAAGAATTAGGGGCACAGAAATAGAAAACCCTTGTTTTTAACGCTTAAAATGGACATGGAATGCTGAGTCGTCATGTCTTGTCTAACATATTGTTGAACACTTACTGGGCTCATATCTAGTGTTATCTAGTGTCTGGCCCATGTGGCCCAGTCTAGCTGAAGCTGTACATATATATATTGAAGGGTTCCCTCCTGGTGAAACCCTAAGAAGAGAAAGTGACAACTGCTCACACAGGCTAGCCAACTTCACCCCTCCTCTGTTTCTACACATATGCACCTTGGATTTTTTCCGGTGGGCGGTCTCTAGATTGTACTCCCCTTTTCCATGCATACAAGATCATTTACTGTTGTCTTTAAGTATAACAAGTTTAAATTTGACCAAGTTTATAGAGAAATAGACCAACATCCCTATAATAAAAATCAGTATAACTAATCTATCATGAAATATGTTTTTGTATGAGAAAGACCAGCGGTATATGAACTTGGCAAGGAAAGTAGTTTAGTCGATGAACACATGGCTATCCTGCTCGAAAGTTTACTTCTACTCCTACGTTCTTGAAAGTACGGCCTATTTTTTTTCAAAAGTCAAACAGTTTAAAGTTTGACCAAGTTTTTAGGAAAAACCATAATCATTTCAGAGAACTATTTTTAAGTACCTACTTTCGAAGTTAGACCCTAATTCAGGAGTAACAATGTTCTGATCACATCAAAAGACAGTTTATGCAAGCATGCTATGTTTTCTACTTCCTTCATGAGTTCAGTTTACAACTTAAGTATCAACGTCCATTGTCAAATGTTTGACTCCGATGCGAATCAGAGCCGTCTGAACACCGCAAAGACTTTGGACACCCTTCATAACTATAAATCACAAAACTGTTCATCTTATATCTTTCACAACATTCATGCAAATTCCTGTTAATTTTCAATTTTAGGCAATGCCCCAGTGAATAATGACAACAATGACGTGACAAGTGAACAGTGGCACTTAATGGCCTCTTTGATTCGCAGGATCCAAAAGCATAGGAATGGGAAAAATACAAGAGTATGATAGGATTGCATATTTAAAACAGAGGATTGTAAAAACACAGTTTTTTTTTTGTGAAACTGGGTATTTGATTCGCTGGAATAGGAAAACATAGGAATCCTAAAAAACATGATGAAAATCAAGGTTAAAATAAATACAAAGGTAAGATTAGATCATTATTATGCAACTTATGGTCTTCGCCTTGTTCTTTGTGCATATGAATGTTTAAAAGAGGTTTGAGTAGATTGTAAAGTTCCTTTGTTTTTCCGTGGAATCTAAACCAAAGGAAACATTTCTCCACTTTTCCCATGATCCATTCATTAGAATCAAATGGACGAATAGTGCCACCAAAGGAAAAGATATTTTTGCCTCCAATATTCCTATGAATCAAAGAGGCCGTGAGTCAAACAATTTTATGTTCATTTACACTTTAGAACATAATAATAGTAATAGTAGTAATAATAATAACAACCGTTGGATAATGAAAAAACTGATGTCTGAAAAGTTTCCGGAGACTGTAATACCATAGTCCATATATAGCTCAGGTCTTGTTAATCATACAACAAAAGGGGTTAGGTATAACCTAACAAGATACAGATAAAGCCCCCACTTTTTCTTGGCTAACAAATTATTGATCAAATGTTCTGTCCAGGTTTTTCGACGTCATGATGTCGCCGACAAGCCGTAGAATGAGATGCTGAGAGGTGATCAGTGATCACTGTACATTGTGCCGTTGGCTCATCTATTTCCCCACAAATCTAGTAGATTTTCCGGTTGGATTTGCTTCCTTTTCTACATTGGGAACTGCTCAGTGAATCGGTTCAGGGTTGAATTTGAGAGCCTCCTTCCAAATGAGTTCTTTGATATCTTCCTCGGTAAACGATGGCTGCTCAAAGTCGAAGCTGAAAGGTGCTGGGCACACAGGTTCATCGTTTATCTCATGAAGAGATGCTAAGTACGGATGACACAGAGCCTCATCAACTGCAATGCCACAAAGATGAAGGTTAGCATCTTTCAAGGGAACGTTCCTCATAACATCTCTTACATGAAAGGTTTAATTATTGCAAGAAGTGGCATTTCAATTTAGTTCATAATTTTTCACGTAACTCTGAAACGGCGGTTCACATTGTTAAATTTGTCATTTTGTAATCAAGCAAGATCATTGTCGAAGCTGCAAGATTAATTACCAGTAATCCTCTTGCTCGGATCAAACACGAGCATCCTCTCAAGCAAATCCATGGCGCCACTGGACATATTGGGGAACCGTGAACCAAATTGTTGCTTGGGGTATTGAGGAAGAGACCTCACGTATCTGCGGGCATTATCGCTCCGAAGAAACCCGAGGCTTGTGTCGTCTGGTGAGCCTATCAGCTTTGGATCAAGAATGAAGCAGGATCATAAACAGAATCAAGAAGATCCGTTCAACAGTGCCATTAGTCACTCGTTATAGTTTGAAAATTCTTTCAATGCTATGGACAAAATCCAAAAATACTTTTCTATTTAGTAGAATAAGAGCATATGAGTCAGAGAGACCTAGATAGCCACATGCTTGGACCAAACATTAGTCTGAATGAAGACAAATGCATAAAGTATCATGCTATACTAAGAGATGATACAAGTGTAAGCTATAAGCATGGTAATAGCATAGCAGCTGGAACCCAAGTCTTGAGTGTGTAGTGGTGACCATACCTCAGTAATTAGCCTCAGCTGATGAACATAATCTTTTCCCGGAAACAGTGGCTCTCTTGTAGCAATCTCACCGAGGATGCAGCCCACTGACCAGATATCAATTGCTGCAGTGTACTCCGAGCAGTTGAGCAGGAGCTCCGGCGCCCTGTACCACCGAGTAACAACATACTCCATCATGAAGTCAGTCTCAGTGGTGGTCCTTGCCAAACCAAAGTCCCCAATCTTGAGGTCACATTTGGCATTGAGCAGCAGGTTGCTCGGCCTGAGGTCCCGGTGCAAGACATTTGCCGAGTGCACGTACTTCAGTCCTCGGAGGACTTGGTAGAGAAAATACTGTTTCATGAAATGTTAAGGTGAGAGGAAATCTGACCAGTTGTGCAGTGTTTGAGCTGATGCGGATGAGGTGATGGAAAGAACAATGTACCTGGCAGTGGTCATCTGTGAGTGGCTGGTTTGATCTTAGAAGGTGGTGAAGATCAGTGTCCATGAGCTCGTAAACGATGTAAACATCATTGAAGTTCTCCCGTCTTGGTGGGCGTATGATGTCCTTTATTGAAATCACCTGCAAAAGGTAAGATTTTGTCATGATCATAACACAAATTAAGGATCACACATATATTTTCCATATCGTAAGTGGAGTAATTGTTGTGTGTAACAATCGATGCAGAGGTGGTGGGACTAGGCCTCCTTTTTAAGAAAAAAAATCATAACGGAGTTAAATCAACATCAGACGCTATGACGCCAGATAGTATAAACACAGTAGCACAGGCGCAGAACTTCAACTTTTGTCACACATATCGTCTGTGTGAGTAAATAAAGAATCTGACAAAAAATGATTAGGAAAAAAATTACAGACAGTTCTGGTTTTGAAAGAAAATCACCAGAATTTCCGGCAGATCTCCTCAGGACGGCTTACCTTTGCTATAAACTACAGAGTTAACGATGGTCAAATAGAAACCACAAAACGATTCATGTGTGAGCATGTGAACCACAAAGATTTATCACAAAAAGGCACATGACAGTGAAGGAGAGATGGCTCACATTCTCATGGTTCATGTGCCGAAGGAGCTTTACTTCTCGCAAAGTGCGTTTGGCATCGATCTGGTTGTCGAACGCGTTACCAATTTCTTGATAGCGACCTCCTCGCGGGTCTGCGCATTGACAGCAGCACTGAAGAAGAAGAACACAGAAACGAATTTGTCACCACAGGCTCAAAATCAACAACAAATAGCTGAAAAGGAGGCACACAAACGCTTATCCTTCTTGTAGCCGTTATACGTAGCTCTGCCATAAGAATTAACTACTGTCGGAGCCTTATAATTTGTAGCTCTGATCAGCCTATGTATACTCACTTTCAGCCGTATATAGCAAAATTTGAAACTTGACCGCAACTAGCTGATCGAGCGAAGCAATCCAGATAGACAGATAGCAGATGTAGCGCATGATGCACTGACGTACCAAATGATGCCGCAGGCGCCGCGGCCGACGGGGCGGATTGGCGGGAGGTACTTGGCTGAGACCTCGAAGAGGTTGCCGAAGACGTTGTACTGCACGTACCTGCCGCCGTGGGTCAGCGTGCCCTTGATCTGCGCCTCGCCCCCGAGGCCATGGCCGCCGCCTCCCGGCTGACCGCCGCCGTGGCCTCCTCCCCCTGCCGCTCCACCCTCCATGCGCATCGACCCACCGCCTGCGAACGAACACCCTGACGAGTAGCTAGCCAAGAAAGAGCAAGAGAAACGCACGTCACGCCGAGAAAGAAAGAGAGATGGAGAGATTGCTACCTTGGTTGGATGGAGGAGGGAGGAGATAAGGCGCGGAGAGCGTTGGGGGAAAGGGGAAAAGGAGGAGCCTTTTGGAGGGAAAATGCCCGTGATCCGGCGAGGAGTTGGTTGCTGCTCCAGACCATTCCTGTCTCCTTTTTCTCTTCCCCCAAGCCCTTCCCTTCCCTTGGTGCATGGCATGGGAGTGAGCTGCGAAGGTGGTGGTGATGGCTTGCTACTCAGTTGTGTTTTTTCTTCTCAGCTGTAGTGGTCGCTGTCCTTGATCTCTTTGGTTTAGCTTTTTTTTTCCGCTTGATGCGGTAACACCTGGCGGTCGGGTGCGATTTTATTTTGTTTAGAACATTTTCAATTTTAAAAACCGATGGATTTTTTTAAAGAAAATGCATGCGATTGGTCTTATATGAATTCATGTAGAAGAATCTCATATGAATGCATGCGAATGTGTTATCCACTCCCCGGCCCCGCGTCGCTCTCTCGAGGGCGACTCGGGAGGCGAAAAAACCCTAGCCGCCCGAGCCCCTTCCCCTCCCTCCCCCTTCCCCCATCGTCGCCGGAGGACGCCGCCGGCGCGGCGACTGACGGTGGCGGCGGGGAGCCCTCTCGTGTGCGTGGGTGCGTGGTGTGGTGTCCGTTTCGGTGCCCTCGGGCCTTGGATGGGCTTGGCCCCTCCTCCCTTCCCCTCGTGCTGGTGCGCTTTGATTCCCCTGCTCAGCCTCTCGCCGGACCTCCCAGAAGCACGACGCAGCCCAGAGCTCTCCCTCGCTTCGTTGCAGGGGCTCTCCTAGATCCTTGGGTGGATCGGTGGGTGGCCGGACGGCCGCCAACGGGGCGTGTGCTGCTACTCCGGCGTCGAGGTCGGCGCCGGATGGTCTTGGTGATGCCCCGGTGCCCCCATGCTGCTCCGATGGCCGTGGCGGCCAGATCCCGAGCCGCGGTGCTGGATCTGGGTCGGGCGACTTTTCTGCAGATGGAAATCTTGCGTGTTCTCGCTTGTGCTCCGAGTTGGGGCTGGAGCACTTCGCGACCGATGGGGTGTAGGCCGGTGACAGCGGTCGGTTATGTCTTCTCCGCGTCCTCACGGCGGCGGCCGACATCTGGTTGCGGATGGGTCTTGGTGAAAACCGTGCAGTGGTTGTGTCTGTTGCTGGCGACGACAACACCTCCGGGTGTCGTTCCCCTTGTTGAAGTCGTCGCCATGTAGACCTTCTCCTTTGTCTAGTGTGATGGGTTCCGCCTCTCCGTCCCATCTCGCTCTCGTCGGTCCTCCTTCGGTTTAAGTTTACCTCGTAGCGGCTTGTGATTCACCCTAATGTCTCTCCGTCGTTGTAGTCCTCAATGAGTATTGGTCGAGCAACATCTAAATGGTGTCTCCTCTGGTTTTGGCGGTTGTCCAGAGCCTTGGGGGGCTTTATATGGCCGGCGTCAAGCCACAGTCGACACCGGTGGTATCTTCTTTTGCCTTTGGCATATGTTCGCTGTGTGATCTGTGACAAGGTCATGATATAGGGTTGGTGTAAGGACCCCTCGTACCGAAGTCCGAGATGTCCACGTTATGTAAAATAGATCACGATCCCAATGATCAGTGCATCGCAATCACATAACCAACATGGTATCAAGAGTTACATCATTCAAGTCGTACGAATAAAAGTCTTACAACACAAAGTGGTCACATGACCAAGTCTGCAAATCATCGTCGCGCAGGACGGAATTAACTACGATACAGCGGAAGCTCGTGGCTAGCGTCGGCCCTTATCTCCAACGGACGCGACCCCACAAGTGCGGTTGACCGGTGACAGCTAAGCGGCGTAGTCGTCGACATACTCCTCCTCCTCGGCATAGGCCTCCTCGTAGAAACCTGGACGTTTGAATATCCAGGGACACAGCCATGAGTACAATTACGTACTCGCAAGACCACCACCAGGCTTAAGTTTTCATGATAATGCAATTAAAACGTTTTCGAAAACTGGGATAGCTGCTATATTTGACTATAGGTCTTAGTTTTCGTAAACAATGCCTTTAGACATAGAGAATACGACATCTCTTTATCTTTGCTAAAAAGAAACATTTAGAGATAGAATTCTCTTTTGTAGAGATCGCCGGAACTATCTCCACTTCTTTGTAAAACATTTTGTAAAACTTTTCAAGGACACTAGGATAGGGATGCCCCTTTTCTCTTTTCCGGGTTCCGACTGGTTGACTCCCCGAGACCAACCATCTTCCCCAAATTCCGTACCTCCCAGGTACCTCTTTGATGTCTCCTTTCTCCTTTGCCGAAAACAGTTTCTTTTCAAAACATAAAATGCCCATACGCCTAGATCGGGGGCCTTTCCAACCGTCCATGACCGCGGACACGGCTATTCGAATAGTTTTACACTCTGCAGAGGGGTGCACTTTCACCACATCAAATAGGTCACCGCCGCGGATCACCCCACGGATTGCCGACGACAATACGTCAAACGTCGGGACACTAATCAAGACTTTCCACTATGTCCATACTAATACAGGGATACCTCTTCAACTAGGTTGTTTCCCCCGGCACCGTTGGACCCATCCCATGGTGTCCGACCGCCAAGACAGGGGACCTAATCGGTGCAACTGGTGGCGAACTTAATCCCACTCTCTTTATGTCCCTCTCTCTTAGGCGACAACCAGTTCAGGGGCCATAGCCACCCCCTAAGCAAATTGAGGTAGCTCCATATTAATACAAACAAGCTTCCGGTCAAGCCCTACCCATGTCAGGTAATGTGGCTGCACGGGTTAATTGTTCGGGCGGCCGCTAGGGCTGTACTTTGTTTTTCAAAAACATCTCCACCTCCGACTGCTCCCAGCAGGTCGGGTTTTCGTAAACTCACCGAATGCTCCCAGCACTTCGGGTTTTCATGAACATCTCCATTTGCTCCCAGCAACATGGGTTTTATAAAATACTTTCTCGCCGATCGCTCCCAGCGACTCGGGTTTTATTCCGAAAACATTTCGTCAAAACCAGGCTCCCATCCTATAGTTTTGAGGTGAGATTATAAGGATATAATACTAGAAATATAATTTTCTTGATAGCGCCTTCAGTAGAAGGTTTCTCAAGTAAAGACTTATTTATATAAACCTATTATATACTAGTAGATAGCTTTGGCCAAACAACATTTTGTAAAATAGTTTTTGGGGTGGCAAAATGCCGCAAAGAAATAAAACATGCATTATTTTATTTAGAAAACAAAACATGCTTTGCATAAATAATAGGATTTCAGTAGGGTGGTGAGGTGGCTTGCCTTGCTCAGCAAAGTGTCCCTGGTACTGTTCTTCCTCGTAGACAGGTTCAGTTCCCTCGTACTGCTCCTCCTCTTGCGGTTCTATCGTACCGGAAAAATTAAACGCAACTACCGTTAATTCTAAGAAGCGGGTTGACAACAATCTAAAGTGTTTAAACCAAACAGCAAGCATTTCATTACATAAACACCCTCTGGATAAAACATCTACCACAACCCTAAACAAAAACAATTAAAGGCAAACAATTATAATGGAGCTTTTGTTAGAAGAAAAGTTGCTGTTTTGGAGGAAACATCCCAAACCTAAAATAATGCTCCTAAAAATATATCCTTATACCACAGTACACCTAACCATCATATCAAGCCATAGAAATTGGATTTGCATCAATAGCTACCACCAAACAAGAATTAAAAATCCTACAAAGGCTGCTGGTCTCAAAACCAAAAGGAGTAGAACTCCAGTTCTAGGAATCTCCTGCATGCAAGGTTAAATCCTATGGAAAAGTATTGATTTTAGCTTTCTGTATAAATTGGATTCACCTAAAAAGGACATTCCTAGCTCAAGATATCCTAAAAAGAGTGGAAAACACGCTTTCTGCAATATTTAATGTGTAGCACAAAATACAATTTATTTTTCTTCCAATCTGGTCCTGCATGTTTAAGAAAACCCACGGGCATCCAACAAGATTTACCCTAAAATTTACCATCAACAGATTAGACACAACCTAATTAAACTAAGTACACTCAATAAACAGAAACAGAAAAAGATTAAAACTAGGAAATAAAACTGCTGGCGGGCCGTGCTTGGGCCGGATCTGGCCGTAGCCTGCGCAGATCTGGCCTGCGGCTAACTGGGCCGGCCCATCAACGCGCCCAGCGCGCGGAACCAGCCCGCGAAGCGGGATTCAAACGGGGCCGTCGATCGGGAGATCGACGGTTCACAGGCGTCGTCTTCAACGCGACGGAGCGCGCGGGCGAACCAGAGAGAGGGAGGAAGTGGCGGCGACGGGCGGCTCACCTAGGGGCTACACACGGCCATGGGAGAGGTCGATGGCGAGCTCGGGGATGTCCTCAGGCGCCGCATGCACGGCCGGAGTCCATGGCGGCGACGGCGGCCCTCTTCTCCGGTCGAGGATGGGTGCGAGCTCCACAGGCCTCCTCTGGACAAAACAAAGGGGGCTGGAGTTAGGTCTTGAAGAGGGAGCTCCACGGGCCAAGAATGACGAAGAAAGGAGGGGTGAATCTCCGGCAAACGCTGCCCGACGCCGGCGGTCGCCGAGACTTCACCTTCTTCTCCTGGGGTGCAGAGAGCAGGGGCTCGGGCGTGGCTTTGAGGGTGGAGAGCAGGGGTGTGTGTGCGCCTCAGGAGAGTGGAATGGAGCAGTGGGGTGGGCGAGGGAGAGAGATGTGGGTCGATCCCGGTTTTAGGTCGTTTTCGGGTGTGGGGGAGAGAGGGGAGCTCTGAGCTCGTCCATTGGCTCGAGTGGGCGGTGGAGAGGGGGACAGGGTGGAGGTGGTCGGAAAAACGTGGCCCGACCAGTGGGAGAAGAGGGAGGGAGCTCGGGTTGGCTGTTTTGAGAAAAGGAGAGAGAGGAGTGGTGGAGAGGGGCGGCAGGGGGCTGGTAAGTGGGGCCAAAGGGGGGGGTGCTGGTCTCCTTCCTGGTTACCAGTAGAGAGAACCGTTGGGGAGAGATTAGATTAGGTTTTTAGTTGTTTTTAGGGGATTAGAGACAAGTGTGCAGGATTAACATGGTGCTGTGTTGGACAACGAAAATTAAGCAACCAGGGGCTTGATGGTGGATTAAAAGGGGTTCTCCCACAAGAAGAGGTGATGGTAAAGAGAGGTGTGCAGGTGCATTGCCAAAAGGGGTCTTGGCTAGCTTAGGGTGAGGTGTGCAAAAGTGTAATCAACACAGGTCAAAAAGGTCACTGGTTTGACTAGCCCTCTAACCCTAGATGGTTTAGTGATCAAACAAGGTGTTAACGGAAAACCAAAAACAGGTCTTGAAAATATAATTGACAAGGACCAACTTGGTTGATTTGCATGCCAAAAACAACTTATGGCTTGCTTAACATGCTGCCCTGGATTTGCTAAGTTTTAACAAACAAGAAGATCAAGCCACTAAGTTTAAAACTAGAAGAAATTATAAAAGTGGTACTAAGAGGTTTTCAAACAAAGCTAGAGGGCCTAAGAAACCAATCATGAAATCAAGCAAGAGTTGCCTAACATAAAACCAAAGTTTTTGTTATTACTGAAAATTCTAACTTAACACCACAATTCTAGGTTAAGAAAAATTGGGGTGTTACAGTTGGTGCTTTGGGGCTTTGGTGAAAGCTTTGCAGGACCTCCGTCTCTGCCGGCAACGACGACGTCTTTGCACGCCGCTCACCTTCTTGGAGGCGTTGTTGCAAGCCCCCTCTCCTTTGTATTCCCAAACCCTGCTTGGTTTTTCTTCCCGACGGCGTGTCTTGGTGGTGGCGATGATGGTGCGGAGGAGGTTGTTGGTTTCGACATCATCGGTGCCGTCTCCATGCAACAGAAGTCAAGGCGCTTCATGCGGATCAAGTTATCTAGTCTAGCTTGGCCGTTTTACCTTTGTTGTACTCTGTTGCTCTGAGGTGTGCGTGTGTGTGGGTGTGGGTGTTGTAGCTGGTTTCTCCAGCTTTCCTGTAAGTTGTAACTCTTGGCCGGTTGTTGGCTTCGTTAATTCAAAGTCGGGCTCATTTTGAGCCTTCTGTCTATATATGAATGTGTGTTGAAGAATGTGTATTATGTTAAATAGATGGATTATATCGAATTTCGGTTGATGCGATAGTATTCACACACCAGGTCAACCTTAGGTTATCGAATAACCGGATGATGGAAATTGAATTTGTGTTTATTATAACTATAACATTGCCAACACATGGATTGCAATTTTTCTCTTACATAGTTTTTCACCCCGGAGAAATTCTGAGCAATCTCCACACAATGCGTTCAATAAGAAAACGGCTAGAGGTCGGTCATCAGCCGACACAACTAATAAATATCAGACCTAGGTTTTCACCTCCACAATCAAAACTCGGTACTCGAACATCACCTCAAAAACCGAAACCACCCTTTCTTGTTACTACAACTTGCCGAGAACATTGCTCCAATGCACGATTGTCACGCTCACAATCGTTACGCCCACAGTTTTGACATAGACACATGCAAATGAAATCGTGTTTGCACAACATGTTGTGAAGTATCATCTTCTCCTCATATATTGCTACACACTCGGAGACATGCACCCACACGCACGGTCCTGGTGTGGACATGACACGTGATCGAAAAACCATGCCCATGCAAAGCGAGTTGTCGGGTTGTCATTGTCGTCCCCGGCCTCCACTAGCATTTAGCGGTCTCAAACTCGAAATGAGAAGTTGAGATGGTGCTTTATTCTTGAGAGAATTGCTAATATCATTGAACACAACCATTTTTTCCACCTTCGCCGACAACTTGGTAATCATGATAATGGGCGTCAATCTGTTGTGGTTGATGTGCCCGATGGTGCCGATGTAAAGTGGGTATCGTGCGGGTGAAGGTTACCTGGACCTCGCCTAGGTCCGCATCCAAAGATGGTGCGGCGTTCAAGGCCACATTGAGGTGAGGTCCGAGATCACAACGACATGGAGGTTCAGCAAGGTCAAGTGTATGGTGGACGAACTAGGGCATAAACCCAAGCTTGGATCTTTCGCGATGTTGATGATGGAGGTGGCGATCGTTTAATCCTCAGGGGAGCTCCGGGTTCCCTTTATATAGGTCGTCGTGGTTGGTGGCGTGGACCATCTACGTTTGAGTCCTGTATGGCACGAGTAAGATATCGAGGTACATACGACAATCTATGTTGGGATCTTTGTCTTCCGCTCCAAGTCCTTCCTTTGAACCCATGATATACCTTGTAGAGAGGGTTCGGTAAATAGCTTCTATATGATCTTCGACATGGGTCTTTTCAGCACACCAGGCTAGCTTATGGGATTACAGTGTCGGGTATGCATCATATTTATGCATGGATAAGTCGCCAATCAGCATTTGTAATGTAGTCGTGATGGAGAACTCACAGGGGTAACTCGAGTCAGGGGCCAAGTTGTTCTATCTTATGCTTGCTACTTGATCCTTCCAACTTAGTTGTGTAAGTAAAGCTTTGTAATAGACACGGCGATTTGGGACACGGGTGCAGCTGCACCCGCTGTCCCAATTTTTTTTTTCCAAATGTCAAAAAATTCAAAAAAAATATTTGCATGTAGTCCAACACATTTCAAGTCAGCACAAAAATTGGCATGGTGAAATTTTTTTTTTGCAACCTGTGCAAAAAAGACAAATTCGGACGTACCGAAACGTATATATACGTGTCCGAATTTTGTCTTTTTTGTACAGGTTGCTAAAAAAGTTTTTTCACCTTGCCAATTTTTGTGCGAACACATCACGCTGTAATCTACATCCGGATTTTTTTTCGGAATTTTTTGACATTCTGAAAAAAAAATAAAAAAAATTACATAGTGGGATCATCTAGACCCATGAGCCGTTATGAATATCCGTTTGTAATATCTTTTCTTGCTAGTTGGGAGGTCGAGGTCTTGGCCGACTTCATAAAGGCTCGACTTGTCGAGGCAAGTCACATGGATGAGAGATTACACTTAGTCCCATTATTACTTAGTTTAAATCCTCAGGTTAGCCTAAACGGCTAGATTTGACTAATCTTTGCCACACGACGTATTTGCATGTTGTAGAAAAGGATGCAACGGTGATTATGGATGGTGATGATGTGATTCCCGTGAATTGTCCCCTTGATTAGACGTGATGACTATGCCTCTGCCTCGGGTTGAAACGCATCAATACGACCGACAAAGAACATCACATCCGCCTCATTAAGCCTTCTCTAGGGTGAAACATCGGTTCCTCCCTTCGTATGGCAAAGGCAACCCAAAGGGAGTTAATAGCGATCACTATACGCAGCCGCATTACATTTCCTTTCTTTCTTCCTCACATGCTCCTGACCCAATATGATTTTTTTTTTTTTTTGAGAATTACAACATGATTCGGATGCTGCATCACCCAAAGCTCAGGCTGCTAAGGCCTTGTTTGGCAGGCATGGATTAGAGTGTATTTCAGATTATTATCCAGAGTGTTTTGGGTGAAAACACTTCCATCACCCAAACCCCTCAAATTCTCTTCAATCCAATCCCCTGTAAAACCCCTCTTACAAATGTCGTTTGGTAGGGTAGAGCACAGAGCGGCAAAAGAGATGTGCTAGCGAGCTGGCTGCTCTGTTGGAGTACTAGCGAGACATGGAGCGACCAAAAATGCGAGGGGTGGGGCGTTTCTGATTCCGTTCAACCCGACGTGTTTTCAGGTGTTTCACGGGCTTGGCCATCCAAAACCAGGCTACCAAACGACCACGTAGTGTTTTAGCGTGTGTTTTTTTTTTAGAACTACTCCCTCCGTTCCACAATATAAGATGTTTTAGACTTTTTCAAATTTGTATGTATCCACATGTATCTAGAGTTCTAGACATGTTTTATTGTATATGTTCACTCATTAGACAACATTTTTATTTTGAGCGAAATTAGACAACATGTGAACACCTAGTTTTAGCCTGTATGAAATTGGGCTGGGAAATTACACTGTAAAACCTGTCAAATCCGGCCTGCCAAACGAGGGCCCACGCCTTACGTGTTTTTCACTTCGGCCCAGCCCAGCCTAGCGCAGCCAATCACCAGCCCCAGCTCCATTGCTTCCCCCGGAAGCGCGGCGCGGATGGCGGAGACGGACGTGGCGGCCGCGTCGCTCTTCGGCGCCGACCGCCGTCTCTGCTCCGCCGACGTCCTCTCGCCACCCGAGGTTGGTCAAACGTCACTCCGCTCTTACCCCCACTTCCCTCGTCGGCTAGCAGCATCGCCTTTGCCTCTGATCAATTTGACATGTGCGCGCGCGTCGGCGCGTGTGTGGCGAACTCGATAGGTCAGGGCAAGGATCGAGGTGGCGGTGCTCAACTTCCTCGCCGCGCTGTCTTCTCCCTCTTCTCCGGCTATCTCCATTCTCCCCCTGGTACAGCGGTTGACAAAACCCGAACCCCCATTTCTTACTCTCAGTGCTGTGCTAGTTCATCCATGTGACCGACTAAACGCTGCGCGGCAGCAGCATGTTAACCAAGCTTGACGCCAGGCCAATGTGAATGTTTGTGGTGCTGTCATTATGTCTCAGCTTTGAAATTCCTGTATCCTATTCAGCTGTTTCAGGCGATGATTGTTCATGCCGACTCTCTGCTGTATGCTCAAACTGTTTTGCATAACCTGTAGGTGTAGCTTGCAGTTAAGATGATCTTGGCACCTGGCACGGACATAACATTTTTCATCAATAAATGCATCATGCCTTTCTGACTTGAGTGTTCTCGGCATCGCAGATTGCCCGGAAGTCTGCCAACTGCAGCCTGCGCAGCGGTTTGCTGAGTGATGTTTCGTCAGTTTATCTATCCTATGCCTTCTGCAAGAGGTCACTGATGAAAGAAAATGATGCCAAGGCATTCGTGAGAGGTGGATTTCTGCAATTTCTCAGGAGTGCATTCGTCATCTTTGGCCGTCTAAAGTGTATGTGTATTTTAAATGTAGTATGGAAGGTCATGGAGATGTGCTATAAGATCTTGGGTGAGGGGAAGCTAGTCACCCAGAGAGAGTTGTTCTACAAGCTATTATCTGACTCGCCCAAGTACTTCAGTTGTCAGCGTCATGTCAACCAAAGCATTCAAGGTCATCAAAATTCAAATACTCCATTCTCGTTCTTGTTTCATCATGTAACATATCCACAATTATGTAATCTGATTTTTTACTTTGTTCTTGTGCAGATGTTGTTTCATTGCTCCGTTGCACAAGGCAGAGCTTAGGAATCATGGCATCAAGTAGAGGGGCGCTGACTGGCCGGCTTGTGTTGCATGTCTGTGTGTGCTAGAAATATGTTCTACCTGATAGAAACATTTGCTGTCTGTTAAGGCTATCAATAAAAACTCTTGTTTATTTCTTCATGAAGCCACGACAGCCTGAACTTTCTTTTCATCTTAGGAGCCGGAGGAAGAACGTATTGACTGTTCCATTCTTGGACCTTCTGGGCATGCCATTACTGGAGATCTAAACCAATTGGGAAAATTAAATTTGTATTCAGATGCCCGATATCTCATTCTCGTGGAGAAGGTACTATTTTTCCTTTTTACAATGAATTAGTGCAGTCTATGAAATTTACATCCAGCTGATAGGCCTCGTATTTGAAATAGGATGCCATATTTCAGAGGCTGGCTGAAGATCGCTTATATAATCAGCTTCCGTGTATCATAATCACTGCAAAAGGATATCCTGATATTGCCACAAGGTTATGTGCCTTCAATCTACAATCTATTGCCATGAAACTTGTCGAAATACTAGTTACTCATACTTATTCCATTTATCTCTGATTGTTTTGAAACAGGTTTATCTTGCATCGACTGAGCCAGACTTTTCCAAATATGCCAATTTTTGCATTAGTGGACTGGTTAGGCCCTTTCTAATACTGACATGTATAGTTTTTTGGTTGTTTGTATTTCAGATAAAGTTAGGTTTATTTTCAATACAGGAACCCTGCAGGGCTTGCCATTCTGTGCACTTACAAATACGGAAGCATATCAATGGGTTTGGAATCATACAGATATGGTAATTCTTGGAATTGTCAAAGCTTGAAAGCCCATATTTCTAAACAATATTAGTGAGTATTCTTGATTTCCAGCTTGCAATGTAAAATGGCTTGGCCTACGAGGAGATGATCTGCAACTTATCCCTGAGAGTGCATTCCAAGAACTGAAGCCTCGTGATTTGCAGATCGCCAAAAGCTTGCTGTCATCTAAGTTTCTCCAGGTGCGTCTGCTATTCCTCAACTTTCAGAGTATGCAGCGTGTTGAAAAAAATAGCATAATCCAAATCTGACTACAGTCATACAAATTTACACGGCATTTGTTTGCATATCCTTCAGGTAGTATGTTCTAATGAATTCATGTGGCAACAGATAAAATTATGACATTTTCAGCATTTATATATGACGCCACTTGATACTTTTGACCAAAACTGACGTCATAAAGAGATGCATGAATGAGAATATCGTTTAGTTATTTGAACATAATAGTGGATCACAAAATCAAGACTTATTAAATGCGCCAAGCATCTTCCCTGGCTCCATGGCAGGGTAGGGGGCGTATGGCAGTGTTCAGTCGTATGTTAGTAGCAGTGAAGCAGCACAAACATTCTCATCTCAAGTTTGATTTGTTACAATAAGGTTTAATTCCTTGAAACATGCTGCCATGTTCAATCAGCTGATCATGCTGAATGCAGAATCATACGCTCATTGGAGCCATCTGGAACTTTATGTGCGTTAACAAACATCTGAAGTTGTTAAGAATTTCAATTACTGTCCTCTGAAATTCCAGTACAGCACCAAGGATACTGCCTAATCCCTAATGCATGGACCTAGTCTTGTAGAGAATGTGACAGTTTAAATTAAGGTGGTGTTTCGCCTGCAGGACAAGCACAGGGCGGAGCTGACGCTGATGGTTGAGACAGGCAAGCGTGCCGAGATCGAAGCTCTCTACTGCCATGGATTCGATTTCCTGGGGAAGTACATCGCCAAGAAGATTGTGCAGGGTGATTACATTTGACTGACACTGCATCGTTGCTTGTTTGCCTCGTTTTTTTCTCTGGCTGCGTGCATGGCTCTGACCTGTTTCTTCAACATCATGTTGCTGTTGGGGTGGGTACCGTATGCCCTAAGGTGTCAAGTGGTCCAAATTTTGCGCTAGAAATCACAAAATGAACTATACGTGAGATTTTAGTGGAATCTCACCTGCATCTCTACTATGCCCTTCGCGTTTGCCGATACCGCCCAAAGGAAATTAGTGCCTAGCGCGTGAGCGCACTGGCACATGCATATAACAAGAGGTGCTTTGACCAGGATCAGAGTACATGTTGTACAATGTGTAATCTCTTCCTACCGGCGGGTGTGTGTCGATGTCAAAGTAGAGATGCACAATGTCCAGTAGGTTCATCTTCGCCATCACAGATAGGGACATCTTCAACAACACCGCCACCGAAACCGGTCTGTCTTGCATCATCCTTGACCATTACCTGGCCGATCTACATCATGCATACCTCAAAATGATCAACTAAACACGCAAGAGACGCCGATCTCATTGACATCCTCTTGCGAAGGTTTTTTCTAGGACAACCAACCATCTCCAAGCACAAGTGCATTACTACCATCGAGCAACGACCCCTGTTGTGTGTTGGCTTTTGGGATGCAGGGCCACCGTCTGTGGTCATCACTATCGGCTGGCGGAGCGTCTTCCGAGGTTTGTACACCGATGGTGGCCTCTCTAGACATTGCACCGACACACACGATGTGACTATGTCGCCTCCTCGGGTCGTAGCTTTGCTACACGCAGTGATGCCTCCTTACTCATTGTGATGCCACATTCTGCTCAGGGTCTTCATCATGTTGTTGATTTCTTCGTTTCCTACCTCAGGTATTGTTGCTGATCTACGCGCTATCGACGTCAAAACCTCATACTCATGTCTGCCACTAGTTCCACCAACTACACATTAGTCTGAGTCGACCCATCCGCCCCCCCCCCCCAACACCACCTTATCTTCTCTAGAAATCATGGAATGCAACGACACTCTCCTTTGTTGCTCTCCGCTGTAGATCTCCGTGCGACTCCTCTGCTAGTCCATGCACACCCGCACATAGTTCATGGTGGTCCTCGTCCATGTACGCCTTCGTCCCCGATGTGTCCCCAGGCATAGCAAAGCCGATGCAGCGCCTTGTTTTTGCAATTTTGACAAAACCGGCATCGTCACCCTACTTGACGACTGCCCTCGTCATCTCTTTGTTGCCAATGCAATGCTCGCATCCTCAACTTTATGGTGATGTGTTCCTGGGGTGTCACGTGCAGCTACCGTGACTATGACTAACCTGACATAGCCTACCTCGACGTCAATCATTCCTACTCATGGCTACCACGACTATGGCTATCCTGACATCGGCTACCTCGACATCAACCATGCCTACCACACGGCTATCCTGACATCAGCGAAATCGACATCTGCACAGAGAGATATCGCCTTGCATGATCACCTCAGTGGCTTCCTCAACAATCAAGCCATTTGTGTTGGGTATCCTCTTCATGTGGGCTGTGATTATATGGTCATTTTCAAACCTTTTAGGCGGCCCAAACAGGTCCAGAAGCCCACTACCTATTAGGGTTGTGACTCGGGATTATTTTGGATTTTGCACATGACGGAAAGGGGAAGACGAAGATTCGAGGTTAGCCTTCATTAAAAAATAAAGAAAACCAATAGAGAAGGGAAGAGAGGAAGCTGAAGGAGAGTTTTGAGATCAAGCACCGGGGTGTTCCCCACTAGGTTATGAAGTCCAGACCACTACCTTCTCTCCTTCAATATGTGATTTCACCATCTTTGATGAGATTGTTCCAATCCTGAACTTTTGTGCCCCAAATCTTGTTGCTGAGATCCTCTAGTATTCTCTAGAGAAGAAATTATTGTATCCCACATTTGATAGTAGTGAAATAAGATTTGAGTGGCTTCGTTTCGTCGATTTTCCCCTTAAGTTGAGGATTTTCCACATACAATATGGTGTCAAAATGTTGATGTTTGTTGCTTCACTTTGGGTTGAGAGCAACAAGTCCTTGCAGTACTTGCTTGTTGAAATCAAATCAGGTAGTACTTGTACTACTTGGCTGCTATCTGCACCCAATACATGTCCAAGGTTTAGGTTGAACTTAGTATATCCATGTTTGGATGCTATCACAATGGCTTTGGAGGAGGTGCCACCACAAGTTGCATGATAAAAGTTGATTCTTCCAATTACTCATTATGGAAGCCCATGATAAAATACATCCTTTATTATAAGGATTTGTATGAGCCAATTATTAAAGAGAAGATACTGAACGGTGTCACGAAAAAGAATGAAGTATCTTATCTTCAACCGAAAGTCAGTACGTATGATTCGATTGTACACCACCCATAATATATTTCACCGTGTTACAAATGACACAAATGCGTATGAGATGTGGTAGAAGTTGAAATCTATGTATTAGAGGAAAACAACTATGAACAAGACATCCGTAATCAAAAAGACATGCAAAGCTTGAGGTGAGATGGGAGCAATGTGACTGAACACTTGATAAATTAATTTTCAGCCTTCAAAATCAACTTTGGGAATGGGGTGCAAGCATTTTTTTTTTGTTGAATTCCATGCCTGATAGTTGGAAGTACTCTTGTTGGGTTAGTTAGCAATTCAGTTCCGTACGAGAAATTGTTGGAGATGGTGAAAAATAACATGATGAATGAAGAAGCTAGACGGGTGACCACTTCCTCTAATGCGTATGTGGTTATATATCATGGTAGGAACGAAAATTGTGGACGCAGCCAAGCCATGTTACGGCAAGGCAAAGAAAAATATAAGGGCGATCAAAGTCAAACATAAAAGATGAACTAACTACTTGCTTTTATTGTGATGCTTTTATGTGACAAGCTGAATCACATGTGGAAAATATAAAATAGATCATGTAGAGGATAAACTTGCAAACAAGGCCTAGAAAAGGACGAGAATGGTGCCTTGGTTGATAATATGCCTTTTTAACTTTGAGTGGGTCATCCCTCTAATCAACGTTTGAAAATACTTGTTCTTGATTTTCCCTAGTTATTTTCCAACGTCAAAATGCATCATCAACGAGGATAACAACATTTTTAACATTAACCAAACAAGTTATTTGCCTTTGTTGTTTTTATTTGCACGTAAAGAAGAAGATACAGATTTAGTTTAGAGTTTTCTTTTCTTCCTTTTGTAATCTTATGTATTTTTTTTTTTTTGACAGGTATGCAAAATGCATACCTTATTTTATAGAAGAAGACTCCAAACAGATACAAAAGTCGACAGTAGAGTTACAAACTCAACTGTCGCACACACTCCCACTCACACCTAAAGCCACTACTCAAGATGTAAGTCTCCCGCTCCAGCCCCCGCTGCAACCCAAAGCTTGAAATCTTCAACAACCTTGGCTGCTAGAACGTCTTCGTTGCAATGCTGACTCGTGTTTCCGAAAACTCTTGCATTTCGCTGCTTCCATAAGCTCCAACTCACCAAGGTGACAAGAGAATCAATAGCCTTCTTCTTTTGTTTACCTCTGAACCTTGCTCTCACCTTCAACCACCATTCCTCCAATGTCTCTACAAGAGAGGCCTCCGGCAGCTGAACTCTCAAACGACGAGTGCAAATCCACCAAACTTGCCTAGTGTAGACGCATTGTGTAAGCAGGTGGTCAATGGTTTCCAACTCCTGCATGCACAATCGACAAACATCCTGTTGCTCCTGAAGACCATGCCGTACCCTCCTCTCCGAAGTCCAAATCCGGTGCTTGAGTGCCAACCACATGAAGATCTTGCATTTAGCCGGTGCCCAACACTTCCACACACCATCAGCTAGCGCAAAGCGGGTTTGTCCTTGCATTAGCATCCGGTAAGTGGAACTCGCCGTGTAATGCTTGGTTGTAGACGCCGGCCAAGCAAACTCATCACTACTCTCCTCCTCTCTCTGAACCCCGGCAATCGCTAACCACAATCGCACACATTGGGCCGCCATTTGTGCAGAAAGTGGCTCCGTCACATCCAGCAGCCAACTATTGTCTAGCAGCGCTGCATGAACTGTTCTTTTATTTGCTGTCCGAGCAGGCACAACAGCACAGAGATCCGGGGCAAAATCTCTGACAGCTAGACCATCAATCCATCTATCTCTCCAGAAAAGTGTCTTCTTGCCATCGCCGACAGTGATCTGGACCAGGTTATCGAACACCTTAGCCGCCATGGTATCCTTGAGCATTGGTAACCCTTGCCACGGCCTAGATTCATCGGTTCTTCTCAACCATTCCCAGCGTACTCGGAGCGCAAGTCCTTGGGTTCGTAGGTCTTTGATCCCAAGGTCTTTAATCTTATGTATTCATTTGTACGTTGTAATAGCATTCCAATTAAATGTCATAAATACTCAAATATTCAATAAATCTTTGTATTAAATATTTGTTATTGTCGCACATTTTCCCTCTATTTTATTTGTATTTAACTTGTATTATTCAAGGATTATTGAATATAATGTATTTGGAAATTAATTTTCCAAATTTATTCTCAATTTCATATAACTACCATCATACTACTTCATAGTAGGGATGGCACCCGCCTTCCCAATTCATACCTATCACCCGTACCCTTAGAGCATCTCCAGTCAGGGCGCCCAAACGGCCGCCCAAACGCCTTTGGGGCGTGCCGGACAGATTTTCGCCCCCACTCGCGGCGCCCAAACTCGAATTGTGTCCGGCGCGGCCCAGTTTCGGTCCGGCACGTCCAGCCCACGCCCTCATTTTGGGTAGAGCTCGGGCGGCCCCGGACACAACGGCGCGCGATGCCACCTACTGATGTAGTGCAACCTAGGACCATCACCATGTCAAGCAACCCAACATATGACATGTCGTCATTGAGCTCAAAGGTGAACTCTTTCCTCTACGAGATCCCATTCCGTGCCCCTTTGGATGGTATACTACGTGAGCATCTACCCCTTTGCTATGCTAGGTTTGATACGATGAGTACGGACGTCAAGGAAGATGCCGAGGAAGCCCAAGACTCAAGACCATCCAAGGTGTACGCATGGACGAAGAGGAGAAAGCGTCAAGAAGGCGGAGCCAGTCTGGCCGGCCTCCCAGCCGGCCTACACCCCGGCCTAGGCCGGCCTCCCTCCTGAAGCCGCCGGCCTCCAAGCCGGTCTCTAGCCCGGCCCAGGCAGGCCAAGCCGGCTCCCAGGCCGGCCACTCGTGCCCTGCACCCCCTTTCGTACTTAGACTATATATAGGACTATTTTCCCTTCTTGAGAGGTTAGGTTGGATATGAGATAGAGTTGAGCATAGGCTCCTTACCCACCCCTTTGTGGTGTTGTCTCCCCTTGTGGAGAAGATCCCCTTCTAGATTCAAGGCCTCCTCTTGTGGAGAAGATCCCTCTTGTGGATTCAATACATCTACTTGTAGTTTGACTACTTGCCAATCCCTCATCTTTGGGTGACGCTATTGGATCGGTTGGATTGACCGATATGAGAAACAATCCTAAGAGTAAGGTTGCTTGGAGATTGAGAATCGGGGGCTGCCCTTGGGGATTTGTTACCGGTTGATTTCGTCCATGTTGCTTTGCTAGTTATCCCCACTTTCCCCACGAATTCCCCTTGTGTTCTTTGTGTTCTTCGTGTTCTCCATGTTCTTCGTCTCTCCGCATCAAATCTGTGAAGATCGGGCACCCCTAGAGGCATGGCCTTCACCATATGGTATCAGAGCATGGTTGCCACGGATTGATTTGTGTTTCCACCCCCAAATTTTTCTTTGATTTTGAGAAATTCGAAAATTTTCACCAAAAATAGCCCCAAATTGCTTTTGGATCGATCTGTGAATTGAGTGCATTTTTGCAATTTTGATCCATAGATCTATTGCTCAACTAGTTGATGTTGCTTCCTTTGCGTTCCCATGGCCAAATTCCATTAATTTCCCCTCCGATTTGAAGTTTTTCGGGCCGTTTTTCCGCAAAAATCGCGGATTTTCGAGTGGTCAAAATCACAGATTGCCCGGCCTACAAGCTGGCCCACAGCCCGGCCTGGCCGGCCTCCCACCCGACGCCGCCGGCCTCCAGCCCGGCATCCAGCCGGCCTAGGCCGACCTCTCTGCAAACTGAAATTTTCGAAAAACGGTTTTTGCCATATCTTTTGATTCCGGACTCCGTTTTTGGTGTTCTTCGGCTCGTTTCGAAGCTACGAACAAGACCTTCATCACCATTGTGGAAGATCCAACATCCAGCATCACCAAAATTCGTGGGCAAGCACGAAACTTCTACACCAAAGGGCAAAGATCATCGACGAAAGGTATAACATCGCGAATCTTTTCCCCTTGCCATTCCTTTGAAAGCCACACTATATCTTTGCGACTACCATGTCCTATTGAGGCTAGCTCTTGATGATTGCTTGGGCTTTGCACATTTGCACCGTGTAGTTTCCGAGCAAAAGTACTTGCGCTAGTTTATATCATATATCTTGTTGTTGGCATCAAAAGGAAGTGGGTGTGCAAAAGAGAAAAGAATAAAAAGAGCAAAGAGAAAAGAAGCAAAAAGTGCAAGAAAAGAAAACAAAGAGACATCACTTGCCATATCTCTTGTAGGAAGCACGCAAGCTCGATGAACATCTTGTAGGTGGTACAATTTGTGCAAATCTTGTAGCCACAAATTTTTGCAATCAGCTAGTGGCTCTCCTTGTACTTGTGCAACACGAGCTTATAGTCTTCGCTAGGATCATATGGTTCTTTAGCTCACTTCTTGGTTGCATAAGTCCCATTTATCTATCCGTTCGTATGTTTCCTTGAACTACTTTCCTATCTTTTGAGATTGACTTGTTTTTGCTTTGTGATCATCGTGGTTCTCTACTTGCCTTTACAATATCTTGGTTTTCGGATTGGTTTGATTTGCTTTCCACCTACCATACCTTCCTATCCTCATAAGTGTGTGTGTTGGGTGTTAGAACCGGATTCTCTTTCGTCAAGCAACTCTATTCTTTCGATATAGTTTCTCTTGGTTCTCCATCACCCCATATATACACTTGTGCTTGTGAGCTAACATGTCTAGGGAGAGCGAATCAAACTATGGAGGCCAAGATGATGATGAGTACACGATGAGCCACATCGACTATGATGTCGCGAGCATAGAGGACATGGGGAAAGGCTACACCGACTATGACCCCCATCACCAAGACTTCCGCTACGACTCCGACAATTCAAGCGTCCACGACATGGAGCGGTACCACGACTTCGAGCAACCTTCATCATATAGTATCGACTCCAAGTACACACGAATCGATGACATGGAGCGGTACCACGACACCGACTACACAAGCTCCAGCGACAATGAGACGCAAGTGTCCTCATATGCCTCATCATATGGTACCGACTTCGACTACAACAACATGGTGGAGCACCACTACTACGACTACAACTACGATGACATGGTGGAGAACGTCTACGACTACCACTCTTCATGCATGTGCGATGACATCGACTACACCTTCGACAACATGCAAGAGGAGATGAACCCCATCACCACCATGTTCAAGAGCGGCACCACCAAGCGTCATGGCACAACCTACTATGGTTCAATCTCAAGACGGTGCACCGACGAGACCACCATGCATTCATCATATGAAGCTCCATCAACTTTAAGAAGGCGCTACAAGAAGGACAACGCCAAGAGCGCCAAGCTACGACATTCTACATCAACACCAAGATGGCGCAACAAGAAGTGCATCGACAAGGCCAACCCAAGCCAAGGCCCATCTAGCTCAAGAAGGCGCCACAAGAAAGATGCCAAGGTGGACCACACCATGTCCAAGCTTGAAGACGACATCGACACACTCGCCAAGCTTCGGAACATATCACCAAGTTCGAGTGGGACCACCAAGGACCTTCGACGACAAGCACGCCGACATCAACATGAGGAGAAGCATCCGAACGACTTTCGACGTCAATTCTCCTCTCAAGAACGCCAACGCCGACATGAAGAAAAGTCAAGACGAAAGGCACGCCATCAAGCACCTACGCCTACACAAGAACTTCAAAGTGCAACCTCCACATCCAAGATGGCGGCAAGTGCACATCCTATGGTGTCTCCTTCTAGTGTTGATGCTATTGTTGACGAGTTCATGGCCGACATCGACATGTTTTCGAGCAACGGTCAAGCTCACGTCGACGGCGCAAGAAGCATGGCAACACTTGCGAAGACACAACCAAGACGACACCCTTCTCAAGCACTTCTCATGATATGGTCCCTACACCAAGTGCCACCACCACAATGGCCCCCATATGGGAAAATGAAGACCTTCTTTGCGACAATTGCCAAGGCCAAGGACATGATCCACGAGAATGCCCCAAACTCTTGTGCCCACTATGCAATGGAAATGGTCACATAATGTGGGAGTGCAAAGTTGGTGAACAAGACGGTGACCAAGGCGATGACAAGATGGTCGAGCATGGGAATTTCCATTCGACCAAGGAGGCGTGCATGGAGTATGCCATCACCTATGACCATGGGTCAAGTGATGATGATGCCGAGCATGGGATGTTCCCTTCGGCAGTGGAGTCGAGTGATGATGCCCCTCTTATGGCAATGACCTTTGGAGGCGACGAGGTCGAGAAGGTTGAGCATGGGAGTATCCCTTCAACCATGGTGGCGTATGGAGTTGAGGAAACCGAGCCTATCCCTATGAGCTTGAGTTATGAGATGGTACCAATCCATGTGAGAATGAGAGCCACTTAGCCCACTTGAGTGAGAGTGAGAGTGAGTTGAGTGCCTCCACCATATGTGAGATTGAGTGCTACCACTTTGAGGGAATGAGTGATACACCACATGAGTTGAGAGAGGTAGTTGATAGGTCTTGTGAGGCCATTTCGAATTCTAACAACTTACCCTCTACCTCTAGTGTGTTCTCTCATTGTGTGCTAGGTTCCGTGAATGATGAGACGCCACTCCTCGACACAATGATGATTGAAATGGAGAGGATGTACATGGGGATGATGTGATGATGCCACCCATGTCTACTTCATGATGAAAAAGTCGGCTACACGGAAGCCCCTACTAATTCAACACCTACTTCTCATGAGCGGGACTACAAAGGTATGGGTGTTGATGTGACCATGTTCCCACTATTGGACATGATGAATGTTGATTGCTTGCATGCTATGGATGATTTTGTTGACACATCTTATGATACATTCTTATTCCCTTGTGATACCTTGTTTGAAACCAATGTTGATCATGTGGAGCCACCCATTTGTGATGTTTCTACCATAGACATGCCTTGTTTTGAGTTTTTCCATTTTTCTCCATTGTTGCTTGCGATATGTTGAACAATTTCAATTTCACATGTGTTGCTTGCAATAATGATGAAATGTTTGATAATGAGATTGCCCCATAGCTCTCTCACATTGTGGAGATTTTTCATTCTCTCTTATGGACCTTGTTCCATCCTTCACTTTGCAAAGTGACCTTCCACATGATTCATATTTTCAATTGATTTTCGTGTGGTTGGTGATGTGCAAATGAAGAGACACTTCATGATGGATGATGTGTTCATTTACCATGCACACAATTCTTTCTTTGGATTTTCGTGTGCATTGAGCCTCATGCTATAATGTCAACCTCCATTGAACATGAGTTGACAAAACGAGCTCTTGAGAGCATACACTTGAGTCATGAACCGAACCCGGCTCTCGTACCCTTCCCATGTTTTGCATCAAACAATTAAACAATTTCTCTTGGTTTTGGTTTGTTTGCAAACATGTTTGTGATAATGCTTTCCCCTATGACAAGACAAATTTCCCCATCTTTTATGTGAATGATTTATGTGTTGCAACAAATATGATGAACAATTGTTCTTTTAAATGGCTTGTGTGCAACCATAATGACATTTTGAGCATGTCTTGTCATGAGTGTTTTGGTTTCTACCCATTTGGTGTTGCAACAAATATTTCGAATACTTGCTCTTTCATATGGTTTGTTTGCACCCATGATGATATTTTGGACATTCTTCATTGTGTGTTTTTGCCCAACTCTTCTCTTATTGCATCAAGGATGATAATAAATTGTTCTTTTAATGCCTTGTGTGCAATAATGATCATATGGTTCAAAATGAGATAGCTACCATAGCCTTCTCAATTTTCATGGAGTTTTTGTGTTACCACATTGTGAGGATGTTATGAGATGTTGCTTGCACATTGACCTTACATATGCCTTGACTTTCACATATTTGTGTTGTGCTAATGGTGTATTGAACATGAATGGACATGTCATTGATGATATGCTCCTCTATCTTGCACACACATGGTTTGCTTGGTCTTTGTGTGTAGGTCCTACCTTTGGATGAGCTACCATGAGTGGTTACGACTTCGCATTACTATGACGGAAGATCTTGCAAGACGGAAACATCGGCATCTTGCTAAGGTGACTTCCTTCTACATAAGCGCTCATACGATGACCTTCAAGAATTGGTTACTCTTTGAGTGTTGTTTCGTCTTCCTTGTGAGTTTTGTAGGTTACTTGAAAGGCGAAGGGACATTGAAGAAGTGCCACATCATTTTCATCAAGCACGACTACATGGCAAACCCCATGACAAGGTCTATACATCTACCTCCTTGCCATGATGATGATGAGCAAGAGTCGAGAACGACTCATTTTGAAGCGGGGGAGATGATGTAGTGCAACCTAGGACCATCACCATGTCAAGCAACCCAACATATGACAAGTCATCATTGAGCTCAAAGGTGAACTCTTTCCTCTACGAGATCCCATTCCGTGCCCCTTTGGATGGTATACTACGTGAGCATCTACCCCTTTGCTATGCTAGGTTCGATACGACGAGTACGGACGTTAAGGAAGATGCCAAGGAAGCCCAAGACTCAAGACCATCCAAGGTGTACGCATGGAAGAGGAGGAGAAGGCGTCAAGAAGGCGAAGCCAGTCTGGTCGGCCTCCCAGCCGGCCTACACCTCGGCCTAGGCCGGCCTCCCTCCCGAAGCCGCCGGCCTCCAAGCCGGTCTCCAGCCCGGCCCAGGCCGGCCTGCCAGAGAGGCCAGCCCCCAGCCCGGCCAGGCCGGCTCCCAGGCCAGCCACTCGTGTCCTGCACCCCCTTTCGTACTTAGACTATATATAGGACTACTTTCCCTTCTTGAGAGGTTAGGTTGGATATGAGATAGAGTTGAGCATAGGCTCCTTACCCACCCCTTTGTGGTGTTGCCTCCCCTTGTGGACAAGATCCCCTTGTGGATTCAAGGCCTCCTCTTGTGGAGAAGATTTCTCTTGTGGATTCAAGACCTCTACTTGTAGTTTGACTACTTGCCAATCCCTCATCTTTGGGTGATGCAATTGGATCGGTTGGATTGACCGATATGAGAAACAATCCTAAGAGTAAGGTTGCTTGGAGATTGAGAATCGGGGGCTGCCCTTGGAGATTTGTTACCGGTTGATTTCGTCCATGTTGCTTTGCTAGTTATCCTCACTTTCCCCACGAATTCCCCCTTGTGTTCTTTGTGTTCTTCGTGTTCTCCGTGTTCTTCGTCTCTCCGCATCAAATCCGTGAAGATCGGGCACCCCTAGAGGCATGGCCTTCACCACCTACTCCTCCGACGCGCGGGCCATGCCTGCCAGTGCGACAGAAACTATATCACTCGTTGTTTTTGTGTCTGACCAAATCATTCCGGCTTTCCTCCTCGCCACGATCTGCCGCCCACCACCGGCTCCATCTTCGCCCGAGCACCCATTTGACGTCGGTGCGGCCTTTTGCTACTCTCCCCGGCGCCTCCCCCTCCCCTTTGCCGCACTTTCAGCTGGAGGCGCGCCGGCTATCGACATCTCCGGCACCAGTGACATCCCGCGACCCGCCCTGCCTGCAAGGTGTTCGGCGGAATCACTGGTACGCCTGGTTTTCAAAATAATTGATTCTACGCCGGCGATCGGGCCATTGATCGATCCCCTTTGCATTGAAGATGGATAGCAACGACGAGTTGACGGTCGCGATGCTGTTGGAAGAAGAAGCCGCCATCGCCGAGGAGGAAGACGGGAACATAGCGATCCTCGCATGTCTTCTACAACTTCAAGCCAACGAGGCTGCCAATGCCGCACCAAAACGAGGAGGCTCATCGTTTGGGAGAAAGAAGACCAAGCCGATGCAGCGAATGGAAGTCCATTGCATGATAGTCTTCGATTACTTTGCCGATAATCTGGTCGCCACCGCTAAGGATTTTCGTCGACGCTTTCGGATGAACCGTGGATTATTCAACGAGATCGTGCATGCTGTGAGGGTGTATGATCCATGGTTCAAGTTGAAGAAAGACGTCGTGGGAATGATTGGTTTCTCATCCATCCAGAAATGCACTGCTGCCATGAGAATGCTTGCATATGGAGCACCTGCAGATGCTGTAGATGACTATCTACGCATGTCAGAGTCCACGGTGCTCAAGTCGATGTACAAGTTCTGTAGGGCGGTGGTTGCTGTGTTTGGCCCACACTATTTGAGAGGACGAGAGTGAGCACGATAATCCGGTGCATGATCATATGCCAGATGACTTTGAGGGTCCTCATGCACAGGTTGATCACAACGTGCCGGTAGATTTCGCTGATTATCTCTCAATGCATAAGGAGATTAGTGATAAAAATACTCATCATAAGGTTCCTATTTCTTCCATGGCGCTCCTGCGAGTCCCATGGCGCTCCTGAGGCGATCTAGGGTTTCCACCTCCACCACCATCCTTTCCTCAGTGGCAGGCACTTTGCCACCGTCGACCCCCCCCCCCCTCTCCTCATCATGCCGAAGGCGGATCTCCTCGCCTCTGGGTGTTGGCGATGGCGGGCCATTTTCTCCACCAAGCTCACGAGGAAGGTCAACCCGATCTACAAGGGGTTTATCTTCCTGGATCCGAAGGCCAAGCAGATTCAACTCGTCGATGCGTCTGGGTACGCCATTGATTGACGTCCTCTCGTGGTACGTGATCGGATCCATCCTGGATCCGAGATCTCCTTCAACACCCATCGTGCCAAGGTTCAGGCTCGTCTGGTTCTCCGTAATGGAGTCTTATATGATAGTGGTAATCCAGTGGTTCTAAGTCCGGGGAGAGATCTTGCTGTCCTGGATCAGACTCCCATCGAGCCTTCAGTTATGGCAGTTCATGCTGCTAGGGTTTTAGACCTGGATTTTACTCGTGGCATGGCCCATGCAAAGGAAGTACGTAACCTTTTTAATTCGGATGTTCATGCCTCGGTTGGGTTGCCTGCTTTCAAAATGGTAGTATCTTTTGGTCGTGCTACATTTAAACTCGATGAGGACACTGTGGGTCTGGCTCTAGAAGCTGCCATTGGTGGGTTTTGTGGTAGTCTGCAAGTATCACTTCTGAGGGACAGAGTTTTCTCCTTTGTGGTCTCTTCCCCTCGAGTTGGTTTTCATATTCTGAAACTGAAATGGTTTGAGTGCTTCCAATTCAAATGCTATTTTCATCTTTGGAGCTCCGGGGGACCCAATTGGGCAGTGCAATATAGACTATGGGAATCAGAATTGAGTCGGGATTGGACTTTTGTCAGCTCTAAAAAGAGGACTCTTCTCAGTTCTAAAAAGAGGAACTATATGAATAGCAAGGTTTTCAACCCAAAAGAGTCCATGTTAATCCGATTTTGAAGGCCCCAAACCTTCATCCTACCCCTAAAGTGTCTAAACCTGCTCTGAAGTCAGTGGTGTTTGCCCCTAATCTTGCTCCTTTGGCTGGCTCGCCTCTTATTCAGTTTGGCTCAGTTCAGCCTGGCGTCATTACGCCGACAGTTCCGATCAGTCATAGTGCAGCTATTTCCGCGGGATCCTCTGTTTTAAATGACCCATCTGATAGGCCAATTCTGAGCTCCGCGGCTATACCAGAGCCCACTCTGGCCCGCGAACCTGACCCAGCTTTTGACAAGATGATTGATGAGATGGCGGCCCACGTTTGTCCTTGTTCGCGTTGTCTTAGCGCTAAGCACAAAACGGCCGACTGCACGGGCCCAATAAGGTGTTGGTCTTGCTCTCGGACAGGCCATATTAGGAAAGATTGCCCGGGGTTAAATGGGACTCTTCGTTGGGTTGCTAAATCCCCACTTGTAAAATCACCTGAAGGAAATGAGGAGGCGCCGTCCCCTGAAACAGAGAATCCCTACATCTCTGAATCGCCCAAGAACGAGGAGGCTGCAGCTGACAATGATGTGCAGTTTGTGTAGGCAGTGGGCCATGTGCAAGTCATGCAAGCAGATGAGCACATTATGGATGCTCCTGCACCTGTTGACAATCCAATTGTTGTTCAGCCAGTGGTGGAGGAGCCTTTGATTGATGCTCCCACCGATATGATCATGGAAGCGAACCCCCTTGCCATTGTGCCTTTCATGGCAAATGCCCAGGAGCAAAAAGCACAATCTGTTCAGGATATGCAGGTTTTCAGAGTTCTGCTTCCAAACCCTGTCTTGGCTTGGACGGATTATGTTCAGAGGAATGCTCCTAAGCTCATGTTTGAACAAGTAGATCGTTGCTTGTTTCCTTCTGCCTCCTTCAAGCTCCTGCAAATGACCTCATTGGAGCAAAGCTCTGTTTCCAATGAGGAGCCTGTCATACAGCACTCATCTGACAAGCAGAGCTATGTTTTAAGTGCTGACCCTGTCACACAGCTCTCATCTGACAGGGAAAGAGCTAGAACCCCCAAGGATTTAGGCCTGGTGAACACTAGTGCGAGAAGATCGACAAGAAGCTCTGTCAGAAACGGTGGTTTCAAGCTGGTGCCTATGTCTGACAAGCCGGAGCCCAGGAAGAAGCCAAGATCGGCCAGACCAAGGGTGGAAGTCTCTATTGTTCAGCCTGACATTTCTATTCAGACTCTACAAATGGCGGGAAAAATCCTAGAGATTGATGCAGCAGAACTTTCAGAGGAGAAGCTTATGGCCCCTCCGGAGAAGCCCACAAGCCCACAAGGTTTTAATGGATAGTACATCTTGTCAGAATCTTGCGTGGCTGGTTTTCGATTGGAATGTCAGAGGGCTGAATGATAAAGACAAACAAACTGCTGTATACAATAAAATTGATGAGAGCAATGCATCTATATTATGTCTCCAGGAAACCAAATGTGAATCTTTCGATCACTCCTTTATTAGGAAATTCTGTCCGAAGAGATTTGATCAGTTCGCTTTTTCTCCATCTATTGGGGCTTCTGGAGGTTTAATTGTGCTATGGAACAGTTCAGTCTTTAAAGGGAATTTATTGGAGATACACCGCTCTGCGATAAAAATCGAGTTCACATCTGTTCACACCTCTGAATCCTGGACTCTGGTTAATGTTTATGGCCCTTGTTCTGGCATGGAAAGAGATAACTTTGTTACCTGGTTATATAATCAGCAAATCCCACTGCAGTCTAATTGGTTGATATTGGGGGACTTTAATTTCATTCGTTCAGTTGAGAACAGAAATAAACCAGGGGCAAACATGAACGATATTGTCCTGTTTAATGATATTATTAGTCATTTGGGTTTACAGGAAATTCCTATCAAGGGCAGAACATATACTTGGTCTAATATGCAAGAGCAGCCCCTTTTAGAGCAACTGGACTGGGTTTTTACTTCATGTCAGTGGACAATTGCTTACCCAAATACATCTGTAAACCCGATGTCCAAACCTGTGTCTGATCACATACCTCTTCTGGTTAATATCTCTACCAAGATTCCTAAAGCCAAGATTTTTCGTTTCGAAAACTATTGGACTAGGCAGCCTGGCTTCATGAAACTAGTAGAGAACTCTTGGAATTTGCCTGTCAGAAATTCGTCAATTGTGAGTGTCATTTCTGCTAAGCTGAAACGGTTAAGACATGAATTAAAGCATTGGGGGAAGAGTCTCTCTCATATTAAGGGGCTCATTGAGAAGTGCAATTGGGTCATCTTATTCATGGATCAGCTAGAGGATCAAAGGACACTCACTGTACCAGAATTTAATTTCAGGAATATTGTAAAGGTTCATCTAAAGAAGCTCTTGGGTATTCAGTCGGATTACTGGAAGCAGAGATGTACAGTTCGTTGGGTGCAGTTAAATGGTGAAAACACAAAGTACTTCCATGCTAGAGCCACGGAGAGGTACAGGCAGAACGCTATTTCATCTATTATTAATCTGGATGGTGATGTTCTGGTTGATGATGAGGAGAAAGCATCTGCCTTCTGGCAATGTTATAAGGGGAGGATGGGCATCACTCAAAATACCTCAGATAATTTTGGCATCTCATCTGTCTTGCAGCCTGTATCTGACTTGGACTGTTTGGCACTGCCTTTCTCATCTGATGAAATTGAGAATGTGGTAAAATTTATGAAACCTGATAAAGCTCCTGGACCTGATGGCTTTACAGGTCACTTCATTAAGCAGTGTTGGCCCATAATAAAAGGGGATTTTTATAAGTTGTGCTCAGAATTTTCAACAGGAACAACTTCCTTGCAGAGCATTAATGGATCCCTGATTACTTTGGTGCCAAAGAAGCAAAGCCCTGAGACAGTGAATGATTATAGACCTATTTCTCTGACTAACACCTATCTCAAATTTCTCACTAAAATCATAGCGAACAGATTCCAGGGGGAGATCACTAGATGTATTCATGCCAATCAGTATGGTTTCATCAAAAGCAGAACTATCCAGGATTGTTTGGCATGGAGCTTTGAATATATTCATCAGTGCAAGCAGTCCAAGCGGAAAGTGGTTCTGTTTAAAATAGATTTTGAGAAAGCATTTGACACCATAGAGCACTCGGCCATTCTCAAAATACTGAAGTGTAAGGTTTTCCTCCTTTGGTTATTTCTTGGGTAAAGGAAATCCTCTCCTCTGGTTCATCTTCCATCCTCTTGAATGGGATACCAGGAAAATTGTTTCATTGCAGGAGAGGGGTACGGCAGGGGGACCCTCTCTCTCCCCTTCTGTATGTGTTGGGTGGAGACCTGTTGCAGTCAATGGTTAATAAAGCTCTGAGAGATGGACATCTGCACTTGCCAATTCCTGTGGGAGATGAGTACCCAATAGTACAGTATGCAGATGATACTCTGATTGTGCTCCCTGCTGATCCTGGGCAGTTACAAATCTTTAAAGATATTCTAGTGAATTTTGCTGCTTTTACTGGGCTACAGGTTAATTTTCATAAATCATCCATGATTCCAATTAATTTGGACGCTGAGGAAGCTTCTGCCCTGTCTCAAATCATGGGGTGCCAAATGGCCACAATGCCTTTCGCATACCTTGGTCTGCCAATGGGAACCACTAGGCCAACCATCAAGCATATGTCCCCCCTGGTCGACAGAATTGAGAGGAGATTGTCTTCTGTTGTCCCTTTCTTTCATATGGGGACAGCTTGGTATTGATAAACTCTGTTCTCTCCTCCCTGCCAACATATTTTATGTGTACCTTGGTTCTGCCCAAAGGAATTATTGAAATCATTGACAGAGCTCGCAGAAGATGCCTTTGGAGAAAAGATAAAAACAAGGAAAGAGTAAATTCCCTTGCTTCCTGGGAAATGGTTTGTAGGCCAAAGAATAAGGGAGGGCTTGGCATTGTTAATCTGCATGTGCAGAACAGAGCTCTGCTATTAAAACACCTGGATAAATTCTATAACAATGCAGACCTCCCATGGGTAAAGCTCATCAGAGACTCATATTATTTTCAGACTGTCCCTCATGCTGTTGTCCTCAGTGGATCCTTCTGGTGGCGATCGATCATTCAGTTGGCAGATGATTGGAGAGGGCTCACCAAATGTGTTGTAGGCTCTGGCTCTTCTGTTTTATTTTGGGAGGATTTGTGGTTAGGGACTGTCATTGCTGTCAGTTACCCTCACCTCTATTCCTATGCTCGTAATAAGCTGGCTTCTGTCAAGGAAATCTTGAGCCTCTCTTCTCTTGCAGATGGTCTACACATGCCTCTTTCAGTGGAAGCATTCCAGGAGTATAATGATTTGATGCTGCTATTGGCAGATTGTCAGCTTACAGACCAACCTGACTCCTGGGTATTCAAGTTCAATAAAGGAAAATACACACCCAAATCCTTTTATGGTTTGCATTTTGCTTCAGTGCCAAACCCGGTCCTTCTAATTTAATCTGGAAGTCTAAATGCATGTCAAAGCACAAAGTCTTTGCCTGGCTCATTTTGCATGATAGAATTAACACAAAGATATGATGTTGCGTAGGCAGTGGAAGGTGACTGATAATAACGACTGTGTTCTATGTCATGCTCATGTGCTGGAAGATAGGATCTTTGAATGTCAGTTCAGTGCACGTATTTGGGCATATATTCAGGTCGACTGGACTGGTGACTCAATCTCTCAGTGTTTGAGAAATGCCAAGAAAGGTTTCACAGGGCCTTGCTTTGCAGAGATCTTGGTTCTTGCTTGCTGGAACATTTGGAAGCAGCGTAATGGGTGGATTTTCAAAAACATCAGACCCTCGTTTAGAGGATGGAAGGCTGGGTTTGTATATGATCTAACCTTGGTTATGTACAGGTTAAAGAGTTCTGAAGTCCCCCTTTTAGATTTATGGCTTAAGAACCTCTCTTGAGTTTGACTTGAAATTCTGTAAATATGTAACTGCCTGTACAGTTTTAAATTTCAATAAAAGGCTGTGGGGGGCTCCCCCACACTAAGCATTCTAAAAAGAATACTCATCATGAACTCCAAAGTGATCTAGTGGAGCATTTGTGGGCACGACGGGGCATAGCACAGGCAAACCCAGAAGAGCAAGATGTTTGAGTTGTAATTTTATTTTTATCTAATGTGAAACTCTAATTTATGTGTTTGAATTGTAAAACATTTATGTATGTTCGATTTTTACTTGTCAAAATATTTGAATTTAGATAAACATTCCAATCTGGGAGGCCGGATTAGGCGCCGCGAGTGGGGAGCGACGGCCCAAAGCCAGCAACTAGTCCGGACGGCGCACAAACGGCTTGTCTGGAAGGCGTTTGGTCGGCCATTTGGACGCCGCGGCTGGAGATGCTCTTACCTGTTAACGGATTCAACTTTTTCCATACCCTCCACCCAACAGGTATCCGCGGGTAAAATACCGCGCCACCAACACATCAAATGGAACTAAAAAATGTCATAAACAACTTACCTATGAGGGAAAAATACTTGCCCATAAACAACAACAAATCATAAATGATAAACATCAGCACAGCCATAAAAAGACACATAGTTATACACTTTAAGTTCACAAACTCACGACAAAATATTGAGTTAAATTGTAAGATTTCAAAAAGACATGGATACGCGAGTATGGGATATACAAACCCATGCCATACCCGTTGGGCATGAGATTTCCCCATTTATTTATTCCATGGGTAACTTTTTTTCAAACCCTTTCCGGGTTTTTACCTATCCCTACTTCATAGCCTTCCACTCCAGAAGATACATAGCCCACGTACTAAGAGCAAGTTCAATAGTAGAGCCAACAGCCGGTTATATGAAACTGTCATGTAATCAAAAGTTAGCCTTATAGTTAGCTAGTAATACAATAGAGTTGGCTATAAAGTTGGCTATTAGGTTAGTATTTTTCTCACTTTGTGTTTTTATTTCTTCTCACATTTAATGTTTTTTAATAGGAACACGCGTAGCGGATGTCTCTTTCATGAGAGGCCACATCATCTCTTTTCCTTGTCTCTCCTCCACATAGGCAAAAGTGCCATGTAGTCGGACTATAAGCACACTATTGTACTTGCTCTAACTTCTCTATCGGCCACACGTGTCAACGATCTACCGTGCAGGTCTCCGTCTCGGTCCGGATTGGCCGAGCGCTGAGCGGCAGCCCGCAGCGCCGCACTCAACGTGCGGCCATGCATGCAGCGACGCCGTGGTGGCCGCCACGTAAGCGGCAAGCACCACCGTGGAGCCGCAGCCCTCGCACGTGTCACCTCACCACCCGGCCGTTGACCGGCTCCGAGCGCACGGAGCACCATTTCCGAGGAGCCTGACAGTCCAAATCCGAGTGACCAGCTCCGACCGCTTATATCTAGAACCGGGGAGACGTAGCAAGACGGCTAACTCCGGCGACACCATGTGCGTGCAAGAGATCGACTAGACGTGAGTAGAAGTGTCCAAGTATGGGCAATACAACTTTCTCAATGTATACAAAAACCTCCACACTGCCGATATCTTCTTGTCCGTGAAGACAAAGCAGCAGCTAGCCGATTAGTTGATCTCGCCGGCCAGCAGTGTGGAGAGGAGATCGATCACCGGCGACTGATACATGATGATGCTTGGCGGCGTGTCGCTGGGCGACGTGGTGACCATCTGCGGGCTGTTCGCGGTGCAGTGCATCTTCGGGCTCTACATGATCTTCCTCAACCGGCTGCTCGCCGCTGGCGTCCCCTCGCTCTTCATCATCGTCGTCGCATGCGCCGCATCCTCCATTGTCGTCCTCCCCTTCGCCGTCGCCTTCGAGCGGAAGAAATGGCCCAAACGCTGGAGCCCCATGCTGGTTGTCCAGCTCGTCTTAATATCGCTTGGAGGGTGAGAGACGAATCCGATATATACATTTCGTCCTTTTGTACACGTACAGTTGATATATTCATGGCTTCCTTTAAACTGCACTTCGTCTTTGTACAATCTTGATGCGCCGTAGTCTTCTGTCTTCATGGTTAATGTTTAGAACTCACTTGCTGGTATAAACTTGTTTATGTTGAAAAAAAACAGAGTTGCTACAAGCTAGGTCGAAGTATATTGTCTCGATTTATCTGCAATCCTTTTAATTAGAAAACTGAGGTTTGCTTATGGAGCATGTTTACATAACCAGTTGCTCTCTAAGCCTCCAAAGTTCAGTTATGGGTTTACTTTGGTGCTGACTGTCATTTACCCCTACTTGGTAATTTGGGCATTATTCACGTTTCTAAATCACATGGTAAAGATTCAAAATTTACTTGGTAGTTTGGGCAGTATTCATGTTTCTAAGTAACATGGTAGAGGTTCAAATATGAAATGCTGCAGAGCAATTCACAGAACATTTTTTATTGTTATTGTTTAGGGTGTCCATATACCAGGTCTTCATGATGCTCGGGGTGGAACGGACCTCGCCAGCGATCGCCTCCGCCATGCCCAATCTCGGTCCTGGCTTCATCTTTGTCATCGCCGCTTGCCTTAGGTACAAAATAAAATCCTAAGATAACAAATTATCATCACAAATCCACGTTATTAACATTCAGACTGAACAAAATTAGTACTGCTGTTCCTATGCAGGTTTGAGAGATTTGAGTGGAAGTGCAAGTACACCAGATCCAAGTTATTAGGTACGTTTGTGTGCCTCAGTGGAGCAATGTGTGTGAGCTTCCTAAAGAGTCCGGATCCTGGCACAGCTCCAAAGTCCAGTCCTGGGGACGATGAAGCGCTCTCGGACATCAAAATCGACAGAGAATGGATCATTGGCTGCCTCTACCTTCTCACTGGAGTGACGGTCTTCGCTTGTAACACTGTCCTACAGGTACAAACTCCTTGTACACTGATAGGCAGGCACTACGGCACTACCCAAAGTTTAGTATTTCTGTCAGATTTCTTTGGTATCTCTGGTGTGGTCGTTACCTGAATCTGATATGCGAGTGCAGGCAGCAACCCTGAAGAGGTTCCCCGCGCCGCTGTCGATCTGCGTGATCACCGCCATGATGGGGTCGATCTTCAGCGCCATTATCCAGGTCATCATGGAGGGAAAACTCAGCGCGGGCACGGCAGACAACGTCCCGAGAATCATCGGTGAAATTGTGCTTGTGGTATGTACGGTGCATCTCGTGATTTCTGTATGACCTGTATTGCTCAGGAGACTGAAGCTGAAACTGCTGGCTGCAGGGAGGCGGGGTGATCGGCCTGTGCACGACGTTCCAGGTGTCCAGCATCGGGCGCAAGGGGCCCGTCCTGGTGTCGATGTTCAGCCCATTCCAGACGGTGTTCTCGGCGTTCATTTCTTTCATCTTCTTCAGGCAATGGATCGGCTTCGGATGGTAGGTCTTCTTTACTAGCCACGCACCTGCGTAGCAAAAACAATTGTGAAATTGTGGAACGGACCACGACTGCAACTGGTGCATTGACATCTGACATGATCATATTGGGTTTTGGTTTCAGTCTGGTGGGGATTGTGCTCATGTTTGCCGGCCTCTATGTGGTGCTATGGGCGAAGAACAGGGAGGACAAGATGTTCGCCGAGCTCGCACCGCCGTCTGACGAGACTGAATCTGATGTCGAGAGGCCACTCTTGCAGTGATGAGTTGGGCAAAATGCTTGCTTGGACGCAAACTGTAAGAAGTGCTGAAGGTTGTACCCCGAACCTACACTGGTCCTGTCAACTGTTTGACTTTCCTTTTGCGAGGATACTGTTTAATGTACTGAAAACTCCACTTGTTTGCTGGCCGACTGAGCAAAGGAGAGTTTTTTCCGGATTAGCTACAGTAGAAGGTTTTTGGTGTTGCTTGGACTGGTGTTTCATCATCAAGTGCTAGTGGTTCATTCCGACATACTTCCTTTATATATCATTTTCTTGAATACCTCGAGCTTCTGCAGTTCAGCTTATCGAGCGAACCTGTTCTAGGAGTATAATTCAACGCAGAAAACAGCCACTGAAGTGGGAAACAGATGCTCAAAAACAGGTTAAACAAACTGAAGGCTATCACCATTGACCGTAACGACATACGCGACGCGGCTTGTGAAGGCTATCTGGGAAGAGCTCCGAGGTTCCATCCTTGTGTTTGATAAAATGCCGGGTGCCACCTTGAGTTCCCCCAAACACTTCACGAGCTAGGCCATGGTAGGTGTCCTCGTGCTGCGCATGCGAAAGATGAGGCCCTAAGCTGCTGAAGTGTTTGGAGGGAACCCCAGGAGACAACAGACTGTGCATCCGGGAGACGCTGAACTACTTCGCCATGGCTGGTGAACGCAGAGCGTTGTGGCTAGCTCCTGTATTTATAAGCTGTGTGTGCTACAACTGCCTTGTTCTACGTTTCCTGTATGTTCATCCTTGTGCAGAGCTAGAAGACTTGCTGGGTGCACCTGGTCGTGATTGCGACTGAATTGAGGAGGGAGACGAATGTAATATCGCATGTCTGTATCAGTCATCCCACAAATTTCAAAGCAAATACGGTATCAAGGTTGAGTTCGAATCTGGGGTAACTTTTTTTGGGGGGCAACTTTTCTGTATGCTCCTTTGGGAATTTAACCTGTGCTCAACTGAAAAACATGTCCAGGTTCAATGTATATGTATAGCACGACAGTGATAAAGTCGCAGTCGCAGGTTGAGGATATTGAAGGCCAAAAAATACCGTCTGTCGAGCTAGCTACAGAGTCCTCCTCTGACCATGTCCTGATGAACGAATACGGGAGCAAAAGACGACGTCCAGGTTAATCAGTGTCACCCTTCTTTCCTCCACAACATCTGCTCCAAAACCGGAGTTCCAACTCCAGGTAACTTGAGATAAACAGTGTGATAGAGTTACACGCAAGATCACTGCGAAAAGTAGACAGGCATAACGCGGTTCAGCGATATCGTCTATATCTACGGGGCATACTTAATGGGCGCTACTCTTACCTATACTAATCATAACTATCTTTATCTAAAAAAACTAATCATAACTATAACTATAGACGACAAGTCCGCCGGCAAATCATGATCCCAAGCCCGTCCAGCGCCCCTACCACGGCACCGGACTGTCCTCCAATGGGATCTCGTGTCTAACTTATCAGTTTGCATCTTACTTACCACATATATAATAGGCACAGATTACGAATCCGACACGTTTTCCTACCACGTATCAAAATTCAACTGTAATCTATACAAATATTCAACACAAACTCTAATAAACTTCACCTTAACGAATATGTCGCCAATTTGAAATCTTCATCTTTGTGCAAACACGTGTTTATGTTGGACTTCGTTTTGTTTTTTCTCACTCGCATGAGTCAGCTTCCGAATACTCATCGGACTCAACTGTCTCCACGGTGCATGACGTCGCGTCTTGTTCCTCCTTAACTCCACCGGGAATGATGCACACACACCTTGTACAAGTTATTACCGGACCTCGTGTCTTTCATCACAATGTTCTTATCCTTCCTGACTCTCATGGTTAACTTGTCCATGTCCACATGATAGAGATAACACCATGAAATTTTCAAAGTGAGACTAGATTCTTCCAAGCTCTTGGTACATATCTAACATCCTGGACCACTAGTTCGTCATTCTCTCGTGTTTTGATCTTGATATCTCCAATGCCCATAATGCGCTGAGGCACACCATCGACTTGATAGACCACTCCAAAATAACCAGACTTGTAGGAAGAGAATCACTCCTTGTTAGATGTCACATGAAAAGAGTTTCATGTGTCCAATGCCCACACTTCATTGAGCAATTCGCTCTCCAAGGCAAGAAGTTCACTATCTTCGGCGATAGCGGAATTCACACTATTTGCAGCTCCATCAGGCTTCCACGTTGGACAATGCCTCCTCCTAAAACCCCACTCCTTAAAATAAAAACATTGCGGACATTTCTTTCCCTTTGTCTTCGACTTGCCACCATTATTGTCTCTGACCATGAACCCCTGACCGTCATTTGCACTAGCAGAAGCACCTTCCTCGGAAGTTTTCTTATCCCTTGTATCATAAGATAAAAGTGTTGCGGTAACATCACTTGCAGTTATGCCCAGTGGCGAAGCCAGCGCCCGGACAGCCTGGGCAGCTGCCTGATCTCCCACGAGTATCTTCTTGAAAATTTAGTACAAAATGTTGGTTGAAGTAGGTATTTGTTTGGGCAAAAGTTGAAAGCTTGTTTTCACTACATCTTGCACACGCGCCAGAGCTAACTCCGCCACTGGTTATGTCCGTCTTGTCGTATGTCAGAGTGACAACAAAGCGCTTGTAGGACTTAGGCAACGAATTAAGCATAAGTAAAGCCTTGTCCTCGTCCTCCACCTTGACCTCACTTCATGCAAGGTTTGATATCGCATGGTTGAAGGCATTGACGTGCTTCCTAAGGTCTACCCCCTCTTGCATCTTCGAGGCATAAAGCTACTACTTCACGAACAACTTATTGGGCGTGGTCTTGTCCAGGAACTGTGTTTCCAGCTTCGTCCAGATCTCGTTCGTTGACTCCATGTCGATCACATGGTACAAAATCTGATTAGATAGACACAATCGTATGGTTATAGCTACCTTAATTTTCATATCTTCCTAGTCTTCAGTTTCCATCTTGGCAGGCCTTGTAGATCAGCTTTGATTGTCCTCAGTCATCCATGTTGTCTCATCACATTCTTGACTCTCGACTGCCATAGAACGAAGTTTTCCATGCATCGAACTTCGTCATCTCGAACCTGGTTGATGCGGAGCCAATCAAATCACTTAGGTTAGAACGATTGAACCGACCATAGATGGGCTCTAGGATCCTACTAAGGGAAGAGGAGCAAAGGCTCTAACCTCTGTATCATGTCTAACCCTACAAAGGAAAGAGGGAGAGGCATATATAGCCTCCCCACCGAAAGGGTAATATGTTGGGACTAAAAGGGATACACCACATCCCCACCCCGGACAAAACTGTAGCGAGTGGGGGGTCCGAAGTCGACGAAGACTGGGATGTGCTCGCGGTGGAGGATTGGAGCCATGTGTCGTGTCGTACGACGAGGAGCTCACTGCACCCTCCGCCGCCCGATGGAGAACAAGAGCGGCTCTTCGAGCTCCGTGCGGGGGGCTTGCCAGTGTGAATGCATCTACTGGTCAAGGTGTTCTGCATCGTCCCCAGGCGGATGTACGACCCGCGGGAAATGTCGTCCAACTGTTAGACCAAATGTCGGACCCAAAGTCGGAGACAAGAAAAATTGGTACTCAATCCATGAAGATGAGTATTGTGCAAACCTTGGTTGGTCATAGGTATGAATCCTAGTGGAAGAAAGGGCTTAAAGTTCTTGGGGGTAAATTCACACATTTTACCATCAACAGAAGAATTATGTGGAGCTGCATACAGTCCATACCATGCGTGATGAGGACTCTCTCCACCATTGATGGGCCGTAATCCAACACTCTGAACTTTGCGGTTGCTATGCACAAGTGCAGAATGTAAGTTTTTGTTTGGTTCAATTCTATTGTTTGCTTTGCTTTCGTTTCATTATGTTCAGTGATTCTTCCTTACTAGATGGAGTTGCCGCCAATTTGTATCATCACCTTGAGAAAAAGCCATTCACTATGGGTCATTGTTGGTTCATATTGAATGAGATTGATTCATCCATGTATGAATGGTTGAACTGTTAAAATTTTGTTTATTTAGCTTAACTTTTAATTGTTGATTTGGTAATTATATGCTACTCAGTGGTATGCGGTTGCATGAAAGTAAGAGTTTCACTTAGGTGGACAATGCGTCAACGGAGGTCAAATTTGTCATGTCCAATTGGAGATACTTAGGACACAACTCTTAGATCTGATTAAAAAGATATTTTTTACCACATCCTACACATCACCAAAACAAATTCACGTCTATTATGTTAATACATGCGGTGCTGAAAAAAACTTAACGTGGAGTACGTAACTATGTAAATATATAACAGAAAACGTAGCGTTAATAGTCCATAACCATCATATTTCTTGATGTTTGAAGGGTGGCGGTTTCGGACATAATTCTTCTAGTTGTTGCATAGCTTTTGTTTTCGTAAGATGGATAAATCCAGCCACATGATATGAGCTCAATAATATGCTAGAAAAATACGCCTTAGTGAACCCAAGTGTAGCAACAAAGAGACCAAATGTGAGTCATCAAAGGTTAAGCATTCAAAGAGAACTAGGGCGCAAAATCTTGAGAACCAGATCAATCTCACATACTAGGCTGACTAGAGCCTGGATTCCCCATATCCGAAGAGAAAATTTCTTGATTGCTTAAAACAAATTCGAAGAAACTCAAAACATCATATGCTCGCACAAGTGTTTAGCTCTTGGTGGTCTTTTCCTTGGTCTTCTGGATCTTCAGCACCTTCTTCACAATCTTCTGCTCCTCAACCAAAAACGCCCGGATGATTCTGCAGTGAAACAACAGATTAGATACCCAGCAGATTAACAGTAAGTACGGTAAGTGTTATATACGATGGTTACCTCTCCCTGACTGCAGGACCAGACAGAACGCCACCATAAGGACGGTTCACAGTCCTCCGGTTCCTCGACAATCTGGACCTCTTGTACTCAGTAGGTCTCAGGTGTGGAATCTGCAATTTAGCAAATGAAACTTCCATGAGAATGCAAAAGTATCAAAGTGTTAATGAATCAGCTTAATGTACCAACAAACTAGCATAAACTTATGGGAGCTTGCTAATTGGCAAGATCTACCTACTGTGTATACTACAGTAAGACGATAAGTTAAAAGTAGCCATCCAGCAGCATATTATATGTTATGGGCTCAAATACAGCTTATAGCAAAAAAAAAAGATTGGTGGACAACTAAGCACTCAAGCAGCAAGTAACAGAAAATTGCAGTCTCCTCTAAAAAGCAGTCAGACTCAGGCCATTCCAATTCCAAGTTAAAAGTATAGTTAAATGTCAGCTTCAGAAAGCACATTAGCAAATTCCTTGAATTTTCAAAACAGATCACAAAGATGACAAAAGATTGACAGTTAGGAACATAATCCTGGTAATTAAAAAAGTTAATCATTTGAACTATGGAAGGGCACATCATATGCATAGTGCACCTTTGCTGTCAAAGGCAAAGTAAACATAGGAGCAAACGGCAGATAGGCTTGTGCATCGATCATAAGCCAATGAAATACGATAATGCAGGGGGGCTCATAGAGAAGATAATAATTTACGTTAAAACTTCAGGCATAAGCTTGTCATGTTTCACTGTAATAATTGGCCTTCTAATATATCAAATGTCTCTTCAACTGTTGCGATATTGAAATTATACTTGAACTGCTACATATGTGCATGCTTTGATTACAAATGCAGACAAGTAATGTCTTACTAACTAAGCACAAATTTAAATATGCACTTAACCTTAAAAGTGAGAGCAATCAACAGTCAAAACCAAATGCATAACATCACAACAAGAATATGATTTCTACAAAGACACGGGATTAAGTTTAACAGACTAGCTGGATCTAAATCAACGACCAGACAAGAAATTACAGTAGAAAACTAGAAACTATGTGCAAGAATAATAGAAGACCAATCAAACATCATGGTATGACTTTGCTACAATGAGCATCTTATAGTTTGAATAACACCAGGGAGCCTAAAGCCTCTGAAACAACACAAAATACTAGGCCTCATAGAGAAGATTAGGTTTAGTCAACACAAAAAATTCAGACATATGCTTGTCATGTTTCAGTTAATCATTGGCCCATCAGTCAGAACAAAATAAAATGTAAACAAATGCAAGTCTGAAGGCATGTGGAAATGTAAAACCACACATAATATCGCACATAGAACAAATGTCAGTGTGAAGATGTGCATTTCATATGCAAGTTCCTCTGCTTTCGATCAAAAAACAAATGGTACCGTGGGGTGTTCAGAGGAAAACTAGTCTTAACCGATAAAATGACAGTCCACAGGTGCCAGAGTATGCAACTCACTGGGGCTTGCAAAACTCAGAAAGTCATGCTAACAGAAACAACAAAATAAGCCAAATTATGAATGGTAAATTCACCAGCAAGTATGGACAACCAGTTAAGCAGAAACAAAGACACGCAAAGCACGATTCAGCGAGAATTAGGACTTTCTGACAATTGTATCCCGACTTCAAATGAACATGAAAACAAATTCAGCAGGAAAATAATGCTGAGATACATAGGACGGGACTTCAAACGTAGTTAATTTTGCCTGGAGTATAATTCTTCATATTTCCATCAGCGACCGTTTGGCTCAAATGCAGGCATTACCCGATCGAATAATACAATACAGTACATAGCAAACTATTAAAAGAGCATGCGAAAATTGAAATGAACACATACTCCTTGGATCTTCTTCCCGGTGACTGGGCATTTCGGCCCACTCGCCCGCTTCTTGGTGTACTGGTACACAAGCTTCCCACCTGATAATCAGTAACGCGAATGAAGAAAAACTGTGAGTTAAGATCCGGGAGAAGACCAGACTACCAGGAGTGCGGTAAGAAAGATGTAAATTTCACGTTAATCCATCGTTCTATCCAACTCCAGTCACAGGCATAAGGAACATTAACCTTATCGAAGCACTTTGCAAGATTTAACCACATGAACTAGCAAAAGCAGGAGCCGCTGATCTCACTCACCTGGGGTCTTGACGACACGGGTCTGGTTGGACTTGGTTGCGTAGCTGTGCCGCTTCCGGTAGGTCAGCCGCTGCACCATCTCGACGCCTCTCCAGGAGTTCTCTCGCGGCGCGCTTCTTCTCTCCCTCTCTCTGTCTCTCTAATGCAGGGAGGCGGCGGCGAAGGGAAAGTGAGGATTGGGGAGAGAGGATAGCTTTTATAAGGTGGTTCGTGGTTCGGGTGACCTAGATCTAAGGGTGAAGGATGTTTCTCCAACTGAGCGGACGGCTGGGCTTGATTCCGATGACTAATCTAGTCTTTTATTAAGAAATTCAGTGTATGATGTTCACTAATAGAAACTTTTTCATTCCTTGTGTTCACTAATCAAATCATTGTCAGCAATAATTAAGATGAATATTTGAAACCAACAAAACCATTTGGTAACAATTGAATCTTTGCTGTGTTTTGGGTTTTATTGAATTTTTGGTTGGCACTAACATTTGTTGAACAAGTGTACATGATAAAATTTAACCAAAATGATTCGATGATTATTTCATGTCAGATAACCCTGAAAATATTACTCCCTCCGTTCAATAATGTAAGATATTGGAGCTAGAGTGTGGTGTTTTTAACCCGGGCTACATGTAGCCTTTAATTTTGAACATTCGAAATACAAATTTTAAAGTTTAAAAAATCTATCCTAGAAGTGTGCAAAATGTTAATCTGAAATACGCTTTATTCTAGGCTGCACAAAAAAGACAAATTGTATATCTTGTGTGTGAACATTACCACTCCAAATCTTTTCAGAATTTGTCTTTTTTATGCAGGCAAATATACAAAACAATTTGAATATAAATTTGCAAAATTGTAGGATATGATATTGGCTACATCCATATTTAATTTTAGAATTTTTACACTTTAAAATATTGTTTTCAAAAAATTAAATATAGGGCTACATGTAGCTTGTGCTACAAATGCTTTTTTCGATTGGACCTACCATTTCAATTGATTGCATACATACTAAAATGAGTAAATATATGTACAAAATAAGTTTAGATACATTTGAATCAAGAAAATTTAAATGGTGGGTCTGATGCCTTACATTGGTGAATGGAGGGAGTATTACAATTTGTTTTGGTGAAGACCATGTTTAATTGCATTATTTTCCCAGAAAAGGACCTATAAACTATGAGGTTTTCCACAACAATATTTATTTTAAATACAATTTGTCATTCCATAATATATTAATTTATATTTAATATTTTAAGATTATTTAAAAAAATTGATCTCCTTATTTTCACGGACAACAAAAATAAAAATTCATTATTTATGTTCGCTCTTTACCTAAAAAATACATTGTCTATACTATCATACTAGAATATTATTCTGCGTGTTGCAGCGGAATTTCACTAAGAACTTTGTATGAATGAAAATTTATACCACGGGTGAAATATGAATTTGTTTACAGAAATATTCAAAAATTCACAATAGTCGAGAGGTTATATTTAATTGACGTGAAATTGTTGTGTATTTACCGAGAAATAATCAGTGACTGGACAATCGTATGGCTACAAAATTAGATGACGTGGATAGATTGCATGTACAATATACTATAATTAATGAATATTAGAGGGGGTGACATAGACAATTGATTGTCTAAAAGAATGGATTAAGAACTTTGTGTAAATGGAAATGTATAACACGAAATAAATATGAAGTTTTACGGAAAGATGCAAAAGTCCACAATAGTCGAGAGGTTATATTTAATGACATAAAATTGTTGTGTATTTCACGGCAAAATAATTGGTGGCGTGGACAATCGTATAGCTAAATAATAAATGACATGGATAGATTACATGTACATATAATATACTAACGACTATTAGTGGGAGTGACATGAACAATTGATTGGTTAAAAAGATGGATGATGTGGATAGCTTGCATGCTGAGATAGAAAAATCATTAATGCATGTTAATGTGCTTTTGCTTTACAAGAGATATTGATTTATGACTTCTAGAATTGAAAATCTCACACTGACATGTTAAAACTTAATGACCAAATCAAAACTTGCAAATATATTTTTTTCAATAAAGAAAAAATAGCAAATATGCTTACGCAAAAACCATCTTGTCAATAAATTTGTAGAGATGTATCTTAGCCTTGTTCTACCTAGTAGAAATATGCGCTCATATGTTCACTAAGAACTAGACACATGATGCTCGCTGCCCCGCTAGGACTTTTTTTATCACGGGATTACAAAACAGATGAATTGAAAAAACACAGTAATTTAACAGAATTGTATGGGCAAAACAGATGATTGCAAAACAAGGAAGATGGTTGATTCATTCGTGTATTAATTGTTGAAATTGTAATTTATTAGCTAAAGGTTGAATTAGTGAATTCGTGATTTTGCTATGCGATATTGCTATGTGGTCTACGTGTTGAATTGCTGAATTTTGCCTTGTGATCCACGTTGCATGAGTTGCATGGAAATAAAGGCTTAAAGGTTTAGACATAAGGGTTGTGACTGCACATGAGAAGTGAGAACATATAGGGGTGGAACGGAGAGCATAGGGGTGGCCAGGTCTTGTCTGAAACACGTTCGACGTGTCCACATACATATACAAGGTCAAATTGGGCAAATATGGTTGAATATGCTCCAAGAAACCTCGTCGTCCACCTCGAGCGTGCGTGCTATGATGCTATGAACCAAAAAAGAGCCGAACGGTGCGACAATTCCTTTTACCTCATGAGTTCCAGTGCTATGTTTATTTTAAAAACTTGGAAATCATATTTACAAAATTCAAAAGAATCTGTAAAGTGCTACAAGCATACAAAATCATAACGCCAATTTGTTTTGACTCTAGGCTACACAAAAATGAAAATCTTATGAATTTTGTAGCTTTAAAAAATATAAACCGTTCACTATAATCAGATCCATACGTTTTGCATTCATGTGTAGCTCAACATACAAAAAAAAAAAATGAGATTTAGCACGTTCATAAGATACATCATTGAACAGTTTGTTCTCTCAAAACAGGTTTTTGCCACACTGCTATGAAAGATAACCAAATATCAAAAGGTCTGGTTCAAAATTTATTGCTTCATCCGACCCGGGGAATGATTTTTCAATTTTCATTAAATCTTATAGAAAGAGGTAGATTTCTTCTTCTTTTTTCCAGGTATTTCAGGAAAAAAAAAGTCCCCGATAGAATGTAGTGTGATGTAGGAATCCTTTTACGGAACAGATCAAAGATAAAATAACACGAGGATCCACACCATCCATGACACACCCAAGACAACCAACTGGAGGTGAACCTCCACCTATTTGTAAATCAGCGAACATTGTCACCCCGGACCCACCAAGCTATGGACAGAAAGAGCCGCTTGCTCTCTCGCTCGGGGACATGGAGCACCGATCCTACTAGCGGACAATGAGTAATAGGACTGGAGACCACTAAGTTATGTGTAAAGAATAGGAGGCCACAGGGAACAACCCACGTCGGAGGCGAAGTGATCCGAGAAAGGATCCGAGTATGTCCATCGATGCTAGCACGGCGGGACCGAAAGGAACGAGAGCTCCACGACGAGGTCACGTACCGCCGCCGGCGAGACCGGAACGGTCAACGGTTTTTACCCGGAACTTTGGTGTGGGGAAGGTAACAAAACGACGCCCCTAGTAGGGTCACGACACCCACATGTATCACCGTTGCTGGCACCGAAGAGCTAGGCTTTCACCAAAGAAAAACTTCACGCTAAGTCACGGACCCACGGATCGCCCGCTGCCATCAAACCTTACCTTCATGACACGATCTCGGCGCCGCCCCTACCGAAGCACTGTCGACACCAGGCATCCCTGGCCCAACGCTCTCTCCTTGCCACACACATGGCTAAATATAGAAGCCAACACTACTGCATCGACGCTCGCTGAAGAGCTCAGCATGCAATCTGCCTTCCAAAGCCGCATCTTGGCCATCCATCTCACACCTGGGAGGTGGCAAGACCCCACCACGACTAGCAAAACAACACGACCTTGCGGGGGAGGGGGGCTAGATCTAGACATGTTTGGTCCAAATCTAGTTACCACCCGGTAGTGGAGGTGCAACGCGCACGGCGGACACGATACCTCTGTGTCGTCCGCAAGTCACCCCACAAAGCCACAGTGGATATGTCGGTCGACCGCCGGATCTAGTTCCTGTTGCTGGGTTACGTGCATGGAAAATAAAAAAAATCATCCTACACAATGTTAGATCTAGATCGTTAGCAACATCGTGTAGCAGAAGTAGATGTTCATGTAGCGAGTTTATGCAGATTATCGTCTTGGATCGAAAGTATGACCCCGCTGTCGGTTTCCACATGTCCATCCTCTAGTTCAGCAGCGCACCGCCGTCTAGAGTGTGAGAAAAGCTGGTACATTAGCCCACAGACGTATGGTAGAGAAAAATAACTCGAGAGAGAGAGAGAGAGAGAGAGAGAGAGAGAGAGAGAGAGAGAGAGAGAGAGAGAGAGAGAGAGGGGAGGGAGACTTTGAGGAGGGCTTCCTTCCCCCGCATCCGCCGCCCCCTTAGGTGGGCTATAGGGCCGGCTGAACTAGGGCAAGAAGAGGAGCCCCAACCCTAACCGCCGCCCCACCCTCTTGCATTGCCCTGCAAGCAAGGTGGGGCGACCACCCCTATTAGGCCTTCTGACTCATGCGGCTGCCCCCACTTGGTCCAACCTAGTGGGGCAGCCCATGGACGACTCTCCGGAATTTTTTTAGAACCTTCTCAAACCTTCTATACTATTCTAAAATCTTCTGGTACCCATTTGGGTCATGTGGCACCTTCCTGGTACCACGAAACTCTTTGGTTTTTCTCTCTGAAAGCATGTCGATTGTTCCAGAACAATTCCGGTGACTCTCTCACCTGTTTCCAACCATCACAATACTCAACTAACTGTAGAAGACTTAAGTGTGTGACCGCAGGTTCGATAACGTGTGGACATGATCCGGAACTCCTTAAGACCAATAATCAACCGCGTGGGTTTTGCCCGATGGCACGCACCGACGACGGGGAAGAAGAGGGGAGGAGGAGGGTTGTGAATAGGTTTCACCCCATCGCCCGAGGTGGACAAGCGGACTATTTTTGAAACTTATAAAGTATTTCGAAAATTTTAAGGAGCACCGCACCTCTGGAGCCAAAAATCTATATTGCGAATGTTGTCAGGAAAATTATGTGGTGCAGAACTCTAATATTGTTGGGAGGGAGTATCAAAGGTGCTTTGGCTAGTTTGGTTGCCTGCAATTACAAGGACGAAAGTTGGAAGAAAAACGAGAGTCAAATCAGTATGTCTCTTCTTTATTTCCTCGTGTTATTTTCTGGCCCATCCACCACCTCCCGTCTTCGCATCCACCGCTCCGACCCCCGAGATCTCCCTTTGCCTCTCCCCCGCCTCCGGCAATGGCCTCCCCCGGACCAGCTCCCACCGGCGAACTTCTCCGCATCGATCCCATCGAGCTCCGCTTCCCATGTACGCCCCCTTACCCGCACCTCCCGTTATCTTTCCCCTTCGCGAAAGAAGATCTTTTTTGTTCTCCTTCGACCGGCGTGGATCGATAGGCCAGTGATCTTCATCTGTTGTTTTTGTTGAGCAGTTGAGTTGAAGAAGCAGATCTCGTGCTCGCTGCAGCTATCGAATCTCAGCGACGACTACATCGCCTTCAAGGTTCGTCTGTCCTCTCCACAAACTCTGTCTGATATTTTGTTCCACACGGAATCGTCCTGGAACCCTAGAAATCCTAGGGGCGCCTTGATGCGTTGTACGTTTCGATGTGGTATATCATGTATCTACATGCCACAGGTGTTATTCATCGAATTTTTTGATTCCGTGAATCATATCGTTGGATTTGACCTGACAGTGATCGAAAAAAATGTGATCTAGATAGCTCTGTGTCACGATGCCTAGGAATTTATATGCGCGTTGGTATATGAAATTGTATTTGTTTTCGCTTGTTTTGTAGCTTAAAATAGCTTTGAGCTCTCTCTCTAAAATCCAGTTGTATTTCTTTATTTCTTATGGTTTGATGTACATGCCTCTCTGTTATTGATTGTCCAAAGTCTAGATTTTTGTGTGTGGGAACTTTGAACTCTAGAATTGATGGCATGCACCTTGGAGGGTGTTATGTTGTGTCATACAGTACCATACCAACTACTGCATCCTAATCATCATTTTTATGTAATGTTTAATTTGTGTCAAAATACGGCCATTGGTGCGAATCTTGGGATAGGTTTATTCTTGATTGTATTTTCTTAACTAGGTTATTTCATTGTTTTCCTTGACATTACATGGTTAGAACTTGGAAGTGAAACGTTCTGGTGTTTAATTGCCTGAGGACACTGAAATCATTCGATCTGTTTGCAGTGGTGTCACTGGAATCTAAAACTTGCAAGATATCATGGATTCAAAGAGGCTGTATTGTGTTTAATATATCTGTTCTGTTCTCTTCGTTGTTTCAGGTTAAAACTACGAGCCCAAAGAAGTACTCCGTGCGGCCCAACACAGGAGTAGTCTTGCCACGATCCACCTGCGATGTTGTTGGTTTGTGACTTTTAGACTTTGCCCCCCAGTTTTCTTGGTATGATCAACTCATCCTTCTTTTTTTGTGACATTTGTGTGTACATATTGTTGCAGTGACAATGCAAGCACAGCGGGAGGCCCCCTCTGACATGCAGTGCAAAGATAAGTTCCTTGTCCAGAGCGTCGTTGCACCCTCTGGCATAAATGTCAAGGATGTCACAGGAGAGATGGTAATGTTTCTCTCCTTGATATGTTTTCTTAGAGAATCAAATAAGGCATAACATATATGAGATCAAGCCATCAGTCTATGGAGCTGGAAATTTCTTGTTTCGTAGTATTTTTTTTCAATCGACTTTGGGGTACACCTTTATTGAATTGATTGATTGCGGATGGCTTGGCAGTTTACGAAGGAATCTGGGAATAAGGTTGAAGAGGTGAAATTGCGAGTCACCTATGTTGCTCCTCCACAGCCACCATCTCCAGTTCCTGAAGAATCCGAAGAAGGCTCCCCATCTAGGGGTGAATCAGAAAATGGAGATGGTCCTGCTGGGGGATTCACCAGAGTGAGTTGTCATGCTCGTTGAACTTACACCCATCCGTTTGGCTTCATTTTGTTCTTTCCTCAAGAGTGGAATTTACTTGATTCTGTAATCATTGCAGGCACTGCGAGAGCGCATTGAGCCTCAAGAAAAATCTCTAGAGGTCAGTTGTTATCCTTATTCTCTTTAGGATGTGACTTTATGATAAGCTCATCAATAATTTAGCTGAGTCATAGTACTCCCTAATTGTTTTTGCCCTATATGATATTATTATACTTGATAACTGGCATTTTGTATCATGACAGAATGTCATTGCTATTCTCTTGCCTTTTCCTGTGGTTTTACCTCTTCTCTTATCTTTCTGAATAATGGCTATGTTGTTTAGTATCTGGTGGTATACAATTCTTATGTTCTCAAGTTTGTTCTGCAGGCTGGAGCATTGATCTCCAAGTTGACCGAAGAAAAGAATTCTGCAATTCAACAGAACCATAAAATTAGACAGGAACTTGTGAGTGCAGTACTGCTTGTTATCTTTCTAGCTATTGTATTGTGTCTTCATATTGGAAATATTATTGGTTTGATTTTTTGGAACTTATCTAGTACTGTACCACCTACCACAACCATTTTTTGGCATCACATCCATACAGAAAAAGGAAATCCAAATAGCTACCATCATATGAAATTGAATGGTCTAATTCAGTTGGCGATAAGAGAAACATAAAAATTGATTTTTTGTGAATGTTTTAGTTTTCTTATTATGCGAATAATTTTCTGTTGTCGAAATTTTCTCCTTTTGTTTTCTTTATGACTGATTGAACATTTTGAATTGATGCCCAAACTAACCAAGGTATTACCACCTATGTTCCTAAATATAAGATGTTTAGATATTTCCATGTGGACTACACACGGACTGAAATGAGTGAATAGACACACTAAAACGCATCTAGATACATGTGAATCAGAAAAATGCTAAAACATCTTACATTTAGGAACGGAGGGAGCACAATATAAAGCAGTTTGATGCACTGAAATGAAGCTCAAAAGGCACATCACTGCTGTGCTTTGTACATTAAGGAACACCTGTGGCAATGGCTGTACACATATTTATATTTGAATTAGTAAATACACAGGATCCAAAGTAGGAACTGTAAATAAAATGAAGCGTGCCCACGTTATATTCAAATTGATGAATACAAAAGCTCCAAAATTGCTATTCCATACTAAAGCTGGAAAGATGAAAAAACTTCTACCCTTTTTAAAGGAAATTATATCCAGGGAATCTACATAATCAACAGTTGTTTGTTATGTTTTTTTTGCTACCTCAGCTCGTGACACTAGTTATGCTGGAAAATGTTCGGCTCCAACTTATACATTTCAAAGATAACCGATTCCTTTTCAATTTATTTACTGTATTCTGAAGACTAAATTATATTCCAATTTCCTACGAACTCAAACTTTATGTGCTGCTTATCTATTATTTAGTAATTTTGTTTTTGCATTTCAACCTGAAACCAGATATGTCTTTGTTATTTTGATTAAAATTGTAGATTTGTAATTTTGGTACTTACAATCCTTGATCTATCAGAGTGAGGAGAAGAGTTTGCATTGCGAGCCACCCAAAGAGCCACCCCACTTACACTGTTACACACTTCTGGAATGTCACTAGTACTTCTGTCAAACAACCATTGATGTCAATACAAGAAACCAATATGAATACTTTGCACCCTGAACCAATGTTCAGGATATCGCTTATCATTTATTCCTCAGTCGTCTTGGGATTAGAGATTATCGGAAATCGGCCGATTTTAATTGATTTTATCGGTTGACTATTGATCGGCAAGTTTTTCTGTAAATCCCAGGTTTCCCAGCACTAAATATGCTATATCTAACAATTAGAAGTGCAAAGAGTAGTCAGAACACAAAAACAATATTGGACAAAAGAGTAGGCTTAGACAAAAAACATTCCTGGAGGGGCAGGACAATTTTTTTTGGACAAAAACAATTTTTGGTGTTTCGGCTTGAGTGGCCTGACCGGTTAATCGGGAGATTCCCGATTAATGCTTGTCAGACGATAAATCGCCCCACCAATAAACAGAGCCGATTCAGGTTTTCTTATTTGCTACCCCTGAGTAGCGATTAATCGGCCAATATTTAAAACTGCCTGAACTACTAAAATCCTTATTAGTAATGGTAAACTGATATGGAACATAAATTAATGACTGTCCAAGAGAGCTTAAAGATGCAGCGATGCAGGGATTTCGAGGGTCATCAAAATATGAATTCATGAACTCATGTGGCAGTGCGAAATAGCTTCGCTCAACAAACGAGTCATTCGTTATTGTGATGTCTTAGATCTTTACATGCTAATATGAATGAGTGTCTGAGAATCTGTGTATGGCAAATAAAAGTAGTGGCGCGTTGATGAAGCAGACAACGAGATGAACCTCATACTGTCAGTCTGTATAACTGTGCATAGTGATTCCTACCTAAAATATAGACTTCATATGCTATTCTAGCCAGTGGTGGACCATGGATCTCAAGCTTGCAGGGGCGAACTTTTAGCATAAAACTCTATAGGAACGATGCGATTGCCTCAAATTTGATACATATTCTCAAAGTCTATGTTATACTACTATCATAAAAAAACAAAAAAAAAAGTCCCATGAAGCGTCAAGGGGAGACTAGAAAGCGCGGGGTCTACATATCAGAGCTTGTAGCCCGGAGCACCATGGCCGCATGGCGCAAGACTAGGAAAGTAGGGGTACCTTAGTTATAATCTGGACCCCGGCCCTGGCTCGCCCCTATGGTGGGGCCACAACTGATTCTAGCATCTAGGCCCCTGAAGAAATAATTCTTATTTGCTGACTTCCCCTTTTGTCATGAATTTGTGATTCAGTTTATCATGTGTTTCTGTTCACATGGCAGGATATGATGAGACGGGAAGTCAGCAAGAGGCGTGGTGGTGGCTTTTCATTTGTAATTGTCATAATTGTAGCTTTGATCGGGATCTTCCTGGGCTATATGATGAAGTCATAATTCTTTCAGCCGGTATCACTTTGCCGTGTCGAAGGGAACTGGACTCGGTCCATGCTAGTCATGTTTGGGAACTTGAAAAGACCATTCGAAATCAAATGTCTTCAAGTTCTCCTTTCCGTTTTGTCAATATAGTAGTGCATGTGTGAGAAATGTTAAGCTAGTTTAAGCTTATTTTGTTGTTAATTTCATTGGTGAGTTGTGCGCTATGCTAACGCCTTAACTTAGACAACGCATTGATCCGTTTGTTCACATTTTATGTTGTAGCTGTGAATTGTCAGTCTATAGTTGAATGTGTGTGCCATTTGAAAATAAAGTCTGATGTGTCTCACAGTGATGTTCTGCTCCAATCTGTGGAAGAACTACGTTTTTCCCCAGTACTGCTCTGTTCAGGAATATATGGTATATTTTGACTGTCCAAATTGGTTTTGACCAATAATTTATCAACAAACTCAATTTATACTTTGAACCAAAATATTATGAGGAAGAAAACATAAATTATTATGTAAGTTTGTATACAGTTAGAAAGGCTTCGAACATACTTCTACGCTGTTTGCTTGTTGTCACCGACGCAATTGAACAGCCCATGGTTCTTGTGCAACCTGTGGTCATGTGAGAACAAAGCTCATGCTAAATTTGGGACACGTCGTGATATATCTTATTAGCCTTATGTAGTGTCATCATAAAAATAACCAGGACATCAAAACGATAGCTGTAAGTTATTTTCCTGCTCAAGAACAATATAGTTTAACAGTGCTCAGCAATTGAATGTCAAAAGTCAAAAGCTGCAGTTTGTTGGTCATTTTTTAGGCGGATTGCCTCAATCTTCAGCACGCCATGACATCCTGGGACTACTCTCTTTCAACCATTGGCATCCTTATGAGTGATTTGAAGTATATAAGCTTCGGATGGATTTTATAGTGTTGTATATGTCTGTGTGGACGATGAACTATCCCACTGATGATGTAACCCCGTCTGGTGACCGGCACATATGCCAGTGTCTTAATGGAATACGAGTGTTTCTTGTAAAAAAAAACGAGCACAGATGAAAATAAAAATAAACGCACACCATTTCCTCCCCTTGAAACAACACTGTCATGAAACCTCAATTCTTAATTTTACCAATCTTCTCAACTAGATGATGTATCTGCATTTACACATACAAAAGGAGACCAAACATGGCCAACAGATACTCAGGTCTCTACTTGTACAAAGGATGATGTTCCCTTCTATCTACCCTAAACGACTATCACATAGTACAAGCTTAAATATGTAGTAATACAAGCAAACACAGGCCCAGCCTTATTGCCCAATTCGTATTTACAAGGCGCCAAATGAGTTAATAGCACCAGCGGTCACACAACTCGTCGTCGATGTGCACTTAAGTCACACTTCTCCAGAATGTGATTATTTGGTCACGCAACTCGACAAGTGCGTGCACGCAGGTCACTGGCCCCACTTGTCAGTCCGTTTTGGACGGTAAATTTTCAGAAAACCCCCTGGAGTAATATTAATTTTACAAAATGGTCCTTCTAATTTTACAAAATGGTCCTCCTAATTTTACAAAATGGTCCTTCTAATTTTACAAAATGGTCCTCCAGGGGACCATTTTGTAAAATTAATATTACTCCAGGGGGTTTTCTGAAAATTTACCATCCAAAACGGACTGACAAGTGGGGCCAGTGACCTGCGTGCACGCACTTGTCGAGTTGTGTGACCAAATAATCACATTCTGGAGAAGTGTGACTTAAGTGCACATTGGCGTCGAGTTGTGTGACCGCGGGTGCCATTAACTCGCGCCAAATAACAACCTATGTGTGGGTTCAGAGACTTTGAGGTGTTTTCACCGCTATCCTGTAAACCCGAAGGAAAAAAAATCTGAACATACTTTCTCTACCCTCCGCAACTCACTCCTGTAGCTTGGATGGGGCAAGCCACTCAGCAAGCCGTTTGCTTTATTTATCATACTCACGCTGCAGGCGATCAAGAAGGTGATGGAACTAGAAAAATTGATTCCAATGCACAGACCCAATCTTGAGCATGCGCAGACTGTACCTACAACCTTACACTTGATCCGAGCAGGTAGCTTGTGCATCCGCGACACACTTGCTCACATTGGAAGACAGCTTTCCTCTTAGCTCAGCACAGACAAGATGTGTCAAGAGGAGTCCAGCAAGAAGAGCTGCTGCCATCAACATCGTGAACACGGCGCTCCAGCTCTCTGTCGAGATGTACCCTGTCAGCAATGGCCCAATCGCGGCGCCAATCGACCCTGTCCCGTCGATGATAGCTGTCACAGTGGCCAGTGCCCGTGAATTACCATTTAATGAGCTGTGAGTGCCAAGGTCAGCTGACACTGCGGTTGTGATCAGGGCATAAGGACCATTGACAAACATGCCAGTGATGAACATGAGGCAAATGTTCCACGTCATTGACATGCTTCCATATGTGCGATACAAGAAGAGGGCAGGTATCGCACAGTACATGAAGCTTGCAGCCGTTATTGCTCGTGCATTTAAGCGATCGGAGATGTGACCAGCAAGGATTCCTCCCAACACACCTCCAACATCAAAGATTGTTGACAAGCTGCCGGCCATCGCATCGGAGAGGTACTCGTTGCCAATAGCTGAAACAAGTGAAGGCCTATTAGAAATTAACACTATAAAGCACTGTTCTGGTTATAACAGAAAAGGGGATCCCAGTCACTACCAGAGCATCAAAGAATCATAGACTTGTATGTCAAATAACGAAATCATACAGACTTGAAAGATGGATAAGAAGACTCACGTGTATGGCTGATGTAGAATGGTAGCCAGTACAGGAAGGTGTATGCGACCAACTTGGAGAAGAAGAGGCAGAGAGCAAAAGGTGCAACTCCAGGAATCCTCCATGCCTCTAAGAATCCAATTGGCTTATGTTGTACTTCTTGGCCTGGTTCCAAAAGGGGCTCCTTGGCAGTAACCTTGTCCGAGTTTATCTCCCCGTCATCAATCTTTATCTCCATTACCTCAGGACTAACCGGCAAGAAAAAAAAGACTACCAACCCAACAATAGCCATGATAAAGCTGGGGACGGCAAATGACCAACCCCACCCAAACTTCAGTAGAGATGCAGCAAGCAGTGAACCGGATATGTTTCCGATGGAAGTATGTGCATTCCATATACCCATAATCAATCCTCTCTTGCCCTTCCCAAACCAGTTCCCAACAACGGCAACAACTGAAGGCCATCCAGATGATTGAAATAAGCCAGCAATCATCTGAAAGACCAGGAAGTAGTAGAAACTGTGAATATTTAACCAATATCCAGCACCAAAGAGGGCAGTGAATATGGCAGTCCCAATCATGCCAATTGTCAGAACTATCCTTAAGTCCATGCGGTCACCAAGATGCCCGGCGAAGAACATCCCAAGAGAATACACCGCAAGGAATGCGACATCTATCTCGCCAAGCAAAGCGGAACCATCAGAGGTGTTAAACGGATACCAACCGACATTGAGAGTATTGCGTGTGTGCAATCGTCCCCAGGCAGACCCAACCCTTGTCTGGGGATCAAGCTCACTCTTGACAATGCTTGTTATCTTCCGAGTCATATGGAAGCAAGTGTATGCCAAGAATGTAAGGACTAAGACAAGCGTCTGGTAATTTCTTAGTGCCTTGGCACCTCTGAATAACCGAAGGCCGGGAGGTTTCCTGCTCGTCGTGTCATGAGATTGAGCCATGGCAACACAGGAACGTCGGTACCGTTTAAACTGCAGCTAGTGCCAGACGCCAGAGCAGACGCACACTTCCTGCTACAAGAATGATCACCACCTGAAAGCATCAAAAGAGGATGTAAGCAATGGGCAAATGGAGTCCAGCGATTGTATGTGAAGTTTGATAATTGAGGCTATACATCTCTCAGTATAATAATTAGTAGCATTCACAAGTAATCATGCTTTAAAATAAAACTTGAAAGCACTGATCCAAATGTAACTTTGTTGGTTACTAATACGCAGATATGGGAAAAATTGGTGCATCCGGTGATCCACGCATTTTATGAAACGGACTCCACGGCACTATCCTAACGCAACTCTGTGCGATTTTCTTAGCACGCAGACATGGGCAAAAATTGACGCATCTAATGATCCAAAGCTTTTGGGAAACAATTGATCCATCTGTCGGCTAGCCCAGTTCAATGATGGCAAGTGCAAGATATCCACTAGATCACTGAAAGCAGAAACATTTGTTGCTCTTGTTCCGCACAATAATCAAGATCGGGCCATCTGTGAACTTGATCATGCACATGGAACAATATTCTTACTCCAACACCACAAATCAAAGCGATTTGTGACTATTCACCAAGTAATAGTGATAAAATAAGCAACCGCCGCTATTCTTACTGCTAGTGCATTCGTCAGCAACCGGGCAGGTACAGAGATTTCCAAGTGGATGGAGGTAAAAAGCTAACATGACCTCAACCTCCCTGAATAAAATATGCAGTCTCTCCGTCACAGTAACTAAACTATTCCAATATTCGAAATCCAAAAATCACTACTGTTCAAATGCTCCATCCACGGCTACCAAGCAGCGCAATCGAAAAAATACAGCTCCCAGTTCAGGAAAATAATACAGGACAGATCATCACCCCCTTTCTCTCCCCGTGAAGCCTCGGCCTGAATCCCCTGCCCTGCGCCCAATCCAATCCAATCCAAACCTCCCAAAAGCCATGACATCCAACGCAGAACCAACAACCCAGCGACTCGAAGAAACAAAAAAAAAAACTTGCGGATTGGCCTAATGATTCGGCAAGTTACAAGGAGATCAAGAAACAGGGGTTAGGGGCAAGAACATACCTGACGCCTCCTCGGGGGGACACGAGACTCTTCTCCCGATCTGCGGCGACGAGCCGTAGTAGGTTCAATCGGGGTTTAGTAGGAAATGCGCAGGCGCAGGAGATACTAGATTGCCGGGGAAGGAAGGAAGGCGTTTCTTTCCCCCTTGGTGCGGTGTTTTGCCTGTGTTTCTCGTTTCTTGATTGAGAGTTTGGGTGGCTCGAGGAGTCTCGCTCGTATTTATTCAGATGGCAAGCTAAGTCTCCGGAGGTATTTACGGTGATACCCCTGGACCATAATGCCCTTTAACTTTACTTTGTTGTTACTTCTGTTTATATTTTTTTATTAATGTAATCTCAGAAAATCGCTGTTATAGAAGTCCTTGGTGCGATCTCCGTGGACCAGCACATGTACTGTAGTTTGCTGCAAGTCCTTCGTTGGCACTGTTTATATTTTTTTTATTAATGTAATCTCAGAAAATGTGCCAGGTGATTTTCGCAAGATAAAGGTCTGTACTCTCTAGTCTCTACTCAATGAACAAATATTTTGAGAAACAACTTTTCCTCGCTGGCAATGAACAATGAAGACATGGGCGGACGCAAGGGGCGGGCCGGTGGGGTCGTGGCCCACCCAGAAATCTGAGAAAAAATTTGTATACCCCTAATAATTTGGTCCAGTTTGCGTCATGGCCTCATGGACTTGGCTTTGTCGCTAGAGAGTAGAGAGAGCAGCCGCTCCAGGTCGTGCTCGTGCGAGCCAGGTCGTGCCGAGCAAACTGACCGAGCCCCCGACCATCTCTGCTCCAGCCTAGCGCTGCTGCCCCTCCGACCTCAGCTACCGGCCACCCCCTCCTGGCCTCCGCCGCCTCACCCGCCCAGATCCCCTCGCCGTCTTGCCCGCCGGCCGCCGCTGCCTTCCTCTGCTCCCGGCCTCCTCTGCTCCGCCTCCGCGGCTCTGCCACTGCCTCCGCCGCTCGCCGCCTCGCCGGTGAGGCGCAGAGCAAGAGAAGAAACCCAACAAGTCAAACAGCAGCAGTTCAGCAGGAGCTGCAGCTTGCAGGTATTATGTTTGCCACCATTAGTGATTAGGCCATTACCGAACAACATATTGCCCTATTTGTGTGACTGTCCAAACTCAAAATTCTATTGGTGTTGCATCTGTGAATTATTTTGTTGTTTGGTTGGTGAATTTTGTTTATAAATATCAACCAATTGTCTAATTGCTTATATGTTTCTATTTGTAATTGTAGAATTGATTATGAAGAGGAATAGCCATATTGCGTCGCTTTTCCGGACTAGCCATATAGTCATGTAATTTGCTATTTGTGTGATATTTCATCATGTAAGACTTTGTTGATGTGTTTGAACTATTTTTCATTGAGATCACGCACATTTGAAACATATGTATTGATCTATAATAATGTCATAATGGATTAGCTATTTATATAGTTCATTTGGCAACTTTTTTGAGAGTGTGCCCACCCGCCAATTTTTTCCTGCGTCCGCCACTGAATGAAGATGGCTTGCCTCGTACTCGTCTGCTCTGCACCACGAATCCCACATTAAGGGCTACACTAGCAGCCACAATATTTCATCAATACTCATTAGGGGGGTGCGTCCAAAGTCCAACTAAAACACCACGTAATGTATCTTTTGGCTTGTCGATTGGTAAAATTATACAGCCAGTCCTAGGAGATGGACGAAAAAACAACACAACTAATTAGGACTAGATCTATAGGATGTGCATAGTTAATAACAAACTTGGTTGCACATGTTCGATTTGAAACTTGCTTCGCAGGGGAGGACTTTTTATTTTTGCGAAAAGAGCCTTTTTTTTATAACACTCAAATGTTCACAACATAATCAAAAAGTCTGCATCCAGACTCTGCCTAGTTAGAATGCATACAACCAATAGGGAAAGCTAGAAGAAAATAAAAGGCAAATTACAAATGATGCATGACTACGAAAATGCACAAGTCAATGGATATAGGACAAACACTACAGGAGGCGGCGTTTTGGGTAGTTGAGTAGCAGGTGCAGATGCACCTATTATATAAAACATTTTTAATGTTTTCAAAATGCCAAAAAATTATAGAAAAAAAATTCAGATATACATTAGAACATTTTGTGTTAGCACAAAAAATGTCGTGGAGAAAAAACATTTTTTGTGGCTTGTACAAAAAAGACAAAAAATGTCTCGTATAAAGTCATTTTGGAGCGTCCGGATTAGTCTTTTTTGCACAGGTCACAAAAAAGCTTTTTCTTCACGTAACTTTTTGTGCTAACATAAATGTCTTGAAATATGTCCAAAATTTTTATTTTGAATTTTTTGATATTTTTAAATTTGTTTTTTGGGCAGTGGGTGCATCTGCACCTGCTACCCGTTATGGATTTCCGAAACACTACGAGAATACCACCTCAACGAGTGTAACCTGAACATAGTGGAGGAAGCCGAATCTTGGTAACTTTATTCCAAACGTGGGCAAAGATAAAGTTCCAGTTATCACGAAACAAAGTGGTTCCACTTTCTTAGTATATTTTTGACTTGTGATTTTAAAATGTTTGCAAACATTCGTCGAAAGGTACACCTAACTAGCTAGTTAGTAGCTAAAGTTGCCCGCAAAAAAAGTGTGTTAGTGTGGATAAAGCGTGGGTCTGTGACACATGCGGTCTATTCTGTAATCGCCTCATGAAACGTGTGGGACAGTTTCTTAAAGAGAATTACTCCCACGCTACTAGTTGCAGCTTTTTATGTTGAAAGTTGAAACACAGCCAGACGGAAGGTAGAAAAAATATTGGGCGAAAAATAATTCTACAAAACTCTAGAAGAAGAGAATGCGGAGTACATTATAAACTCTTGTCTTTTTCGGCTGCGATTTTTTTCCTAAACTGCTTGGTATGTGTATAATGCTCGGAGCTGTATTACAAGCGGACAACGCCAATTATATGCGCCAGGGCAGAATCCTGTAATTAGTGGATGATACGAAGGGCAGAGCGAGAAATCATGGCCAGTCTCTCCCATGCATAGCCAGGCCGGCGGAAGGAGGCGCAGGATCTCCGAATATTCCCTTCCCGCCAAGGGAATTATACCACGCGTGCCGTGCGGATTTCCTCCTTGCGCCGCATCACCCTCGAACGCCCTCATCCAATCGTTTTGCCTTGCCTCCCGCCGGCATCGCAGAAATTGATCCCGAGACCCGCCGGCCACGTAGACTTGTCGACTCTTCTATTCACATGTCTCACTCTCATCCGGAGAACTTCTGCTATCGTCCTTTGCTTCTTCGATTCAAATGATTGTTGAGTACGATTAGAGATCTCTACCGGATAACGCCCGACAAGTGTGCCGGACGGGGCCATTGGAACTCCGGCACGCATTGCCGATTTATTGGGAGCGCCTCCCTCATATGCGCTCCCAATACTATTTTTCCAAAATAAAATAAAATATGAATATAAACGAACCATCGATTTTTCAGTAATTGTAATAAAACGCGTCGTACATCTGCTTCTGATCCACCTCCTTGACCTCGGCTCTCCTTCGTCGCCTCCCGTCGCCGTCTTCGCCGCGGATTGTCAAAATTCCGCACTTTGCTACCGACCTCTCATCTGCCCGTTTTTCGGTGGCGGTCTAGACCGTCTCGAACGACATACGCTCGGCAATGACAAGCTAATGCTGGAACTCAGCCTCAGCCTCCTCCTTCGTCATCGGAGGCGGTGGAGGAGGAGACTGAGCGGGCGCTTCCCTCTTCTGTTTCTCGGGGCGGATGAAGAGAAGGCCTGGGCTTCTCCTTCTTGACCTTGACTGGAGGGGCGTCATAGCTCGTCGGTGTGAGGGTTGCAGCTCCCGATGACAATGCCACTACTCCTCCACAGCAGCACCGGTCGGGGCACATCCTTCTTGACCTTGGCTAGGGAGGGAGTCGGCCCGCGTGAAGGCGACGCAACCCAGGGTGATGTCTCTGTTGGAGATATGCCCTAAAGACAATAATATTTAGTATTATTTTATCTCCAAGTTTATTATTAAACGTTTATATCTTTATGCTACAACTGTATTGACAATTGAATAGTGAGTCTTCAAAGGAAAACCTCAAATGCACGTGTAGAGATATGAACAAAGTAAAAGAGTTCGTAGTCTTGTCTCTAAAACTAGCATATCTTGTTGTTAGATGATCACGTTTTCCTGATCATGGACTTTGCATAAGTCACACAACAATAAGAGTTTATTATCGAAATGATAATATTACTGATCCGACCCATCATATGATTTGCTAAGAGACAAATCGTCACAGATGAAGATTAGCAATTGATCATATAGAGTTTTCGTTAGCTATATTTATGTACCATGAGAACATCTAGTGACCGCTTATTTGACACTCACACTTTGATCGTTATCAAACGTCCGGACGTAACTAGGGATCATACTGGTGGCTTTTGGTGTGAACTAGAATATGTAATGGAACGGAGCTCATTCAAGAATGGTACTTACTCCTCCAGGCGATGGAGAGATACATCCTATAGGCCATCTCAGTATTATCAATGTCACCCAATCGTCTGGCCAGATACAGTGTGATTTATCACAGAACATTGAGAATACGTAATGAGAAAAGAGAATGATATCGAAACGAGTTTTATATGTGTTATGATCAAATGGTTTTGATCACACTAGAGCACATTGTCTCACCTCGTGATATCATTGGTATCGTGTACGTAAGGGAATTAGCGTAATGAGAAACACAAGAGGTTCTGTCATTCACTCGTGAATACATAGGAGCCAGTACATACGTCTAGGTCCCAATGGTGGTTATTGTCTTGTAAGCACCCGGACATGTCTATGTGTTACCAAACCTTCGGGTCACACACTTAAGCTGTGAGTCAATCTTTTACTGAGAGAATAAATTAAGTTGTGATTTTATTGGTTATGAGATAGTGTCAGAATCACTCCGATGTCACAGGAACTTGTTCCAGTGAAAGAATAGAGAAAGAGAAGGTAGACATTATACATCTCGGGATAATAGGAATTGTTTCTATTATTGTCGGATTTATTCCGATGGTTTATATAAGAGAGAAATATTTATCCGGAGGTTTTGTCGGCGGGCACTGGGTGTCCCGGATCATATAAATAGTTTTATATGATAAGTAATTAATTCCGGGAATTTTCTAAAAGAAATATTCAATTAGAAATTAATTCAAAAAATATTAAATAAAAGATTTTATTTAGAGTCCACCAAAGGGGCTGCCAAGTGGGCCCATGGGCCCACTAGGCAGCCGCAACCCCAAGGGGGTCGGGTGGCCCAAGTGGGCCAAAGAGCATGGGGGGGGGAGTTCCCCCTTGGCCAAAACCCTAGCGGGCCTAGGGCCCATAGGGAGAGGCGGTTGGGGGGGGGGGGGGGGCGGAGGCCGAGTTGGAGGAGGACTCCTCCTCCTCCTTGGCCGGCGCACCAAGGAGGGGAGGGATCAACCCCTCCCCAAGCCTCCCTACCCCTTGGTCCTCCTTTATAACCCCCCCAACCCTCATGGGTTGAATACAACAACAGAAAATCACAAGTTCCTCTCTTCTGAGATATTCTGAATTAGATTTTGCTCTAATTGATCTCAATTAGACATAGCTCTAGTCTCTCTCTCTAATTAGATCTCATGTGTGAGAATTAGACATCTCTCTAATCTCATATAGATCTAATCTAGTTGATTAGATCTACCACCTAAACTAATCCGAAAGGCTGTCTCTCTTCGTCTGCGCCAGGTGATCTAGTCGGCGGAGCGCTGATGGATTAGCGCGGCGTACATGTGGATACTTGAAGAGCGGGTTGCGCAAGCAATTCCTCGAAGACGGAATTAAACACAATCTCACCTCCCGGCGTGGACGTGCGATTCTTCATCAGGTTTCACCGACATCTACTTCGACAAACACAAGATCTTCCGCAACGGTGTTTGTAAGTATTCTATATCTAGCATTATGGGGTGCAGCATATCTTCATAGTATAGATCCTGGAGGCAAGGTTATGTAAAAATTTAAATTGCTAAGCGTAACCCAACAGTCTCATCCTCCTTCGGTACGAGGAGGGGAGCCTTCGCTCGTGCGGGGTCGACGGATGCGAGGAGGACAAGGAGTGCGATGAAGAACACAATGTCGAGGGGGGCGACCTGATCCAGGACACACGCGGCGGTGGATAGTAACCGTAGAGCCAGCACGTCGTAGAGTCTGCCACCATCGCTGGCGCTCGAGCCTGTTCCAGACGGAGGGGGCCTCCCGTGGCCCTTGTACTGGTCGAAGGCGCCTGCCGATCCACCTAGATGATCTCCGGCCAACCTGGGCTGGCCTCCTCGAAGTCTCGGTCCGCCAGCTGCTCCGGCGTGAGCCAAAACCGACGTTCCCGGATAGCATTGTGCCACTCCATATCGGTTTTGGGAGCGACGGGATGGTAGGCCGCCAAAGGCTAATATTCCAGCCTTGGGACAACATCAAGTTCGGCGGCACGAGGAGGCCGTTCTCGACCACCACCGCCGTCTCGTCCTTCGTGAGGCATGACTTATACATGTTGCCGCCGCTGCTACCGCGGCTTCGTTATTGTTGTCCATGAGAGGTAGACGGTGGTGGAGAGCGGGCAGTGGAGATATGGAGGGGGACGGTGCACGCCGCGGCTTATAAAGCCAGTGCAAGCGCGCGAGAACGCATCACGAGAAGGCGGGATCCTGCTAAACGGCGGCGACGGTTCCTGAGGCGTCATTACGCCGGAGAAGCACGTCGTAAAAGCGGGGGGTGACGGTCTCCGCGCCAGGCGAACCACTGCGCCCTTAAACCTGAAGACCAGCCGTCGTCGCCCGCAATAAATTAAGTTGACCCGGGGTGAGTCAATGACAGGTGTGTTGGAGATATGCCCTAGAGGCAATTAATAAAGATATTTTATTTGTCATATCTTGATTGTTCATAATATGTTTTATACCGTGCTATAACTGTATTAACTGGAAACATTAATACACGTGTGGTATGTAAACAACCAGGTCACTAGTAGCCTCTTTACTAGTCCATTGAGATCAACAGATGATCAAGGTTTCCTGATCATGAACTTGGACGCCAATTGATAATGGAGTCACATCATTAGGTAAATGATGTGATGGACGTACACTCAATATATATATATGACGTAGTATTCACGCCTTTGACCATGAGATCATATTTAATTGCTATTTTCGGAAGGTACTTTGATTGCATCAAACGTCACTCATTACATAGGATGACAATAAAGGTGTCCATCTCGGGTATCCGAAAGAAATATGTTGAGGCGTATGATCAAGAGCGGGATTTGCCAATCCATATAGCAGGATAGATACTTTGGGCCCACTTGGTGAGATTACATCAATGAGCTTGCAAGCTTGTGACTAGGTCACGAGGATGTGATATCGCAGACGAGTAAAGATAGTATTGTCAATGACGAGATCAAGCTAGGTATCAGGATACCGTAGAACGAGTCTCGGACAAACTAAGTATCGACATGCAAAAGGTTTGAAACTTGACGTCTAAGGTTCAAACGACAAAGATATTCGTGGATGCATAGGGGCTATCATGGGTATCCAAGACCCCGATGTTAGTCATTGATCGGAGAACGGGTCTCGATCATGTCTGGAGTGATCCCGAACCGTAGGGTGGCACACTTAAGGGTAGGCGACGTTTATTTAGATTGGACGCAGAAGAGAAAATAGAGATAAGAACACCGGAAGTGTTCCGGACATATCCGATGGAGTTCGGATGGCAACGAAAGATGTTTCGGAGTTCGAATAAATTAAATAAAGCGTATTTAATATTAATTAATAGTTAATTATAATTTTATTTTATTTCGAATTTAATTGGCAGCCCACCTTAAATGGGCTTTGGCCGGAGGTCAAAGGCCCATTTGGGGGGGGGGGGGGGGACCGCACCCCACAAAGGAGGGGAGGACCGGTCGGCCTGGGTGGGCCACATGGGGCCCACCTAGGGCCGGCGCACCACCCTAGGCCGGCTGGCCATGTGGGAATAGTCCCACATGGCTTAGCCACCAAGGGTGACACCCCTCCTCCACCTTTAAATAGGGGTGCCCCCATGGCTTGGAAATTGACCCAGAAATTCCTCTCTCTCTCTCACCTTCGAACGTGACTCCGCAATTGGGGTTGCGCTTAAGTTGAGGTTTTCTCTACCATACGCACACCGCCGTGCTGCTGGTCTTCTTCGGTCCAAGTCTTCAACTTCCGCTGCTTTGCTGGATCGGAGCCCGAAGGTCGTCGTCTACACCGTACGTGTGTAGAGCTACGAGGGGTTGTGCGTGCGGCACTTGGAGGAGTTCATCTTCACGACCTTGAGGTCGGCAACGTCGGCTTCATCGACAACGCTTGTGCGGGAGCGTAATCCCCGCTTTTCGGTCTACAAGGGTATGTACATTGATCCTCTCCGTTACGGCATATCTGCATAGTAATAGATCCTGGCTAGTTTAAGGTTATCGTTGTTAGGATTTTTTTTTTGCCTACGATCCCCTTCAAGGTGGGACCCTCCTATCGGTATCCTACGTGGCGTCGGTTGCCGTGGCTGTCGGCACTCCCACTCCCCACCCCTATGGACCGGGGCCGTAGCGGGGTTGCTGGACGCCGTATTGGGCCCATCTGGCAACTTTGCCACTATTCGGTCCGTGTATGGGCGACGAAATCGTGCGGGCGCGCCCAACAACCCTATTGGGAGCGCTATTGTGAGTGTCGATGGAGATGCTCTTAGAACTTTTAGATGAAAAATCTATATAAACTATTTGATTTATGTAATTAAATTACAATATGTTCCTATGATTCCTCTGGATTATATTTTAGTATAGAAAATAACATCTACTCAAACTTCTTAAAAAATCCTTTTCTCAATAAAATAAACTTTGGTTTCGTCGATACGAGAAGTATATTGTTGGGTGAAGGAATTAATATCTCGACATAAACCAAATGAAATTTGTGCCACTCCAACCAGGTCGGATGAAACTGGCATGCATCCGGACTCCTACGATTATTTCATAGAATTCCAACAATTTCTCATATTCCTCAATAGGCCAAAGGAACTGTCCTACGCTTTCCATAGTTTAGTGTTTTTAGACCACATGAGTTGTGTTCCTTTTTGTATGATAATTCCGGGGGGGGGGGGGGGGGGGGGGGGGCATAGCTCGATGGTATCAGTTGGACACGGTATTGGGCCCGTCCGACAACTTTGCCGCTATTGGGTTCGCGACTGCGCGACTAAATCGTGCAGGCACGCCCAACAACCCTATTGGGAGCGCTATTGTGAGTGCCGATGGAGATGCTCTTAGAACTTTTAGATGAAAAATCTATATAAACTATTCGATTTCTATAATTAAACTACAGTATCTTCCTATGATTCCTATGGATTATATTTTAATATAGAAAACAACATCTACTCAAACTTCTTAAAAAAAACATTTTTCTCAATAAAATAAACTTTGGTTTCGTCGATACGATAAGTATATTGTTGGGTGAAGGAATTAATATCTCGACATAAACCAAATGACATTTGTTCCACTCCAACCAGGTCGTATGAAATTGGCTTGCATCCTGACTCCTACGACTATTTCATAGAATTCCAACAATTTCTCACATTCCTCAAAAGGTCAAAGGAACTGTCCCACGTTTTCCATAGTTTAGTGCTTTTAGACCACGTGTATTGTGTCCCTTTTTGTATGATAATTAGGGGGGGAGGGGGGCATAACTCGATGGTATCAGTTGGAGACAAGATTTATACAATTTGAGGCCCAAGTAAGCAGTCGTCCGATAAAAATACTACTCATGTGTGTGGCTTTGTTGTCTATTATATCAGGTGATCAGATGCGATCTCAAGACGGTTCGCGATTACTCTGTGGCCTTATATACATAGTCGGGTCTAGGGTTACAGATGAATTGAGTCGGTTTACATGTGTAAAGATAAAGCTGAATGAAACTAAGCATGTTTAAACTCTGAAAATATAGCCAAGTGAGCATATTATGCATTGACTTCGAGGCGGAGTGTGAAATAATCCACAACTCATGGTTTGAGTGTTCCACGTCTACTTGCTCCTCATTTTATGCGTTGATTTTGAGGCAGAGTATGAAACAAGTGGGGTTTCGGGTTTCAAAAACGTTGACTAAGTTGTTTTGTGTATTGTGCTTTCAGTCGGTCTCCAAGGGTGATGTTGTCTCGCGATCTAGGGTACACGTTACTGTGTTTGTCCGCGAAAACAAGACAAATTGACTTCACTCATATTTTCGAATGCGAGTTGTTAATCCAGTGCAGTGATTACTTAGATTTTGTGGTAGCGCATGCTAGTGCAGGATATATACACCGTATCCCTGCACTGTTCTGTCCGATAATTAAGATTATTAGATGGGTCGATAGCAAAGTGTGATCATCCGAATATATGTCAAAAACACCAAAACAGCTCATTTCCCCCTTTCTTTCTCTCGCGTAGCTACAGTAACCCTTGAGAAGGCTCTCGAGTTCTCCGGGCCGAACCGAAGCCCTCCTCGGCGGCGACGCCGTCGTTGAGCGGTGGAGGCAAGGTGCCGGCTCCACTGTGTATATAGTAGATGTAGGAAGCTTCTGTGTGCCTATATGGCGTCTTGGAGTAGATCGCCGGATTCCATCGGCCGGATCTGGCGAGCCTTCGCTCTGATCTCCGTGGCGGCGCAGCTCCGATGGCAAGGACTGCGGCTGGCGGCGGAGCTGGGGCGTCACATCTCCGGTAATAAGGCCGTCTTCCCCTGCTTTGCGAGTACTATTCCAATGCTTTGGTGCGGTATTGGATGGTGGTGGCTCTGCATCTTGATGAAGCTTCCGAGGAAGAAGATGAAGTGGAGATGCTGGGCGACGGCTCGCTTCAATAAGCGCCCATATGCCTTCTTCGGATTTTCGATTCTTACTTCTCTGCTTCCCCTCTTGGCCGGCCGTGGTGGCGAGGAAGAGGGGTGCTGTGGAGTGGTGGATCTTGGAGCTGGAGAAGGTCGGGATTCTAGTGGTACTGCGATTTGGAGAAGATCATCGGTGGCTTGTTTTTGGCCACTGACTCAAGATGCTGGCAGGCAGTAGCTCCAAGCCTGGACGCTGGCGATGCGTCAGGTTCGTTTCAACCTCCATCGGAGGCCCTTTCGAGATCTTGCGGTGGCGCTTCTCTCCCATCCTGAACCAAGTGGTTTCGTCCCCGGTTCTTGTGTGGGGGGCTGCTGCGCGAGCTCGCTGTTCGTCGGTGCTGGCGAAGAAGATGATGGATCCATTTGCGTTCCTCTTTTTTTCGCTAGGGTCTGTATTGCAAAAGTTGAGGACTTTTTTCTTATTTTGGTTTACTGTAAGGTCCTCTCTGTAAAAAGTATTGCACTGATGAATATATAATGCAGTATCCAGGCCCTTCGGGGCCGATCCCTGTTCAAAAAAAAAAATAAAAAAAATCATCCGAATATGACTGTTCAAATGATTCCAGAAGTGAGACACGCCAACAGATGGTAGCTCATCCGATTAGATCAGTAGGCATTCTCTACAGATCGAGCAGCTGGCGCGCACACGTATACGTATGTACGTGGTTCCAGTATACCATAAATCATCGGTGATGGTTGCTTGATGATTGATAAGATGTAAGTTAATACACATCTGTTTCGTGACGCGGCCGCGATCGATCTGGAGCTTGACTTGAAATCAAGTGACGCCGTGACCACAAGAAATAGTGACTACCGATAGAGTAGCAATACGCAATGAGGTGGCCAGTCCAGACACTTCGAGGCTGGATCTTATATACCCAAAACGTGCACATCTAGCTAGTCAGCACTCTCCAACCGCAGGGCCACACGGATACAATAGCTAACTGTGGCGATGTTGTCGATCGATCGAGATCGATTGGTGTTGACAATTAATGGCGCACGTATCGCATCATGCAGATCATGCACGATCGGACGAATTGAATAGTCCAACAGTCATCGTCTTGTAATTTGAATAAGACATTTCAATTCTAGGCGAAATTACGATCGTAGTCGTCGCCTAGCTCGCATTAATCAACAGCTAGAAGCCAGGAAGCTCATCTCATGGCAAGTCGACGGAACGGAAAAGCCGGTGAAGTGCGTGGTCAGGCTCAAAACCGCTGCCGGCTTTTGGTGCTTGGATACGAGCGAGGGGCGCCGCTCGCTCGCCGGTCGATCTGGGGGCGGTGTTTCTCCTAACAATTATGCGAGTACGACTGGCTGGCCGGCGCCGTGATGTCAACTTCAGAACCCTGTATATTTTTATTCCGTTTGGTTGGCTGGGTTTATCCATCCTATATATGAGACCGATAATATATGTATACCACGTCACTACGGGAAACCGTCAAAACGCCGACGGCGGGCCGCCGTCGGCGTAGCAACGATCGCCGTCGGCGTAGGCCTACGCCGACGGCCGCTGTCGGCGTATCTGCGTCGGCGTACGAAAACTGCCGTCGGCGTATCCGTCGCCGTCGGCGACGCAGCAGTGGGACCCACAAAACGGACGTCGAACGTCTCCGTCTGCTCCACCTATACGCCGATGGCACGACGGCCTAGGATGCCACGTGTGCTGATCTGGTGCGTCTGGGAGGAGTCGTACGCCGACGGCAATGCCGTCGACGTGGCGCCATCCTGTGCGTCCCCACAGCTCCTATGCCGTCGGCGTATCTTAGACCATATTTTCAGTTTCTGAAACTTTTTGCTGCTGGTTTCTGGCGCATTTTAAATACAATTAAAATTGCACAAATTATAAAACATCACAGAAACATCAAATAAAACATCACATACATATCCAAATGACACAAACATGATTCAAATTCATCCAAACTCAAAAATGACATAAACATAGTTCGAATTCACACACGCTACACCCGAACACATCCTACACCTCCCGAGAGCCCGAGGTATCCATTTCTGACAGCGTGAGAATAGGCGACCGACCGCGTGGGCCAGTCGAACCACACAAGGAATCCGGCGAGGCACGGGACGGTGTGGTCTCACGCGACGAACTAGGCGAGGCACCACCAGTGCCATGCTCCACGAGCGCGCGCGTCGAAGTCGGCGAGGCGGAAGCACGACCAAAGGGTGCAGTCCTCGAGTATTCCGATCCCTACATGTTTTGAGTCCAAGTTAGCAACTTGGAAAGCACAGCATGGCGGTAACAACTTGTTTGGCAAATAACTTACCGGAGTCGCTGGCTTGTATGTGCGAGCGACCGACTCCCTCGTTGGGCCGACGGGCATGATCCCCGGCCTAGGTGGACGCGTAGGCAGCTGCGACCGCTCTCCAGTGGCATGAAACTTCTCGTCAGCCTACAAGATAGTTTAGATGTCAGGAGTTGTAGAAAAAGAAGGTTCAAACTGAGGAAATGGGACTTGTCATATTTTGCAAATATAAAAGTTGAAACTTACAGCATCCCTCAACTCTGCCCACTCCTCATACTCCTGGCTCTTCTGTACCCACAACTGATACTCTCTCTCATAGCTCGCGTAAGCGGCATCGAAGGCCGCCTCGAAATCAGCCTACAGTTTTAAAAGGGAACGCATCTCGTCAACTTAGCCACTTAGCTAGGAACGAATGTCGGAAAGAGAATGAAATTGAGAAAAACTTACATCGGGGCGAGCTCGGGAAGGCCGACGAGGCAGGACGGGAGGGTCGTCGGCGGTGAGGGTAGCCTTGACACGCGAGAGGCCCAACTCAGGAGTACGCGTGAGTACCGCACTAAGCATGAGAGGACGGCCATGCTCCCAACCGTTCCCGGCAAGGACCACCGCTCTCTCGTCGATGTCATGCTCAAGAGGGTTGTCCACCTCCGGATTTATACCCTTGAACGTCTCGACGTATGCCTTTAGCCCCTCCTTGGCAGTGCCGAAGTAATCGGGCTGCGAGGGCTGAGGCTCAGAAAAATTGGGCTTCTTCATCTTCATCCTCTCCCATGCTTGCATGTCCGAAAGAGGCTCCCCGAAATCGGCCTCCTGCAATGCCAAAGAAGTGTCATGCGTATCAAGTAGGAACATGAGGGGAAATAAATGAAGATTGTTTCATGTATATATATACCAGCTTTGCCTTGAAGCGATCATGGTTGCGGGCACCCGCACGATGTGTCCCCCCGCTCCCGCGGTTTAACTTGTTTCGCTCGCTCAAGGCCTTGAACGCGGGGTCCTCCCCAGCCCACCTAGACACCAACGCCCTCCACGCGTCATCCTTGCCATAGGCCCATGAGGGCTTAAACTGAAAAAACAATACTCATGTGAAGAACGGATAATGCAATTGCAACTTAGCAGCAACATGTAATCTCATTAACAATCTACTTACCGCCATGTAGTCATCTACGGTCACCTCAAGTGGGTTCTCCACAATCGCATGCTTCACCGCCGTCTTGCCTAACGTCTCAGTACTGAAATGATTGATCATGGTATGCTTTGCATTGTAGAACTGCTGTCGTGTCAACTTCCTACAAGCCCCCTCCAAAGTCTTGTCCGCATCGCCCCGCTGCTCAGGAAGTACCCTATAGAACTTCTTTAATCATGCACAAAAAACAAATTGTGAGAGCATGGTGGGGACATCAAGTATGAACGAAATTCGAAAAGTTCAACTTACCCAAAACTTGTTGATCACGGCGTCAGAACATTTCCCGCCGCTCGCGTAATTGGCGGCCTGATAGTCTACCCAATGGGTGGCTAGCTTCGTCGCGCCGTTGGGGACGGTACTGTACAAGCCCGGCCAAAACTTCCTAATCAAAGCTCCAATCAGGGTGTTAGGCACACGGGCTCCCGCAGGATGTATCCAGTTGCTGCACAATAATTAAACATTAGTACATGTCAAATTGTCCTGACCACAATGAAGTTACCATGTTCAAAATTAGTATATATAGTCACTTACTCTCTCCCATTAGGCGTAATGAGGATCTTCTCCTCCTCGGTAGCAGGTTCCTTGTCCTCATCAGGGACCTGGGATTCCCCTCGAATCCTTGGCTTCTTCGGCAGCGCGGAGGGCCCCGCCTCCAAGTCCGTGGAGGGGCCCGCCCCCACGTCCGTGGAGGGGCCCGTCTCCTCCGAACCCTCGTCGACAGAAGCAGAGGGTATGTCCGAAGACACGTCGCCCCCACCTCGCCCTCGTCCTCCCTCACCTCGCCCTCGTCCTACACCTCGCCCTCGTCCTCGTCCTGCACCTCGTCCCCTCGGAGGAACTGGAGCATCGGCACCTCCCCCTCCTCCAGCATCTCCACCCTCACCTGCATTGAGAAAGGGTGAACAATTAAGCATAAAGACATGAACAAATTAATAATTGCATCACCTCTACTCTCACCACTGTCAGACAGGTAACGCGGGTTCGGAATATGTTCTCTTCCACTTTTAGTAACTTTCTTCTGGCGCACCTTCTTCAGCAAGGAGGCCGATGATTCCTTGCCTTGGCTCATCTTGGTCAATCACCTGCATTGAGAAAGGGTAAACTTTTAAGCATAAAAGACATGATCCAATTAAGAAGCATGAAGACGTAATGCAATTAATAAGCATGTTAAAAGACATGATCCAATTAAGAACAAATTTTTATCTAGAGTGCACCAAATGCAGTAGCATCAAATAATCAACAATCAAATTCATCTCAAATTCATGTAATTATCATCAGTCGGTCTCGCATCATTCCTGGAGCCTCCCATTTCCACTTAGATACGTTAAATGATTTCCACCAAGCTTAGTACTAAATTGGTGATCTTACAAAGTGGCTACCTAACATAGTAGATTTTTTAAAGCTCCATAGTAGTTCCATAGTAGTTTCTAAAGCTAGATATTTTTTCATAGTAGTTTCTAAAGCTAGATATTTTTCTAAAGCTAGATATTTTTCTAACATTCCTGGAGCCTCCCATTTCCAATTAAGTTCCATAGTAGTTTCTAAAGCTAGATATTTTTTTCACTTTACAAAGTGGCTACCTAACATATTTCTTATACAAGTCTGGGTAAATTCATTAGCACCTCTTTTTGCAACTCATTAGCACACACAACACACATCAATACAATACACACATTGTATAATTACCATCATGAGCTCACACACCCTGACCACAACAAGTTTCGGCATCCATAAGCTCTAAATTAACAAGAGGAAGGAGAAGAGGAAACAATACCAGACGCACACGCGCAGGGCTAGGGTTGTGAGGGAGAGGAGGTGGCTTGTGGAGGCCGGAGGCGAGCGCACGGTGTCGGGGAAGAACTCGGACGTGCGGCGCGTCGGGGAGGTGGTTTGTCCGTCTGCGGCGTCGAGGAGGAAGAGGAGGTCGCGGGGCAGCTGTACGCGCGAAGGGGAGGAAGGAGGCGCGCGGTATCACGCCGGCGACGTGCTCTGCGCCTCGGGCTTCATGGCGACGGCGGGTGGCGTACGGGGTGGGGCGAGCAGAGGAGCGGCAGCGGCTGCAATCACGAGGTGGGGCGGCGCGGTGGGTGGCGTACGGGGTGGGGCGGCCGGCGGCGGGGTCGGGGACGGCCGGCGGCGGGGTGGGGGATTTAGGGATTGTGTTTGGATTTGGGGATTTTGTGGCGCGCGAAGCCACTCGGGCCGATTTTGGCTCACATATTCAGGCCCAGCCTACGCCGACGGCTTTGCCGTCGGCGTATGGTTTTGCTAAAAAAATTTTCAAAGAAATCACTTGTTTTTTTTTTTTTCAATTCTTCTATTATTTTCTATTTTTTCATTATCAGGGTTTTCTGATTAATGCAACTGAATCTGCATTGCTACATGAATAATAAATAAAAAGTGTAATCATCTGACCGGCAAATCGGCAAAGCCGTCGGCGTATGGTTTTGCTTAATTTTTTTCAAAGAAATCACTTATTCTTTTAATTTTTTTTCAATTCTTCTATTATTTTCTATTTTTTCATTATCAGGGTTTTCTGATTAATGCAACTGAATCTGCATTGCTACATGAATAATAAATAAAAAGGGTTTTCTGATTAATGCAACTGAATCTGCGTTGCCTACCTTCTCCAGTGGCCACTCTGACCGGCAAATCATCGCGTGGTCGTGAGACGGCAGATCGGCCTTCGATCCACGGAGCGGCAAGACGTCTCTGATGATTTGCAACCGTCGGAACAAGTGTTGAGAATGTTGCTAATCATCAGAGATTCTTGCCGCTGCTTGGATCCGACCGAGGGAACGGTGGCTCGTGAGTGCCTGCATATCAAATCCTCGTCATACACCCGAATGTTTTGTGTTTGAGCGCCACTTCGATCCAAGCAGCGGTAAGACGTCTCTGATGATCTACAACCGTCCGGCAAGACGTCTCTGATGATCTGCAACCGTTTGGAACGGTCGCAGGTCATCAGAGACGTCTTGCCGCTGGTTGCCCAAAGATGCCTCTCCGAGTGACGCTGGAATGTTTTGTGTGAGTGAGTAACCTGTCTGAGGAGGTGGGCTATATATAGGGTCGCATGGCTTACGAAGTGGTCGTGATAGTGCTGATCCGACGGCTCAGAAGCGCTCAAAAGAAACACACCGCTGATCCAACGGCTCACAAGCGCTGGAAGGAAGCACACGATCCGTGTGCTTCTTCCTGATTGGGCGTACTACAGCTCACAAGCCCTGAAAAGAAACACACACCGCTGATCCAACGGTTCCCAAGCGCTCGAAAGAAACACACCGCTGATCCAACGGCTCACAAGTGCTGGAAGGAAACACACGATCCGTGTGCTTCTTCCTGATTGGGCATACTACAGCTCACAAGCCCTGAAAAGAAACACACACCGCTGATCCAACGGCTCACAAGCGCTCGAAAGAAACACACCGCTGATCCAACGGCTCACAAGCGCTGGAAGGAAGCACACGATCCGTGTGCTTCTTCCCGCCATTTCTCACTATATATATGTATTCATGGCCTCCATTGGCATAGCACATCTAAACTCATATCTGCAACCTCATCACTCTCCCATGGTACCCACTCTAACCTACTCGGAGGCGGAGGCGCTTTGCGCCTCGAACTACCCCTGCCCACCCGGCTACAACGTCCCCGCCGGCTGGAGGCTGAGCACCGGAGGCGTGCCGGTCCCTCCTGTCCCTCAAGGTTTGGCGCACCGGGCGGCCATCACGAACCACTACTACTTCGAGCTCACTCCGGAGCAGCGGATGGATTCCCGCTGGCAGCCAGACTATCGCCCAACTTGGGACGCCTTCTTCATCGAAAGGCGTGAGAAGGCGCTCGCCAGGTACGAGGAGGACCGCCCGCGTCCTTCGAACTTCAACGAGGCCGGCCGTTGGCTGTGGTGGGCCGGCCGGACTCTCAAGAGGGTCATGGACTACATCACGGCCGGCGATAACCCCGCCTGCGCTACCCTCAATTACAGTCCAGGCGACAACCCCCGTCAACCACTACATCACGGCCGTCCGACGACAGCGACGACGACGACGGCGACTACGACGACTACACCCACGAGTATTATAGGCCTAGGCAAGAGTATGACTAACCTGAGCCACATCATTGGTTAGGACAAAATGGTTTGTTGTCATTCGTCTATGTACCCAAGTTTGTTGTCATTCGTCTATGTACCCAAAGTTTGTTATCATTCGTCTATGTACCCAAGTTTTTGTTGTCATTCGTCTATGTACCCAAGTTTTTGTTGTCATTCGTCTGTGTATACAAGTGTGTTGGGTGTTATGGATGTCCAAGTTCCCACAGCGGGATGTGAGCGGGTTCACCGGCATCACTTTTTCTCTAGTGAGTTTCTCCCGAAACGGGAGTTTTCACCTCTAAGTGCAGAAACTCACTAGAGAGAAAGTGAAGCCGGTGAAGCCGGTCACACCCCGGAGTAGGATATTGCACATTTACAACACCCAACACACTTGTATACATATGGTATGACACAACCTAGGTTCTGGTGGGGTTCCGACGCTCCGGGGCCCCGCTTCGGCGAAACCCCGAATCCGCTGGGAAAACCCTAACGTTTTCGTCTACCCCCATAGACGTGCGTCGAAAGGGGGTAGGCCAGTGGACTTTTTTGCTTGGTTGTGTTAGGTTAGGCCATAGGAAGGTGAGAAACCAGAGTCTACCCCAAATCAACACAAGATTCCATCCGGTTCTCCCGAAACGGGAGTTTTCACCTCTAAGTGCAGAAACTCACTAGAGAGAAAGTGAAGCCGGTGAAGCCGGTCACACCCCGGAGTAGGATATTGCACATTTACAACACCCAACACACTTGTATACATATGGTATGGCACAACCTAGGTTCTGGTGGGGTTCCGACGCTCCGGGGCCCCGCTTCGGTGAAACCCCGAATCCGCTGGGAAAACCCTAACGTTTTCGTCTACCCCATAGACGTGCGTCGAAAGGGGGTAGGCCAGTGGACTTTTTTGCTTGGTTGTGTTAGGTTAGGCCATAGGAAGGTGAGAAACCAAAGTCTACCCCAAATCAACACAAGATTCCATCGGTTCTCCCGAAACGGGAGTTTTCACCTCTAAGTGCAGAAACTCACTAGAGAGAAAGTGAAGCCGGTGAAGCCGGTCACACCCCGCAGTAGGATATTGCACATTTACAACACCCAACACACTTGTATACATATGGTATGGCAAAACCTAGGTTCTGGTGGGGTTCCGACGCTCCGGGGCCCCGCTTCGGCGAAACCCCGAATCCGCTGGGAAAACCCTAACGTTTTCGTCTACCCCCATAGACGTGCGTCGAAAGGGGGTATGCCAGTGGACTTTTTTGCTTGGTTGTGTTAGGTTAGGCCATAGGAAGGTATTTTACATGTGTTGTTTTTATTTATTTTACATGTATATGTTGCAGGGTTGGGTTCCGGAGCGTCGGAACCCCACCAGAATCTAGGTTGTGCCATACCATATGTATATGTTGTAGGGTTGGCCATAGGAAGGTATTTTACTGAAATTGGGCGGGAAATTATAGGTCCAATATATATATAAATTATAACTACATTAAATATTATATAGATAAATAAATAAATAATATTACATAGAGAAATAAATAAAAAAAGTTTCATCTATACGCCGACGGCCGCCGTCGGCGTTGTAGTACACGTGTACACCGACGGCACGGCCGTCGGCGTATCAACGCCACTGGACGTTCCGTCATTGCGTCCTTTTGTACGCCGACGGCACGGTTTACGCCGACGGCTGCCGTCGGCCTTACCTGGATACGCCGACGGCGCTTCGTACGCCGACGGCTGTGTGGGCGGCTGCCCTAGCTCGCGCTGTACGCCGACGGCCCGACATTTAGCCGTCGGCGTACAGTACGGCCGTCGGCGTAGTGTGGCTTTCCGTAGTGCGTGGCTATAATCTGCGAAGAACCGATGTGCAAGTTGCTAGACGTTGCTGCCGCGAATTGAACAGCCACACGGTATATTATGCTCCGTTGTACTAACAACATAACTCGTGTTGCCAAGTGCAACTGCCTGGGCTTCATGGGCGCATATCCTGGAAACTCCCGTGAATAAACTTGCTTCAACTGAGAGTTTGCTTGGCCAAAAACTACTTCGCCCAACGGGAGTTACATCTTGCCCATCCTTTGACCTTACCTAGACTATGGATATTACCTAACCTCTGGATCTTCTCAACCAATTCTAATCAAGAGTTTCACTTCACTTGAATTTAATGAAAACCAGTGGTGCTCGAGAAAGAGTTAAGCAAATTTATGAGTTGTCACATTTTTTTTGGAGGTAGGCATGTCCACGCCGACTTTCAACAGATTAATCCAAATCTTTATTAACCTCAGTCGATTTTTAGCTCCATACGCAGATACACCAGTCACTAGAGATTCCACCTCTTCGGTTGTCCAATGGTCGTAGTTTTTTCTCTGCCTACGTTTTTTTCCTTCACTTGCAGAACGCAAATCCTGAAAGCATGATGTGTTCTATCTTACATTGGTAAGTAGAATGCCATGCCATGCATCCATATCATGAAGATATTGCTATCTTGATCATCGTAATACATAGCTTTGCCCTCTTTACGCTATTTTTTATTCTCTTTTATTACCATTGAAGTAGGCGGTTAGTAGAGATTCTAGGTTTATTTTTCGAGACTAAGTTTTTTTGTGAGGTTTTAATTTTTTGATGAAAACACGGAGCAATGTACTTTCCAATTGGTATTCAATATTGTATTTAACAAACTTTTCATTGGAGGTAAATGCATTTATACAAATTTAGTGTATATTACCTTTGGATGTTTTGGTGATTTTGTTGGAAATTTGATGATAAAAAGACCCATGTTAAGTTAGTGGGGTGCCGTCACATATTACGCATCATGCCAATTAGGCAACTACTCGTGTTGTGAAGCATCTTGTGTTCGAGGGAGGGAGGGGGGGGGGGGGGGGGGCTTTGGCCCCCCTCCTTTCCTAGATCTGGGACTATGCGAGGAAAGAGAATTTATGATCTTGATAGGCTGGCAGAAGGTGTGTGTGTATGTGTGACCAAGATTTTCCCCGCTTAAGTCAGGTTGGCAGCACGACGAAGAATATGATTTTGCCAAGGTAGCCAACAAAGTTCTTGGCGGTGGAAATGGCTCCTTTCCATAATCCCGTGAGTGAAGGGAGAATAGCGAGCTACCGATGTGGGTGAGCTATTGATAGGGGGTGTCTCGATCTTTGATGAGAGGCGATACATCGATTTGGTGGAGGTCAAACTGGGCGACCCGACTACAACGTGCGAGAGCGTTGTGCTAATGCAATCGTTATTCCAATCTCCTGGAGGTTACTGATCTTGCAGATGCACTATCAACTGACCACAATGGTCTTAACCCCTATCTACAATCGAGGAACGAGTAAGAACTAAAAAATGCAATCAAGATATTAAAAATTAAGATGAAAGCTTTATTGAAAAGGTGGGATTCCGTAAGCGGTCTTGATCTGGTTGTTCGACAAAAATCGAGTACACTAAGTGGTATCGGTGACTAAATTTTTAACTAAACAAAATCCAAGTCTAATATGACGGCTAAGCAGCGTATTTAAGGAGGATAGGAAGGGGTTTTGGTCAAACAAGTGTGTGGTGGACAAATCGAACCGTACGCAAATTTTCCTCCCTATACAAAGACTAAGATCTGACTAAATATTTTGGTCTGAAAATTATATGGGCCTGGCAAATTGAGGTGACGCAGCACCATATAAAGCTATGAACCAAATTATGAAGTTGGAATTTGAATATTTCATCCAAGTCTTCTTGCAGTATTATGGCGGTTTTGAAAGGGCAAGGATGTCGCCTAGAGGGGGGTGAATAGGCGATTAAAACTTTTCCGGTTTAGGCTTGCTAATTGCGGAGTAAAACTAGGTGTTTAAAATAACAAGCCAACAATCTAAGTAAACTAGGCTCACCTATGTGCACCAACAACTTATGCTAAGCAAGACAAGCAACAAGGTGATAGCAATATAGAATACTTCAAGCACGAAGGCTATCACAATGTAAAGTGCATAAGTAAAGAGCTCGGGTATAGAAATAACCGAGGCACGCGGAGACGAGGATGTATTCCCGAGTTCCTCCTTTTTAGAGGAGTATGTCTCGTTGGAGAGGTGTGAACCAACACAATGGTTCAACAACCACAAAGTTTTCACCTTCTTCTCGATGAACCGCACCACAAAGGTTTGGTTCACCTTCCACTATCGGAATTCCTTCGAGGCGGAATCCGGAGCCTTTCAACAACAATCCGGGACACAACCCACAACGGGATTGGGGGCTCCCGAACGGCTACAAGTGACCACCAAGGGTCTCAACCACCACACGGGCGCCTAGGGTTCAAAGACCAAGAGTAACAAGTTCACAAGCTTTCAACTTCCACGAATCCTCGTGGAGAGTACAAATCGATGCACAAAAGCAGTGGCAAGAGCACACGAAATGCTCAAATCCTTCACTCTCAAATCCCACCAAAAGTAACTAATGCTTGTGGGGGGAGAAGAGAGGAAGAACAAAGAAGAACTCAACAAATGGAACTTCAAGATCAAGATCTACTAGGTTCCCCTCACTTAGAGGAGGAATGGATTGGTGGAAATATAGATCTAGATCTCCTCTCTCAAATCCCTCAAAGATATGCAAGAATCATGGGAGGAATTGAGAAAGGGGCAAGCTTTCCAAGGTCAACAATGGTGGGGGAGAGAGGGAAAAACTTGCTTGGAAGAAGCTTAAGGCTTTGGGGAAGAAGGGGGCCTTAAATAAGTCCCCCAAGAAAAGGAGCCGTTGGCTGCAGATTCGCGACAGGCGGTGCTACCGCTGGAAGGGGCGGTACTACCGCCAGCGCGCTCCGCGCAGCCGCAGGGTCAACGGTCAGCCGCAGCCTCATCCCGCGCCAGCGATACTACCGCCCGTAGTACCGCGGCCGGTACCGCACAAAGCCTCTGAGGCGAGTCTAAAGCGGTAGTGCGGGCGGCACTACCGCCGCTTCGGGCTGCGCAGGAATCCCCGGGCGGTACTACCGCAGGCAGTGCCGCTGCCAGTACCGCACGTTGCGTCCGAAGAGGTATTTCGGCGGTACTGGGAGCGGTACTGCCGCTGTGGCTTCCCAGCCCAGGGCAAGCGGTACTACCGCCCGTTCCGGCGGTACTACCGCTGGCAGGATTTCAGCCTGAAACCTGAACTGCGATAACTTTTGCAAGGAAGCTCCAAACGAGATGAAGTTGCCACACATGGGAAGGTGTGGAACTTTCCTCACGGATAAACCGATAATATTTCCAACACGAAAATGCAACAAGTTTTCCATCCAGACTCCGTTTTCTATGATCTTGGGCTTGCTCCGAAGATAATCACAAGCACAACAAGATCATGCATATACACATCATAGTCCATCATGTGATGAGGATAACACAAGAGGAGAGTTTGACCTCTCTACAAGAGACGAACCGGCAAAACCTTCAATATCAAAAGCGACACAAGATATTCAAATGAAATTCGTTTTTGATGAATTAGAGCTTGGTATAGAGATGAACACAAGCTCTAAATTCTCACATGGATAAAAGCCAAATAAGAACCAAGAAAGATGAAATGCCAAACATGCAAAGGTTTGAGCTCTCCACAAATATGCGATCAAGTTACTAACTTGAGAGCCCCTCTTGATAGTACGCGTCTATCCTATAACCCGGTCTCCCACTAACACCACGAGACCGGTAAAATAGAAACCCTATCAAGATCATATCTTTGCCTTGCGCATTCCACTTGAGCTAGATGATGATGATCTTGACTCCCTCAAGTTGGAATACCTTTCTTGATTGTGCTTGCTAGCACATGCTTGATGAAGACTTCTCCACAAACTCTCCCATACACCATTATGGGAGAGCCTCGCTTAGCTCCGTCTTCATGTATCCACTTCGCTTCATATTCTTCTCTTGATATAGATGATGGCTTGGAGATACACATGAATGTTCACTCAATCTTCTTTTCCAAGCCATGCTTGCAATAAGCTCAACTCTTCACATGACCATTCTTCATATAAACCCTTGGATGGAACCTTGGTCATCATGTAATCTTCTAGAGTCCAACACATGAACTCCAATCTTTTCCTATGGACAAGATCTACAAGAATATCTCAATGCAAACATTAGTTCATAAGGATTGTCATTAATTACCAAAATCACACATGGGGCAACACATGCACTTTCAGGTTTCAAAGTCCTGAAATATCCACTTGTAACGTCATCTCCAATCCTTGCATGCTAATGCCATATCAATGCACGATCATACTGCAATGCTCGTCCATGGTAGGCCCGTAATTTGTAAGTAAAACAAAAACAATTGATTTAGGCAGCATCGTATTCTCATGTATATTGAAATTAGCTCCTAGAAACGAAAGTACCTAGGTGATTGAGTTGTCAGACATGAGCTCTAGTTAATGGTCCTTGCATTTATGTAGGTGTAGTGGCAGCGGGTGTATCTCTATAGCAGCGATGTCCTCATCATCCTCCCCTTTTTGAATTCAAGTCATGTTCGACGCCATCTCATGATGTTCGCCAAAGTGTGGCTTCAAATCAGACTAACCCCAAACTCTGCGGGTAACTCAAGTTTATATGCATTATCATTTAGTTTCTTCAAAACCTTGAAAGGGCCAGCTTATGGCATCAACTTTGACTTGTGCAAATCAGGAAAACAATCTTTGCGCAAATTCAACCAAACAAGATCTCTAGGTTCAAACACAATATGTGTTCTTCCTTTATCTCCAACAGTTTTATATTTAGCATTCGTGTGTTCAATGTTTTCCTTAGTGGTCTCATGCATCTTGACAATAAGTGCAGCATGTTGCTCAGCATCAAATTTCTTTTTACCAATGGTGAAGAGGCAACAAATCAATAGGTGCACGAGGAAGATAATCATACACAATTTTAAAAGGACATAACTTAGTGGTAGAATGGAGCGAAAGATTATAAGCACACTGAACATGAGGTAAACACTTTTCCCACATTATTAAGTTTTTCTTTAAGACAACCTTTATAACATAGTAGACAAAGTTCTATTGACTACTTCAGTATGTCCACCAGTTTAGGGATGACATGTAGTACTAGAGAATAATTTAGTCCCCAACTTAGCCCATATACATCTCGCTGAGAAATTTAGTGTCATGATGTGTAACCCTAGTATATGGCACACCATACAAACGAAAAATTTCACGAAAGAATAAATCAACAGCATGTGTAACATCATCACTCTTGTGAGAATAAAATAAAATGTGTCATTTTGTAAAATCTATCCACAACAACAAAAATAGTATCTCTCCCCTTCTGTGAACGAGGTAATCCAAAAACAAAATCCGTCGATATATCCTCCCAAGGTACACTAGAAATAGAAAGAGGCATATATAAACCATGTGGATTAAGACGTGAATTAGCCTTTTGACATGTAGTGTAGCGAGCAATAAACATCTCAGCACCCCTACGCATTCTTGGCCAAAAGTAGTGTGCAGCGCAAGGACGTCATCCGTCTTATTCACGCTAAAGCGACCCATCAATCATGTTCCATGCGCCTCCTGCAACAATAAAAAACGAACAGAGCTATCTGGAATGTCTAGCTTGTTAGCATGGAATATGAATCCATCATTAATCACGAGCTTGTTCCATGTTCTCCCTTCTTCACAATCCTGCAATACATTTTTAAATTCAACATCATGCACATATTGTTATTTAATGGTTTCCTAGCCAAAAAAATTGGAAGTCAAGCCGAAGCTTGAGATGACATGCATGGTATAACGTCGAGACAAAGCATCATCAATAATATTGTCTTGCCATTCTTGTGTTTAATGGCATAAGGAAAAGACTCGATAAATTCAACCCACTTAGCCCACCGACGATTCAGTTTAGCTTGACTAGTAATATGCTTAAAAAAATTATGATCACATTGTATAACATATTCTTTAGGCCATAAATATGTCCGCACAAGAGCATATAATTTCTCATCATAAATACTAGGTCCACTAATTTTTCCACTAAAATGTTGTCCTCTTGTAATAAAAAACATTTCTCAACCCAATTCCACTAGCATCTCATGCAAGCTCAAAATTTATTAACTAAAATCAGTAAGTTGTAGCAAAGAAGCATGTGTCAACTTATTTTTCAACAACATGAAATCGTCCTGTTGTGCATCACCAAAAAGAAAAACGTTGCCAATGGGGGAATGATCCCTCCCTTGGTTATATGTTGTAGTGAGACACCCGGTTTATTCGAGAACACACAGCTGGGACTCGATTTTCTCGAGCACTCACAGCTGGGACTCGAACCCGGGCTGGCCGGCTCCACACCCAGAGCGCCAACCACCAAGTCAGCGCTTGGTCCTGAATGCATCACCCCAAAGAAAAGGCACATTGTTCTTTATAACTTCGTTAAGCGACGCTGCAATGAAACCAAAATCTTTGACAAAGCCGATAAACAGAGTGCTTGGCGGTGTAAAAACTAGGATTTAGATTGGATTGCCGTACCTCTCAAGGGCAAACTCCTGCTCGTTATATAATACTAAAGACAACTAGGTCGGTTTACAAGACCTAGAGTTACAACATGATTACAACACGATTACAACTTCTACCACAAGTATTGTTAGCCTAACGAGTCAGGATCGTATCTGCTCATGTGTCATCCTACTCCGTTTAACAGTCCCCCTCGATCCGAACGAGGGCTAACCAGATTCAATCCATACTTCAATCGATCAAAACTATCTTTCCCAAGAGCCTTTGTAAATCTGTCCGCAATCTGATCTCGTGTAGATATGAAGCGGACCTTCAGTGCTCTTGCTGACACCTTTTCACACACAAAGTGAAAATCGATTTCAATGTGTTATGTTCGTGCGTGAAACACCGGATTGGCTGTGATAAAAGTTGCACCTAGATTATCGCACCACAGAATTGGGGCTTGAGCTTGAAACACACCAAGCTCGCGAAGAACTGACTGCAACCACGTCACTTATGCTGTACCATTTGCAATGGCTTTATACTCCGCTTCAGTACTCGATCTACTGACAGTGGGTTGTTTCCGAGAACTCCATGATAGCAAATTAGGTCCATAGAACACGGCATAGCCACCAGTTGATCGTCGATCATCGGGACAACCTGCCCAATCTGCATCCGTATAAACACTCAATTCTGTAGACTGAGAACGTCGTATGCTGAGCCCAATCTTCACAGTTTCCTTTACATAGCGCAACACACGTTTAACCGCCGACCAATGCACATCTGTGGGAGCAGAGAGAAACTGACAAGCTTTGTTTACAGCAAAGGAGATGTCTGGCCGTGTTAAGCACAAGTATTGTAATGCCCGCACCGTGCTTATGTAAACAAATGCTTCTGCTTCAGTGAGTAGAGTACCAACAGTTTTCCTAAGGTTATCTGAAACCGACATGGGTGTTGCACTGCCCTTGCAATTCTGCATATTCACCTTCGTAAGCAGATCAGTAGCATATTTAGTCTGAGTTAGAGCTATTCCATCTGTCAATTTTGTTACTTCTACTCCGAGAAAGTAGGAAAGCTCTCCAAGATCCTTGACAGCAAAGGAGTCACGAATTTGTTTCAGAAGCTTTTCAACAGCCTGTCGACAGGAGCCAGCTATGATGATATCATCCACATAAATCAACATATAAATCGTGACTCGTGAATCAAGAAAAATAAACAGAGAAGTATCCGCCTTGGATGGAGTAAAGCCCATGGACTGAAGCTTGGTGCTCAACTTCGAATACCATGCTCTTGGCGCTTGTTTGAGCCCGTAAAGAGACTTCTGAAGCCGACAGACATGATGAGGGTGATCTAGATCAACATAACCTGGTGGTTGGGACATGTATACCTCCTCCTGAATATCGCCGTGGAGGAAGGCATTTTGAACGTCCACTTGGCGGAGAGACCAGCCGCGAGAAACGGCGATGGACAAGATCAACCGAACAGTCGTGGGTTTAACCACCGGGGAAAAAGTATCAGTGTAGTCGATGCCCGCACGTTGAGTGAAACCCTTCGCCACCAGACGTGCTTTGTGACGATCAATGGTTCCATCAGACTTTTGTTTGAGCTTAAAAACCCACTTGCAACCTACGATATGATGGCCTCGAGGTGCTTCCACAAGACGCCAGGTGTTGTTGAGGCGGAGAGCAGCAAATTCCGCATCCATAGCAGTTTTCTAGGCAGGATCAGCAATGGCATCATGATGGGACGTAGGCTCGGCTGCGAAAGCACGCTTGGAAGGGTCATAGCGAATGATCCCTTCAAACAAACGAACCGGTTGAACCTTGTTGTTCTGGAGTCTGGTACGCATGGTGTGAGCAGGTGCAGGAGCTGGATTTGAAGACGATCCAACAGACGGGGAGGACACAGGCGAGGCGCGATCCGCGCCATGGGCCAGCCCATGAGCCGGTGTGGGAGGAGACAGAGGCGATTCCGGCTCCGAGTCTGTGTCCTGGGCCATGTCGTCTTGGGCCAGATGTTCCTGGGCCTCGGGAGCCGGCGCCCCGTGATCGACGTTGGGGGGCGCATGTACGCCATGCATAGGGTGATCGACGTGGTCACGGCACCTGAAACAGAAATACTGGGAACCACATTAGTAGCATAGTCCATATCGTTAAATGTTGATGGATCTTTTACTGGTTCCGGAAGAAGAAGTAAATCTTCAGTGGGTTGAGAATCATGGGAGTGTTCAGTAGAGAAAGGATAGATAGTTTCATCAAACACAACATCACGAGACACATAAATCCTACCAGTAGATCGGTCAAGGCATTTAAATCCGAGATGGTCAGGGCTATACCCAAGAAACACACACCGGGTGGAGTGAAAAGAAAGTATGCGATTGTGATAGGGTCGAAGATTCGGCCAACATGCACACCCGAAAACGCGAAGAGCATCATATTTAACAGGCACGTTGAACAACTTCGTGACCGGTGTTTCATTGTGTATGACACGACTAGGAATTCGATTAATGAGGTAACAAGCAGTGAGAATTGCATCATCCCAAAAACGAAGAGGAACACATGATTGAGCAAGGAGAGCAAGGGCAGTTTCAACAAGATGACGGTGTTTTCTCTCGATTGCACCGTTTTGTTGATGTGTGTGAGGACAGGAGATGCGATGGGTTATGCGTGTGTCCTGAAAGTACCGATGCAATTTTTGATACTCACCTCCCCAATCGGATTGAACAGAAAGGATTTTAACGCCAAGAGATCTCTCAACACGTTTTTGGAATTGATAAAAGACATGTTCAACATCAGACTTATGTTTCAACAAATAGACCCATGTGAATTTACTAAAATCATCCAAAAAACTTACATAATAACTGAAACCACCAGAAGATTTAACCGCCGGTCCCCACACATCCGTCTGGACCAACTCAAGAGGAACACTAGACTCTACTAGACAACTCATAAGGAAGTTGATGAACTTTCGATTGTTGGCAGGCATCACAGATGTGCTCAACTAGCTCTTTATTCGACGACGAAGCTAATTTATTGGTGGAGATGATGGCTTGAACAATGGTTGATGTGGGGTGACCAAGACGCCGGTGCCACAAGTCCTTGGATAGGGTGATGAGGTGTGCTTGGCGAGAGCGAGTATATGGCACTAGATATAAGCCGTCCTGAGCTCTTCCGTGAAGAAGAGTTTGCCTCGTGGTGCCGTCCTTGACAAAAAAAGAATGAGGGTGAAGTTCAACAAAACAATTGTTATCAAAGTCAAGTTTGTTTGCAGATATGAGATTTTTGCTAATGTGAGGAGCGTGGAGGACATTTTTTAGATGTAAAGTAGATTGATTTGGACCAGATAAAGAAGATTCACCAACATGTAAAATAGGAATATGCGTACCATTGGCCACCTGGATCTGATCGTGGCCTTCGTAGTTCTTATGCACATGGAGGCGTTCCATGTCATTGGTCATGTGATCTGTTGCTCCGGAGTCCATGTACCAGGTTGGTTCGGCAGTGTCATTAGAATTGGAGTAGTTTGCAGCACGATTGGATGTCTCAGGTTGGATGGCGTGGTTGAAACGAGAGTAGCAGCGGAGGGCATCGTGTCCATAGATACCACAAATCTGGCATGTGGATTTCTCACCACGTCCACGTCCACCTCCATTGCCGCGTCCGGAGTTATCGCGACCGCCTCCGTTGCGACCACCTCCGCCGCCATAGCTGCCGTGGCCGCCGCCATAGCCACCGCCATAGTTGTTGTTGCGACCTCCATAGCCGCGTCCGCCGTCACTGCGCACACGGCCACCGCCGCCACGCATAAAGCCGCCGCGTCCTCCTCCACGCGAGGCGTTGTTGGCAGAGTGCTGAAACTGAGGAGATCCATTGGACACGCGATCGCCTCTGCGTGCCTCATATGCGACCATGTGCCGTAGAGGTCGCTGAGGGTGAAATCGTCGTCACCCTTTGAAGCTATCACCGATATTGAGGTGGTGAAGTTTTCATGATCCTCGCTGATGCCTGCGAGGATGTACGAGATGATCTCTGAATCACTCAGAGGGTTTCCAACCGTCGCCATGGTGTCGGCAATTTTCTTCACCTGATTGTAGTAGTCTGACAGGGACATCTCCCTTTTCTTCAGCTTCACAAGCGCCGTGCGGAGTTGCACGATCTTCGCCTTGGATCGTGATGAAAACATCCGGGTGAGTACACCCCATACGCTCGCCGATGACTTCAACAGCATCACATGGCAGAGCACGGACGGGTTCAGAGATGCAAGGAGCCCACTCAGAACCTGTTGATCTGTCTTGAACCACGCAGCATACTCGGGGTTGTCCATCGTCTCGGAGCTTCCCTCGGTTGCTGCAATTTTCTTTGACGGCGCGACGTTGCTCCCATCTACGAAGCCGTACACCTCAAGACTGTAGAGAGCGGGAAGAGCCTGAGCCCTCCATAGCAAGAAGTTTTCGTGGTCAAGCTTGACGGTGATTGCAGCGCCGATGGTTTGCGCGATGTTGGCTGGGGCTGCGGACGCTGCAGGAGTTGATGGAGCCATGGATGATCAAAGAGCGGGTAGCTCTGATACCATGTAAAAACTAGGATTTAGATTGGATTGCCGGACCTCTCAAGGGTAGGCTCCTGCTCTTTATATATTACTAAAGACAACTAGGTCGGTTTACAAGACCTAGAGTTACAACATGATTACAACACGATTACAACTTCTGCCGCAAGTATTGTTAGCCTAACGAGTCAGGATCGTATCCGCTCATGTGTCATCCTACTCCGTTTAACAGGCGGGATGCGCATCGGTCGACCGTTTGCGCGTGAAAGTGAAGTGTGAGCGCAAGTAGAAATTTGGCCGACACTAAACTAGCTAAGATAACAGTGTTTGTCAGCTATGCGCAGTGGCGTATCTAGTGGGGGTGCCACACCCCCTAAAAAAATGCACTCTCTTTTGTTTAGTGATCAACTAGCCTTATTCTTTGTGTATTAAATGTGATAAAATAATTATACATGACATATTTAAGCTATGAACACTGAGTTGGCACCCCCTGTGGTTTTGTCCTGCGTCCGCCACTGGCTACGGGGCCAACTTTATCCATACTGTATATGCGTCGAGATCTTGTGGTGAGGATCGATGGAGCTGTATAGCCAGGACGGGTGACATGCCGGTTTCGTGGCACGCAACATATCGATCGGTCGCGCGGTTTTGGTTCTTGGATACAAGCGATCGAGGTTTTGCGAGTGGCTGCGAGGCTCCGTTGAGGTCATCTTCCGGCGGCCACTTGTTCCCCGTTCCGTTGGCTGCCGACGTAGGCAAGGGCACGCATGGCCTCTAATTAATTCCTACTGGGCTCCGCGCTGGAGAGAAACAAAACCAAAACGGCCAGTGAAACAGCTGCTGCCACAAACAGGAGGACTGATTGCACGTCGGCTGGGACAAAGATGGCTGATGTCGATGCATCCATTGCTAGCTGAGCGCCCTTTTTGGGTGTCGGTTTGTAGTACGTTTTCGTGCTTTGCGCTTGTGGCCCATCCCGGACGGCCGGCCGGAGAACGACGCCGCCGACGAAAGCTGCTCCGGGAACCGAAAGCGGCGGCCGAATGACCTGGGAAGGATCGGTTCCGTTGGGCCGTTGCCCGGCAGGTAGACGATCTCTCTAACTGTGTCATGGCGTTTCTTCACTGCTCTCCCTTTCAGTTAGCTTCCGTGCAAACGCACTGTCCAAAAGGAAAAGAAAAATAGTATTTGCATATTACGTAAATAGGAGTACCTTTTTTTTGTAACGGATCATATTACTCAGGCGGCGCCGCGGCGGGCAATGCTGGCTGTAGCCAATTTGGGCTTTTCTCGAGTAGGCCAAGCCTCCTAGAATAAAAAAGGGACAGCAATTCCTTTGTTTGGATTTCCGGTCTTCCCTTCGGGGCGTGCGGGCTCTTTTTTTTCGAAACACAGTACAAACGCAGACTCTCACATACACGTGCACACACTCACCCCTATGAACGCACACACGCACATCCTATCCATATGAGCACCTCCGATAGACTGAGCCGGCGGGTCGAGTCTTCAGATTGACGAAGTCACCATAGGCGCCTCGCTGTTGACGGGAACGTCGCTTCCCACTAAAAAATATTCCGGCTAAATGAGAAACACCAGTGTCAAACAGCCCTCGGAGCTCCTATATACCCCTTAACTGATTCTAAAAAAAAATATACCCCTTAACTTAAAGAGGCGTCGCCTGCAGCGCCACTAAATGGGCTGTGATGATGCGGCCCATTTAACTGGTGATTTCCTTTTTTATTTTCAGTTTGCTGCTTTATTTTTATTTTTAACAAAAAAAACATATTTTAAAATTTCTACATTTTTAAAATCCGACATTTTTGAAAAATTGGAAAAACATTTCACACATCTGAAAAACATTTTTGAAATCTGAATTTTTTTAAATCTAAATACTTTTTCAATGTAAACATTTTTAAAATTTTAACAATTTTCAAATCTGAATATTTTTGAAATTTGAACATTTTCATAATCATAAAAAGGTCAAAAAATTAAAAGGAAAAAAAGAAAGAGGAAAAAAAGTAAACAGAGAAAAAATAAAGCAGAAAAAAATCCGCCGAAATGGGTCAGCCCATCTGCGAAGCGAGGCGGCACGACCGCTCCACGCCGCTAACGGGCGATATAAATGATTTCACGTCATGCTGTAGGGGAACAAGTAGCAGATGCTTCCATACAGTGACCGCAGAGATGATGTACATTGCGTATACCGATCCGACTAATTTTCTTTCCGCCCCGAATCCGCTCCGTTTCCGTTCCGAATCTGTGATTATATCTATCCGTCCCCGAATCCGCAACCGTTCATTATCCGATCCGATCCGAATCCGAGAAAAAATATGGTAAAGGATATGGTAGAGGCAAAATCCGATCCGATCCGATCCGTTTACACCCCTAGTTGGGCGTCGTAGCGAACTGATAAATGTGCCTATGTGAAGGGGCCGACTTGGGCATTCAATGGACTTCTTTTCTAGTGTTGTTCGTCTAGCCTTTTGGTTTTTAACATTGACTAGCACACATGCCCGTGCGTTGCAACGGGAGGAAAAAATTGCAATGAAAATGAAGAACAGCTCCGTCGGTGAGTGCACCTTGAGCCGTTGGCCGCGCCTGATGGGCGAGGCTACCTTACGCGCGCGACGGCTCGTGCAGTTTCCGACCGCAAAATGATAAGACCCCGCGTAGGAGGAAGACGAGCCCCCGCCGCATGCCTCCTCTGCCGCCTCGCCCGGAGCTGCCACCGCCTGCCTCCCCCAAGCTGGCTTCGCCGCCTCGTCGGAGCGGGTAGGAAGGAAACCACCTCCGGGCGAGGCGGCACCGCCGGCCGAACCGCTTACCCGCGCCACACGCGACAGGTGGCACTCCCGCCCCGCCCTCCTCGAATCAGGACCTTCGCCGGTCCGCAGCCGCCCCGACAATCTCTCTAAGCCCCCCCCCCCCCCCCCCCCCCCCCCCCCGCCCCCTGCACCCCTTTCTTCTGGTTCCGGCGATGCACCCCCACACCGATAAGTGTTGCTCGTCGCCGCCACACTCCATCCCCGCCGACGCCTTCTACACCGCAGCTCCTTGCCGGTCGCTGCGGCGTCGCCGACGTCGGCTCGCCGCTGTCTTGGCTGGTTCCGTCTCGCGCCAAGGACAAAGAGAAAGTGGGAAGGGTCGTCGCCGCCACCACCTAACTCCTCCGCCGCCTCGCCGGAGCTGCCACCGCTGGCCACCACCTGCCTCCCCCAGCTGGCTTCGCCACCTCGTCAGAGCCGGTAGGAAGAAGAACACCTCCAACCCCGCCGGCACCACCAGCCGAACCGCTTACCCACGCCACTCGCGACAGGTGGTACTCCCGCCCCGCCCTCCCCGAATCAGAACCTCCGCCGATCCGCCGCCGCCCCAACAATCTCTCTAAGCCCCTCCCCCCGCCTTTCTTCTGGTTTCGGCGATGCACCCCCACCCCCACACCGATAAGTTTTGCTCGGCGCCGCCACACTCCATCCCCGCTGACGCCTTCTGCGCCGCAGCTCCTTGCCGGTCGCTGCGGCGTCACCGACCTCGGCTCACCGCTGTCTTAGCTGGTTCCGTCTCGCGCCAAGGAGGAAGAGAAAGTGGGGAGAGAGAACGTGGGTGGGACCCACCACGCATCTCGCAAGCGCTCTCTTCCCGGAGAGAAGCAATTTCGGCGCCTGATGGTGTCGCGGGTCGGAAGTCTCAGCGTGGCATGCATGACTACGCCGGGAGGAGCGACGGCGGGGCGGAGGCTGCCGTGTGCTCCGCTCTAGGGCCAACTTTTGTTGTTTAAATATTTTTTTGACTTGTTGTTGTTTAAATATTTATTTAAGACGTGTGTTGCCCTGTTATTAAATGCCACTAGTTGAATTTCGGCGCGACGTCACGCCGCGCCTTTAGTGAAAATAATGATTGATACTTTTTTTGTTCCGGTTGCGTAGTATAGTTAGTAAGTATTATTAGTGGTTGCTAATTGAACTTGCAGCGAAAAGTAAAATGCAACATTTTTCTCAATAGCACATAGAAAAAAATCATCTAGCTTGAAGAAGGTAAATAACAGATGTGATAATTTTATTAAGATGCTATTCACAACCCACTTTGCATCACTTGCATCAGAGAAAGCTCTTCCAATGAAAGTTGTTTATAGCTGTTGTGAAACTGAATAAGCAACTCAAAATATAACTCTACACTTATAATTTGCAGACCAAATGGACTGATCCATGTTCTCTTTAGAGACACTTCACTGAACATTAGATGTACATTACACTATTTATTTCCACTTTATTTCTGTAGAAATTTTTAGCTGCCATTTATACTAAGTGAAATTTATCAGCACGACGATTATTAGCACTTCATTTCTCTTAGATGTCCACTCCCTGCAGATTGCCATATCCATTGATTCAGAAACTAAGGACATCTATAAATGAACAATGGCAATACATGAACAACAACACAAGTATAAATTCGTCGGAATTTATCGTTTAGGGTATCTTGAAATACTTAGCTGATTGAATTGTTCAGAAATGTTTGTATTTTTTCATAAATTTCTAAGGTAACTCCGTAATCAGAGAAAATGTATTTTGTGAGCATTTATTAAATCTAAATCCATAATTAGATGAAGTCCACTTAGATTGTATAAAAATATTAGCCAATTTAAATTGTTTGAATATGTTTGTATTTTGGCATTAGTAAGTATCATTTTTTTTTGAGCATGTCGATATATTTTGGAGTACCTCAAATATGCTTAGTTTTTCAAATAATATTTAAGTTGAGTACGTAGTTAGTGGTAATGTATATTTTTTGGATTCGAGTCCACAATTCGGGAAAGTTCATTTATATTGCATCCAAATATTGACCATTTTGAATTGTTCAACTATGTTTTGTGTTTTGCCATACGTAGTTAGCGTTGATTTTTTCTGAGTATTTTTTATGTAGTTTAGAGAATATCCAAATATTTAGCAAATTGAAATATTTAAATATGTTTGTATGTTGCCATGAATTCTTAACTGTAATTAGGGAAAATGTATTTAAAATATCTCCAAATATTTTAAAATTTTGAATTTTTGAAAATGTTTGTCTTGCAGCATAAGTAGTTAGCACGTATTTTTCTGATCGTTTTGTTGTATTATCCATATTTTCCCGATGGATATATTCGGAGATTTTGATTTTTGAACGTTTTTTCATTTTTCTGGAAATTGTCTAATTAAACGGGCCCACATGTCGGAATTTTAACAATTTCTGGAATTGTTTTTGAAAAGAAAAAATTCTGACTTGTGGGCCCTTTGTGACGTCATGATGTCGTCAGCAATGGCCACCGCGGGCACGGCGAGCACGCCGGCGACGCGTCTGCGCGATTTGGAGCGCGTGGCTCAGCGCGTGGGGCGCGCGCGGAGGCGGGCCACCTGTAAGCGGCGCGAGAAAACGCGGCGGAGGAGGGAGTGCACGGCGGCGAAGAATCCGGCGTGCCTCGGCCGCCCCAGCACGCGAGAGTCGGCGAGGATGGAGAGGGCGCGACGACGGAGCTCTCCGTGGCCTTCAATCTGAACGGGGAGCAGCGGAGCGGAGTGGCGGCGCGTCGGCGGCGACGACGACTCCGGCGTCGCGTGGGAGAGAGAGGGGAGGGGGGATTTGTGGATGATTTTGCAGCGAGGCCCCACAGTTTTCGTGGAATGGCAAATAGGTCCGTCTTCTCGAAAAGTGGTGCGATGCGGAGCAATTGCTGGATTTGTGAGGGGTGTTTTTGCAAATATGCCGCAAAGGTACCACGCGGACCGTTGGATCGCCGAAGCGACGGCGCGGATCATGACTGTAGCTACTGTTCATTTGAACAGTAGCCGAGCGCTGAGGGATCACCAAAGCGCTTGTCTTTGATATAGTTAGTAATATGTAAGAGCATGGTAGGAGAAAAACTCCCAAGTCGGATGATTAGCAAACAACCGCTACCACATACAGCATGGTAGGAGAAAAACTCCAATGTGTATGCGTGTTACTGATGATGTAGGCCTGGTAACGCTTGCAAATTGTGGAAGCCGCTCAGAGCTTCTTGCAAGTGCATATGATGGCCGCTGTTGTAATTGACAAACCCCATCTCCAGAACTCTTGGTTCTCCACCGACACGAGCTGGATGAACTTCTTGTTGAGTATTTAAGCAATTTTCCGATTAAATTAATCCAAGGATAAATCATGAACATGACGTGAACAGTGCTAATGACATACTGAAACTTGATGATAAAACCATGTACTAGACAGATAGTAGAAACATCTACGCATATGACTAGTACTACAGACATGGAAATAATCAGAAGAGGGATAAACATGTTATACCCTCCAGTAGGCCTGTTGGCCGCAGCAGCAGAGGCGGTGGCTTCGTCGGCGATCCTCTTGTCAGCAGCAGCATTCTCCTTGACGGTGTCGGTGGCCATGGTGATGAAGAAGACGACGCGGACGTAGTTGATGTAGATGAAGAAGACGAATGGGAGCGAGCAGTCGCGTAGGAGACGCTCTCCAAAAAGCTAATCGCCCCTCTCCCGTACAGGATCTAAAGAGGCGGAGTTTCGGAGGTCTGCTCTCCCGTCAGCCGTGTACGCGGTGGACGGGATGGGATCAGCGATGACAGCAACAGTAGGTGCAACTATGGTGGCGGCGCAAACAGATGCTATCTTTATGGTGTGTTTGCTGGAGAGGAGCGACCTCTCTTATATAGGCACACACGCAGGCGGAAGGCCAACGGAAACGCACGCAATTAAGGGAGAATTAAGAGACTGGTAACGACCGTACTTAGTAGCACTTAAGACAAAACGTTTCAGCTCAAATTCATTCTCCATTAAGCGCAATGAATTCTGAAAACTCTCGTACTTAAGAGCACTTAAGACGGACATTTCAGTACATATTCATTTTCCATTAAGGCAAATGTTTCAGTTGACCGTTCATCTGCTTCAACTCGCAGCGCGCGAGATTCCTGCAACCCGCGGCACGCGAGCGCGTCGTGACGAGGCGAGGCGTGACAACATGGGCTTTTAGGGATTTATCTGGAAATGTTAGATGCAATATTTCAACAATATTTCAGCAATCCCCCACCAGATCCCAAAGACCCATGATGTTGTTTCTGTTCCAAACACTGTTTTGATATACCAGTATTTTCAGTGGAGACCTGTTAAGGTTGAGCTCCACCTAGAACGAATAGCTACACTCCTTCACAACTGACAATGGACTATGCCTTGAATTGTCAATTTGGCGTAAAGTAGTTTCACCAAACGTCTTACCAGTACTAGGCTGCCGAAGGCTGACCCCTCGGGTGGAGCATATTAGTCACACTCCTGACCTATTCATGAACTTACTAGAGATCAACCCAATCTCATAGACTGTGACCAGCAGTCAGGCTCATATAGGTGTGTTCCTCAAAGATCGCTCTGTAGGATAGCATCTTGCTTATGCAAAGCCTTGGAACACATTAAGACAAATGTCAACCTGCCATACAGTTACCGAGAGTATTGCATCTCCAACGGAGTGGGTTAGTAAAAGTACTCTCCTCAGTTAACCACTAGCTTGTTTTCCCAGGTCCTACTTCACGGGATCTCCGATCACATAGGTTGGGTTACTACCATGGCAACTCATGTGGGTTTCATCCCATCTCCTCGATGCATTTTCTATCACAACACGTGATAGCCCTTTAGTAAAGGGATCTGCCAGATTCTTAGCCGACTGGATATAATCCAGCGCTATCACTCCGGAGTTTCTCAAATGTCTGACAGCTTTTAATCTCATTCTTATATGTTTGTTGGACTGCATGTTGTCCTTTGAACTTTGACCTTGGTAATCACTGTCTGATTGTCACAGTTCATAAGGATAGCCGGTACTGGCTTTTCAACCACAGGCAAGTCCATCAACAGATCTCGAAGCCATCCTGCTTCGACACCAGATGTGTCCAATGCTGTTAATTCTGCTTCCATTGTCGATCTCGTCAGGATCGTTTGCTTGCAAGACTTCCAGGAAACAGCACCACCTCCAAGGGTAAACACATAACCCGTTGTGGCTTTCATCTCATCAGCATCAGAGATCCAATTCGCATCACAATAACCTTCAAGCACTGATGGGCTTCCGGTATAGTGAAGTCCATAGTTCTCAGTACCTTTCAGATAGCGCATAATTCTTTCAACAGCACGCCAATGTACATCACCCGGATTGGAAACAAACCGGCTCAGTTTGCACACAGCAAACATGATGTCAGGCCTTGTAGCGCTCGCTAGGTACATGAGTGAACCAATTACTTGAGAGTATCTCAGCTGATCCTTAGCTGTGCCTGTGAACTTTCGAATCTGCACACTAGGATCATATGGTGTTGGAGAAATTTTGCAGTCTGAATATCCAAAGCGACTCAAAATCTTCTCAACATAGTGGGATTGCAACAGTGTAATCCCACCTTCATTATCTCTCAGTAGCTTGATGTTCAAAATAACATCAGCCACACCAAGGTCTTTCATCTCAAAGTTCTGAGATAAAAATGACTTAACCTCCTCAATCACTTTGAGGTTGGTCCCAAATATCAGTATGTCATCAACATACAAGCACAGTATAACTCCTTCGCCCCCACCATGGCGATAGTATACGCATTTGTCAGCTTCATTAACAACAAAACCAGCAGAGGTTAAAGTTGTATTGAACTTCTCATGCCATTGCTTAGGTGCTTGTTTCAGGCCATATAAAGATTTCAGTAACTTACACACTTTCCTTCCTGACCATCTAATACAAAGCCATCTGGCTGTTGCATGTAGATTTCCTCGTCTAGCTCTCCGTTCAGGAAAGCCGTCTTAACATCCATTGGTGGACGAGAAGACCATGCGAGGCCGCCAAAGAGAGTAATACTCGTATGGTGGTCAGTCTGGCACAGGTGAATAAGTATCGAAGAAATCTTCCTCTTCTTTCTGGGAATAACCCTTGGCCACAAGCCTAGCCTTGTACTTTTCAATTGTACCATCGGGCCTAAGCTTCTTTTGAACACCCACTTACATCCCAATGGTTTACAACCATAGGGACGTTCAGTAATTTCCCATGTTCCGTTAGCCATGATGGAGTCCATCTCGCTACGGACCGCTTCTTTCCAGTAATCAGCATCCGGAGACGCATAAGCCTCTGAAATAGAAGTGGGAGTATCATCCACAAGGTACACAAGGAAATCATCACCAAAGGACTTTGCAGTCCTCTGTCTCTTGCCCCTACCAAGGGTTTCCTCGTCATCCTTCTCAGGATTTTCATCATGTGTTTGTTCATAATATTCCATAGGAATGGCAGGTTCAGGAGTCTCATCAGATTCCTGTCTAGAAGTGCTTGGCATATCTCTCATAGGAAAAATATCCTCAAAGAATGTAGCATCTTTAGACTCCATAATTGTACCGACCTTCACGTCAGGTACCTCAGATTTCACTACTAGAAATCTATAGCCGACGCTATTCTTAGCGTAGCCCAAATTAACACAGTCCACGGTCTTTGGTCCAAGCTTACGCTTTTTGGGGATCGGCACATTGACTTTCGCCAAACAGCCCCAAGTACGTAAGTATGAAGTGTCGTCTTCTCTTCTCCCATTGCTCATAGGGAGTAATCTCATTGTCTTTTGTCGGAACTTTATTCAGGACATGACATGATGTCAATATAGCCTCCCCCACCATGCCTTGGATAAACCCGATGTATCTAACATGGCGTTAACCAAATCTGTTAGAGTACGGTTTTTCCGTTCGGCAACCCCATTTGACTGGGGCGAATAGGGAGGCGTCCTCTCATGAATAATACCATGTTCCGCACAGAAAGAATCAAACTCATTAGAGAAGTACTCTCCACCACGATCTGACCGGATTCGCTTAATTTTCTTTTCAAGTTGATTCTCAACTTCTGCCTTATAGATTTTAAAGTAGTGTAGAGCCTCATCTTTGGTGCTTAACAAATATACATAGCAATATCTAGTGGAATCATCTATCAGAGTCATGAAGTATCTCTTTCCACCTTCAGTCAACACACCATTCATCTCACAAAGATCAGAATGTATAAGTTCTAACGGTGCCAAGTGTCTCTCCTCCGCAGCCTTGTGGGGCTTGCGAGGTTGCTTTGCTTGTACACACGAATGGCATTTAGAACCTTTGGCTAAAGTGAAACTTGGGATTAAATTCGATTTTACTAGCCGCGTCATACAACCGAAACAATGTGACAAAGACGTGAATGCCAAACTTCTGTTTCATTAACATTCGAATGAATATTGTTCACGACTTTATTACAAAAATCAGCGAGGGAAAAGCGGAACAAGCCTCCGCATTCATACCTTTTCCAACAAACAGTCCATATTTCGTAACAACTACTTTATTAGACTCAAATACCAACTTAAACCCTTCTCTACATAGAAGGGAGCCACTAACGAGATTCTTCTTGATGGCGGGGACATGCTGCACGTTCTTGAGCTGCACGATCCTTCCCGAAGTAAACTTCAGATCGACCGTGCCAACACCAAGAACAGAAGCACTTGCGCCATTCCCCATCATACGGATCCGTTCCCTGTGACCTGATAAGAAGAAAACAATGAGATGTCAGAACATACATGAATATTTGCACCTGTGTCAATCCACCAATCGTTAGACTGACAAACAGAAAATACAGTAAACAAATTACCGTACCCAGATGCACCATTCTCATTGTTGCTCACAATCATGTTGACAGACTTGGAGTCCTGTCCTGGTTTCTTGAACTTCTTTGGGCACTTGGGAGCCCAATGTTCCTCTGAACCACATGTGAAGCAGGCTCCTTTCTTCTTATCCTTGTTGAAGGGCTTCTTACCCTTCTTCTTGAAGTCGGTATTCTGTTGGACACTAGGTTCCCCTTGGGCTTGTGGAAGTTGGAATTCTTCTGTACAAAATTGGCGACAGAAGTTCCCTCGTCCCTTTTCCGTGCGAGTCCTTTGCTCTCGAATTCTGCTCGACACTCAGATGGCCGATGACATCCTCAACTGAGAATTCACGCCTCTGGTGTTTCAGAGTAGTAGCAAAGTTCCTCCAGGAATTAGGCAGCTTAGCGATTATGCATCCCGCGACAAATTTGCCCGGTAGCACACACTTGAGAAGCTCAAGCTCCTTAGCGATGCACTGTATCTCATGAGCTTGTTCCAATACAGAACGGTTTTCAACCATCTTGTAATCGTGGAACTGCTCTATAGTGTACATCTCGCTTCCAGCATCGGTTGCGCCGAATTTAGATTCGAGCGCCTCCCACAAGTCCTTGGCAACCCGCACATGTAAATATGCATCAACCAACTTATCTCCGATCACGCTCAGAACGGCTCCAACAAAGACGACGGTGGCTTCCCTGAACGCCTTCTCCTGTTCAGGAGCAATCGTTCCAGTGGGAGTAACACCGGCGACCCAGAACACGTTCATCGCAGTGAGCCATAAGGTGGTTTTGGTTTGCCAACGCTTAAAATATGTCCCCGTAAACGGGGCTGGTTTCAGTGCAGCAGCAAAACCTTGGATCGAAAATTGCCTACACATATTAGGTTTTTGGATTGTTGAGTATTTAAGCAATTTTCGATTAAATTAATCCAAATAAATCATGAACATGACGTGAACAGTGCTAATGACATACTGAAACTTGATGATAAAACCATGTACTAGACAGATAGTAGAAACATCTACGCATATGACTAGTACTACAGACATGGAAATAATCAGAAGAGGGATAAACATGTTATACCCTCCAGTAGGCCAGTTGGCCGCCGCAGCAGCAAAGGCGGTGGCTTCGTCGGCGATCCTCTTGTCAGCAGCAGCCTTCTCCTTGTCGGCGTCGGTGGTGAAAGGACCGAGTAGGTTGACTAGAGGGGGGGGGGGTGAATAGGCAACTACAAATTTTCTTTTTCTTTTAATCAAATTGGGGAATTGCTCAAATATAAGTTCTCTAGATATGCAACAAGGTGAACAATCCTATATGATGAGCAAATGATAAGCTAGCAATATATTCTAAACAAGTTAAGCTAGCAATACAAGTAAAGGAAGGTTAAGAGATAACCACACGGTGACGCGGAGATGATTCCCGAAGTTCACTTCCCAATGGAAGCTACGTCTTCGTTGGAGCGGTGCGGGGTCACAAGTTAGCCCCGAATAGCCTTGATATGGCACACCGTATCTCCCTCGTGTTATCCTCCGATGAGGAGTTCCACGAGTCACTATATGATGCCCTCGAGGTCGGCAACAAACCTTTACAAGGATGAGGCACACTCCACAACCGAATTGGAGGCTCTCACCAAATTCCCACGGCTCCCAAAGCCACAAGAATCACAAGGCCGGGTCGCGACTCCACAACTTAATTGGAGGCTCCCGGCTAATCCTTGTGGCTACCAATGCCACAAGAATTACAAGTATCTTCTAGGTATCCAATGAATCAAGTTACACAAGATCTACAAGTGACTAGGTCGATGTAGACAAATCGGCTCGGTGAAGATGTGGATCTAGGGCTCCTCTTTCAGGACTCAAAGTATCAACGAGTTTGAGTGGTTGGAGTGGGAGCACTAGTAGATTGAAGCTTGCAACAATGGTGGAGAGAGAGAAAGGCATCAAGCTTGGTCTTCTAGAGAAGAAGACCCCATTTTATACTCTCCCAAATCTGGCCGTTGGGGAGCTCTCTGCGCAGAGCCGGAACTTCCGCCCGGAATGGCGGAACATCAGGAGAGCAGCAATCTCCAGTCTTTTTTGCGCAGGGCCGGAACATCTGAGACGAAGAGCGGAAGTTCCGCACCATCGGAACTTCTTGGCCAACTTCCGACCGAAGTTCCGCTTATGAAATGAAAACACCCGAGAGTGGAACAAGCAGCGGAACTTCACCCGGAACTTCCGATGCCCGAAACTTCCGCAAAACCGAGCGGAACTTCCGCAATCTGTAGATTTCAGAACTCAAAGACAGATTACTGGATATTTTGTAACCACTTTATGTATGCAATTATTCATGCTATGTAAGAGATGATAATTCCTGAAATCAAGCAACACACATTAGTGTGCAATTTATTGTTATAATAAAACCCTAAAAACATTTAGAGAGAGACATGTCCTTTCAATCTCCCCCTTTTTGGTGTTTGATGACAACAATAATTTGCAACAAGGTGGTTTATAAAATATAGACAGAACCCCAGTTTAGATAGATGTATCTCTGTGAGTAAAGACATAAAATGTAGAGAATACACACAATCCATAGCAATGGGGCTCCCCCTACATTTTATACACCAAGCAGCGTAATATCATAGATAAATAGACTGCATAATTTGCACAGGATATATGAAATATAGCTAGAAGGTTTTAGCACACATAGTAGCTAGATAGATAGGTTCACATGTCTTACACCATGTAGAAAGAATAGTTCTCATACAAGTTTAGAAACCCAGGAGTACAAGCAATAAAAATCATCGGAAGAGGCAAGCTTGTGACTCCAACCCATGCAAATCCCGCATAACCTAAATAGAACAATTCTCCCTCTTTGGCACCAAGACACCAAAAAGGGAGAAAAGCGATGGTAACGTCCCTATGCGGTAGGATGAGTGTTGGAGCCCGGCGGAGGAACAGATTCAGCTTCACCATCATCATCCCAGTTGCGATGCTTGGATAGCCACTTCTCCTTTGGAGTGATACTTCCTTCTGATCCAGAGGACACTGCGAGCCCCATTTTCTCCATCATTTCCTTTTGGCGGCGGGCAGCATTCTTGTGATAGAAATGAGCATCATACATGTGCTCCTCCATGTCCATTTTGAGGCAAAAAGACTTCTTGAGTTTGATGTTGAGCTTCTTAAGCCAAGAGGGTTCCTCAATAGGTGCACTAGGGCCAGCAGCAGCAGTTTTCTTCTTAGGGGACTTCGGTTTCTTAACCCGAAGTTGCTTCACTGGATGATCTGTAAGTGGAACACCAAGGTCAATGCGTTCACCATTTTTAGCTCGAGCCCAACAATCACGAATCAGCCTCATCACATAAGGACCAAACACAGGAGCCCGCTTATCTATGACAGCAAGATGGAGCTCATTGTAGATAAAGTTCATGACATCCATCTTCTCATGGGATCCTTGTTTGGAAAAGGTCCAGTACATCAGATCGATAATAAAGGCATGGACCTGATCAGTATTACCCACACGGGGAGCAAGGGTCTCTCGGAAAATGCGGTGCATGATTTCAAAAGTGGGAATGAGATCATCAGTTTCACCAGGGGTGCCATCCTCCAGAGTGATTGGAGCCAGAACATCAGAGCTCATAGGGCGGCCTCCCCATGGCATGTCCAGCCACCAAGAGTATATCCAAGAGAAGTCGCGAACTCTTCAAGAGTAGCCTCCAGAACGGTATCCTTTGTCATCCAGCGGAGGGTTCTCTTTGCATCATTGTCAAAATGCACGGTGGAGAAGAACTGAGCAATAAGTAAATCATCATACCGTTGGTTGAGAATCATGATATTAATTAACCCATATTCTTCACATAGGGAGAGAGCTTCATCAAAATATCCATGGTGTTTCTCAAGGTTCATGTGATCAATGTCGATGGAGTGTTGCTTTGTGACTTTGGTCTTTTGAGACATATAGACTTCATTGTATACCCTCTCTTGATCCGAGGTGTAGAAGAAGGGATTAGGCACATGAGGATTTCGAGGAGTTGAATAAGGATTCAGATTTCTATACTCGCGGTAGAGGTGACTCTTCATCTTGTCAAAGTTATCAGTGGAGGTGGTTTCCGGGGTTGAGGCTTTCTGGCCGGTGTCTTGACCACTTTCTTTGTTGTGCCCTTTGGAAGTTTCAGCTTATCCAGCTGCTGCCGCCTAGTCGTCCTTGTTGTGGGAAGGATTTCTTCCTCGTCTGACTCAAACTCATCATTGGGGCGAGACTTCTTGCGGGCCTGCGAACTCGACCCTGAGACATAGTATATGCATAGAAGGAAAGCATGGGGTAAGTGCACATAAAAAAATATCCAGATAGCAAAGCAAAGTAACATAGATTCAGAAACTCCTAGGTTTCAGAAGTTCCAACAAAGAGGTCGGAAGTTTCGGTCAAAAACCAACTGGAAATTCCAACCGGGACCGAAGTGTCCAACCACATGAGCGGATCGATTCCCAAATCTAGATGTTTATAAAACTAGGTTACAATGTCACTACATGGAAGAAGGTGTCAAGTGTGGACTCAATCTCTCCATTCACAAGGATTTAACTAAAAATCAAGCCAACTAGTTCATGCCCAGAGTGGAGTCTAGGTTTGAGATTTAAACCATAGAACAAGAAGGGAACGGGCAAAGTACCAGAGGCCATGGAGAAGATCGACAGGGGAGAGCTCCCCACGGAGCAGATCTGAAGAGGGGCGGCAGGAGGGGCCGCAGTGGTGGAGGAGATCTTCAATGGCGGCGCCGGACTAGGAGGTCAACACACGGGAGGAAGTTGAGGAAGTGAGAAGAAGAAGAGAAAGTTATCCCCTTGTGGGATAAGAAACAAATATTTCCCGACGGGCCGGAAGTTCGGGACAAAGCTCGGAAGTTCTGATCGTGCGGAAAATATTTTCGGCAGTGGTTGCTCCGGAAGTTCCGACATACACAGCGGAAGTTCCGCCAGAGTCGACAGGAATTTTTGAAAAATAGACAATAAAAATAAAAAGTTTTGTATGTGCATTTGGATTGACAGCATGTTTAATGGGATAAGAAGTGCACACTTAGGATCAGAACACTGTCACTGATAAGTGGATACACACTTGGAAATTGCAAGATGCAAAGAATAAATGCCAATTCCAAGTGTTTCTCCCAAACCAACATAAGGTCTATAAATACCCGAATAAATCCAAGTAAATCCAACTCCTCAAAAATGAGGAGGGCGGTGGCCTTGGCCACCATGTTTGAGTATGTATGACTTGAAGCCGCGAAGATATATCTTGGGCTCAAAATCAAAACTCATCTTTGAATCACATTTGTCACATAGGTGACTCCATGCAAGATTTGTCTATTTGCGCATTATAAAGAGAGTGTTGACTCATGAATTGAGCTACACTCCCCCTATGTCTATGCCTACATCCAAACCAAATAACTATTGTCTAATATGGGTAGGTATGCAAGAAATCCACTAAGTCCAATTGCTTATGTCCACCACATTGAGTTCTCCTCTCAACTCCTTGAATCTAGCTTCACCAAGAGGCTTTGTGAACATATCGGCGAGTTGATGCTTGGTGTTGACATACTTGATTTCTATATCACCCTTCTCAACATGATCTCGAATAAAATGATACCGGATCTCAATATGCTTGGTATTCCCATGAAGTACCGGATTGTGAGCAATTTTGATGGCACTTTCATTGTCACATAAAAGAGGCACTTTGTCACAAATGACACCGTAATCCTTTAAAGTTTGCCTCATCCATAATAATTGTGAACAACAACTTTCGGCGGCAATGTATTCGGCTTCGGTGGAGGACGAGGCCACATAATTTTGCTTCTTAGAAGACCAACTCACAAGAGACCTACCAAGGAATTGGCAAGTCCCCGAGGTTGATTTTCTATCCATTTTGCAACCCGCCCAATCCGCATCCGAATAACCTACAAGATCAAAGCTTGTGCCATGGGGATACCAAAGACCAAAGTTAGGAGTATCCATCAAGTATCTTAGAATCCTTTTAACTGCGGTTTCATGACTTTCCCTAGGACTTGATTGGAATCTTGCACACATACCCACACTAAACATAATATCTGGTCTAGATGCACAAAGGTAAAGAAAAGATCCAATCATAGAACGATAAAGCTTTTGATCAACTTCCTTACCATCCGGATCTAAGTGAAGATCCGCCTTGGAGTCCATGGGAAACTTATAAGGCTTGGCATTTGTCATATTAAATTTCTTGAGCATGTCCTTAATATACTTGGCTTGACATAAGAATGTTCCTTCTCTCCATTGGTGGATTTCAAAGCCAAAAAAATAATTTAACTTTCCCATCATGGACATCTCAAATTCCTTGGTCATTAGCGTGCCAAATTGATCACTAAATTCATGGTTAGTGGAACCAAAGATAATATCATCAACATATATTTGGCATACGAAAAAGTCTCCATTTACCCTTTTTTGTAAAAAGAGTGGGATCTATTACCCCAATTTCAAAGCCACGATCTACTAAGAACTCCTTGAGATGATCATACCAAGCACGTGGAGCTTGCTTGAGCCCATAAAGAGCCTTATGTAGTAAGTAGACGTGGTTAGGAAATTTAGGGTCTTCGAAACCCGGAGGTTTTTTAACATACACCAACTCATTTAGTGGACCATTTAAGAAAGCACTTTTAACATCCATTTGATATAAGACAATTTTATGAGTAGATGCATAAGCAATTAGTAAGCGAATGGATTCAAGTCTAGCAACGGGGGCATAGGTTTCACCGTAGTCGACTCCTTCGATTTGGGTGTAGCCTTGTGCAACCAATCTTGCTTTGTTGCGGATGACTTGACCATGTGAGTATTGCTTGTTCTTAAATATCCACTTGGTTCCAATGACATTATGGCATGTGTCTTTGGGTCTTTCAACTAATGACCATACTTTGTTGCGCTCGAAGTTGTTCAACTCTTCATGCATAGCCGCAACCCAATCCATATCTTCAAGAGCATCATATACCTTGAGAGGTTCTAAGCTAGACAAACAAGAGACATGACCACAAAAGTTAGATAATTGTTTGCGTGTGGACAGACCCCTACGAATACTCCCAAGGATATTTTCTTTGAAGTGGGAAAGATGATCCAATTTTGATGCACGCCGGATGACCCGGCGTTCCATGGCTTGACCAATTGTTTCACCAACACAAATATCTTTATCATTGCCTTCATCTTGTTCATGGTCAACCCTAAGTGGAGTTCTTGGGGTTGTGGGTTCATGATGTTCTTGTTCACCACTAGAGTTGGGTGGGTCTTGATCAACTGCTGAGGTGGATGGCTCAACTTGAGTAGAACTTGTTCCTTCTTCTTGAGTATCATTAATAGGTTCTTCAATAGGAATAAGTTCTCCAATCCCCATAGTTCTTATGGCTTGAGATGGAGCCTCATCACCTACATCATCATGATCAATATGCTCTGCTTGGGAGCCATTAACCTCGACAAACTAAACGTTCATAGATTCTTCAACACACCCGGTGGATATGTTGTAGACCCTATAAGCATGAGACTTTGCGGCATATCCAACAAGTATACCATCAAAGGATCTAGATTCAAATTTAGCAATTTTGCAACCTTTAATGTAAACATGGCATTTGCAACCAAAGACTCGAAAGTAAGATACATTTGGCTTTTTACTGGTGAGGAGTTCATATGGTGTCTTGTCCATGAGAGGACGGAAGAAGAGCCGGTTTGAGTAGTGACAAGCGGTGTTGATGGCTTCAGCCCAAAAGTTGTATGGGGAATGAAATTCGGCCAACATAGTTCTTGCCATATCAATAAGAGTGCGGTTCTTCCTTTCGGCGACACCATTTTGTTGGGGAGCATATGCAGCGGAATTTTGGTGTTGAATGCCCTCCCCACTTAGGAAATCATCCATAGTGTAATTCTTAAACTCCGTACCATTGTCACTTCTAATTGCCAAAATCTTGGAGTCATATTGGCGTTGAACTAGGGTTGCAAAGTCAATGAATATCTTTTGAGTTTCACTCTTCTTCTTGATGTAGAAAGTCCAACAATATCTTGAATAATCATCCACAATCACCAAACAATATTTCTTGCCACCAAGACTATCATATGTGGGAGGCCCAAAAGGATCCATATGAAGGAGCTCCAAAGGCCTCTTAGTGGAGATAATGGTCTTCTTGGGGTGATTCTTTTCATGCATCTTTCCGGCTATGCAAGCACTACAAGGATGATCTTTGGAAAAATTAACATCGGTTAGTCCTACTACGTGTCCACCCTTCACAAGAGTTTGTAAATTTCTCATACCGACATGGCCTAGCCGGCGATGCCAAAGCCAACCCTTGTCAGATTTAGCCATTAGACACGTGGCAATTTGAGTGGTCTCTTTCGAGAAATCGACCACATACAAACTGTTCTCACGAAATCCAACAAAGGCTACTTTAAGAGATTGTGTGAAAAGGATGGTCACGTGGAATTTATTAAAGATAACGGTGTAACCGGCATTGCATAATTGACCTATGGAAAGTAAATTATATGAAAGGGATTCCAAGGAGGACCTTCTCAATGGATAACTCCGGTGTGATCTCCACCTTGCCATATCCCAATACCTTAAGTCTTGCATTGTTCCCAATGGTGACATGAGAGAATGAGAGTAATTGTTTCAATAAGCCCTTTACTACATCTTTGCTTCCGGTCATATGAGATGAGCACCCACTATCAATGAGCCATGACGATCCACCGGAAGAGAAGCCCTACAATAAATCAAGTCTTTGATTTAGGTACCCATTTAGGAATGGGTCCTATTTTGTTAGTCACAAGGGTCTTTGGAACCCAAATAGCATAGTGATAATCATCTCCATATGAAGTGCCAACATATTTAGCAAAAACACAACCATTTCCAGATTACATAAGAACATATGAAGGGTTGTATTTTCCCGCAAAGTCATTGTGAGTGGCATTGCCCCTAGTGGCCTTACCACCCACATTGGGTTCGGCATTCTTGATGTCTACGCACGCTTCTATTCTTGTAGACAGTGTTGGGCCTCCAATTGCAGAGGTTTGTAGAACAGCAGCAAGTTTCCCTTAAGTGAATCACCCAAGGTTTATCGAACTTAGGGAGGTAGAGGTAAAGATATCCCTCTCAAGCAACCCTGCAATTAAGATACAAGAAGTCTCTTGTGTCCCTAACACACCCAATACACTTGTCAGGTGTATAGGTGCACTAGTTCGGCGAAGAGATAGTGAAATACAAGTAATATGGATGATTATAAGTGGTAATTGCAATCTGAAATAAAAATGGCAGCAAGCAAACATGTAGCAGAACTGGTTGTAAACGGTGTTTCAATGCTTAGAAACAAGGCCTAGGGATCATACTTTCACTAGTGGACACTCTCAACAATAATAATATAATTGAATACATAGATATTTCCTCTTCACTATGCTACTCTGAACTATTCTCCTGTTGGATAACGAACACCAATTCACTGTGTAGGGCTATAAAAGCACACCTTAAAGTCGCATTCCACATCTAGGGAACCCCACACTGTCAACTTGAGCGCCCTAAATAGTACTAGACAAACACACAATTTCATAGAGACATCCAACACAAATAATAACTCATGATAAGTATTCCTGTAATCTTTAGCCTAAGAGCCACACACGGTGCGCACACTGTCAACTTCGCACCATGGGACAAAGGTGACTCCGGAGTTTACATTAATAAAACCACTCAAGTAGCATATAAGATAATGAAGAGTAACATCTATGGATTCAACTAGATTACAAAGCTCATGATCACATAAAGATCACACCATGGGAGAGAGAGATAAACCACATAGCTACCGGTAGAGCCTCAGCCCCGATGAAGAACTACTCCCTCCTCATCATGGGAGGCAGCAACGGCGATGATGGAGGCGGTGGCGTCGATGGAGATGGCTCCGGGGGCAATTCCCCGTCCCGGCAAGGTGCCGAAACAGAGACTTCTGTCCCCCGAATTAGGGTTTTTGGTGGCGGCGGAGCTACGGAACTCTTCTGGAGAAATCGTCGATTCTTTTAGGGTTTTCACCGCGGAGGCAATATATAGTCCAAAGGGCGTCGCGAGGAGGTGACCGAGGCGCCACACCACCACGGCGCGGCCCCCCTCTGGCCGCGCGGGCCCATGGTGTGGGGTGTGGGCCTCCGCTGGAATTGTCCTTCTGGCTCCCGGAGTCTTCTGGCGTTTTAGAATTTCTGTAATTTTTTCAGATTTTTCTGAGCACTTTCATTTTTGGACCTTTTCTGCAATGCACAGACATAATAAACAGAAACTGGCACTGTGGCATCTTGTTAATAGGTTAGTCCAAAAATGCATAAAAATGTATGAAGTGTATGTAAAACATGTAACAATTGGTATAATATCAACATGGAACATCAGAAATTATAGATACGTTTGAGACGTATCAAGCATCCCCAAGCTTAGTTCTACTCGTCCTCGAGTAGGTAAAACGATAAAAACAAAATAATTTCTGAGGTGACATGCTACCATCATAATCTTGATCAAATAGTATTGTAAAGCACATGTTATGAATGAAGTGATCCAGGTCAATGGTCTATAGTTTGCTAGCAAGTAGATAATGAGCAAACAACTGAATCATATAAGCAAAAACTTTTCATGAATAGTACTTTCGAGACAAGCATCAAAGAGTTTTGCATAAGAGTTAACTCATAAAGCAATAGATTCTAAGTAAAAGGTATTTAACCAACACAAAGGAAGATTTAAGCTTCAGCAATTGCTTTCAACTTTCAACATATATATCTCATGGATATTTGTCAACACAAAGCAATATAATAAGTACAATATACAAGCATATAAAAATTGTTGCACCAAAGTTGACACTAGTGTTTGCTTCTGAGATAGAAAGAAGTAGGAAAACTGACTCAACATAAAAGTAAAAGAAAGGCCCTTCGCAGAGGGAAGCAGGGATTAAATCATGTGCTAGAGCTTTTTAAGTTTTTGAAATCATATAGAGAGTAAAAATAAGTTTTGGAGGTGTTTGTTAATTGTCAACGAATCAGAAAATGGAAAGTACAATATGACCCCTGCCAACCAGACTTTTAAGAGCGGCTCCCATGAAGGACGTTATTTCTACCAGCAAGGCAGATCATCCCTCTTTCTCTTTTGTTTACACATGCAGATATTTCACTGTTTGTCATTGCTTGACTGATAAATCAGGGCAAAAATGTGAAGAGAATTAAGCGGTTAAAGTTGTAATTAATTGGGACTGGGCACCCCATTTGCCAGCTCTTTTTGCAAAATTAATGGATAAGCGGATGTATATGCCGCTAGTCCGGTGGTAAAGTCTGTTTGACAGTTGACATAAAGACATCCACCCCGTCCTCATGAGCTTGGTAAACATTGACACAAAATAGGAGTAATAATTTTTGAATAGTTTAAAGGTAGCACATGAAAAATTTACTTGGAATGGCAAGGAAATACCACATATAGGTAGTTATGGTGGACACAATGGCATGGATTTTGGCTCAAGGTTTTGGATGCACGAGAAGCATTCCCTCTCAGTACAGAGTTTAGGCTAGCAAGGTTATTTGAAGCAAACACAGGATATCAACCGACACAGCAAGACTTATATGAAAACATATTGCAAGCATTATAAGACTCTACACTGTCTTCCTTGTTAACCAAACCCTTTTACTAGAAAATATCTAGACCTTAGAGATACCAATCATGCAAACCAAATTTCAACGAGCTTTACGGTAGTTCTTCATTAATAGGTTTTAACTACATGATACAAAAGCTTAAACATGAACTACTTGATAACTCAAAACAATTGACAAGTATCAAATTATCCAATACAGTGATCTACAAGAATATGTAAGCTTTTTCCATTATACCATCTACCACATGCAACATTTTCTGTTCCAACCAAACACCAATCAATTTATTTCAACATAAACTCTCCAAACAATTATAAGTGAAGCAAGAGAGTACTTTCTTTAAAAGAACTAACAGCTCTGAATAAGAGATGCATGCAAAACAGGAGCTAAAAGCATAGCAATAGCTAGATAAGAATACTCAACAAGTATAAGTGAAGAATAGGAGTATTCATATGAAAAAGCGGAGCGTGTCTCTCTCCCAATCAAGAATGCTGGGTCCAATCAAGTTGACCATAAAAAAAAATACTGAAAATAAAAGCACACAGACGCTCCAAGTAAAGCACATATGATGTGAAAGAATTAAAATATAGTTTCACTAGAGATGACCTGATAAGTTGCTGATGAAGAAGGGGATGCCTTGGGCATCCCCAAGCTTAGACGCTTGAGTCTTCTTGAAATATGCTGGGGTGATCCATGGGAGCATCCCCAAGCTTAAGCTCTTCACTCTTCTTGATCACATTATATCATCCTTCTCTCTTGACCCTTGAAAACTTCCGCCACACCAAACTCAGAGTAATTCTCATTAGAGGGTTAGTGCACAATCAAAAACTCACATGTTCTATAAGGACACAAACATGACCGTTACTTTTAACATTAACTACTGCCACTGATGTTATGTGAAGCTCTTCACCCTAAAAAAGAATTCCACTCAACACTAGTAAAAGAGAGAATGCGAAAAATAAAAGACAGAATCTGTCTAAACAGAACAGTCCGTAAAGACGAATTTTTTCGAGGCACTTACGTTGCTCAGATCGAAAAACTCAAAACTAATGAAAGATGCGTACATATCTGAGGATCACGCACAAAAATTTCAGATTTAAATAATTTTTCTGTGATTTTACAGAAGCAAAACGGTGAACAGCAGAAATCTGTTCCTGCGCAGAAATCCAAATCTAGCATCATCTTCATTAGAGGCTTACTTGGCACAACAAAACGATAAAATAAAGATACAAAGGATTGTTACAGAAGTAAACAACTCCTTGACTCAAAAAAAAAAATTGCAGAAATAAAAAATGGGTTGTCTCCCACAAGCGCTTTTCTTTAAAGCCTTTTAGCTAGGCATAGTGATTTTTATGATGCTCACATAAAGATGAGAGTTGAAAATAAAAGAGCATCAAGAAGCAATATAAAATATTTAAGTCTAACACTCTTCCTATGCAAAGGAATCTTGTAAGAAAAAAATCAATAAAGCACAAAGTGACTAGCATAGGAAGGCAAAACAAGTGAACTTCAAAAATTTCAACATAAAGAGAAGACTTAATATTATTGAGATATATGAAGTCATGCTCCCTCTTCATAAAAACTTTCAGTAGCATCATTGATAAAATCCACAATATAACCATCACATGAAACATTCTTATCATGATCCATATGCATAAAAGTATCAATATTTTCCACATAAGCAAAGTCTTCTTATTAATAACAATGGGAGTAGGATCATCATAAAGAACTCGAACATGATAGACAAGTTGTATATTAGAGGGATGGTTTTGGGTAATCCCTCCATAATTATGACAGGTTTCATGAGGATGATTGTAATTATAACCTATGACATAGTTATCCTTATGATAATTATCAAAGACTGGAGGCATAGTATCATCATAAACAATAGAATAGTTATCTTCCAAAGTGTGTTCATTTGTAAACATATCATTATCATTTTTACTAGAAGGAGATGTCTTAAATATATAATCATCAGTAGCAAAAGGATTTTCAAACACATCACTAGCAAAAGGATTTTCAAACACATCACTAGGAGGAGAGGTCTCAAATATATAATTATTACTAGCAAAAGGATTTTCAAACACCTCATCCCCAAGCTTAGAGCTTTCCATATCATCATTGGAAGGAACATGGATAGTACTAATAGTATAACAATTGTTAACATCATCATTTTCAGAATTGGTACCCAAAAGATTTTCAATATCAAAAGTAGTGTGCTTTTCCCAATCATGATCACTACTATAAGTAACAGGCATAGGATCATCATCGAATTCAGGCTCATCAGCAACAACTATAATAGGAGCAACATGCTTAGGGGAAAATACCGTTTCCTCTCTCTTTTTACTCCTCTTCTTCTTCTTCTTTCCCTCTTTAGGAGGGAGAGGCTTGAAAGGAGGCTTCTCCACATACCCTGGTTTATTGTTAGAAACAATAGAAGAAACTTGGGAGGATTCCTCTCTTTCATTAATAAGAACAAAACACATATTAGTCCTGTCATATTTTGGTAAAGTCCCATCTTTTATAATATTTTGTATGTAAGTATTTGCGTGGCAATTATCAACACAATAAAGATGACATCCATGCAGGACGCTATTCATATCAAAAGCACTCATATCTACCAAAGAAGTTTTTCTTGATAACTCTTCACACCCCAAAAATAATGTAAGTTCATCATGCTGATTAGGAGTGATCATGTCATCACAATACAAACTCGCAGTACTCATTGGATTCGAAATACTATTATCATAGCCTGAGCATTGAAAATTGAAATGACCCACTTTATAGCAAAGTTCACAAATAAAAGGATAGAGGGCACAAACTTTTTCACCAAGATCATTTAGAGCCCTGTGCCACGTTCTAGTTTTTTCATTCCTATGATGGATACAATATTCTTCTTCGATTTGATTCTTTTCACAAGGTCTAAGTGCTCCACAAAAATTAACATGCTTATAAGAAATAGTATTTTCAGAAGTTTGAGCATGTTTATTACAATCATTAATAACAATTTCATTTTTCATGCAAGTGTCTTTAAAAGGTTCATGATACATGTCCCAATTTTCTTTAGGAACATTAATATGAGAAGCAAAGGCTCTACAATAATCAACAATAATTTGAGGATCAAGACCATATTTAGCACTAAGCTCTTGAAAATTAGCAGTTTCAGCGAAAGACTTAATGCAATCATACTCATAGTTTATACCTGATTCTTTACCTTTGTCGTTATCCCAATCTTCAGTATTGCTTTGAATTGTTTCAAGAAGATCCCATTTAGCTTCAACCTTCTTACTTGTGAAAGAACCCTCTGAACAGGCATCTAGATAATCCTTGCAATGACCTGAAAGCCTTGCATAAAAATTAGTAACAATTATTTCCTCAGGAAGCTCATGGTTAGGACATTTGAGTATTAGTTTTTTCAGTCTCCCCCAAGCTTGAGCAATGCTTTCTCCATCACGAGGACAAAAATTATAAATGTAATTCCTATCTAAATGCATTTCATAAGGAGGATAAAATTTAGAGTAAAAGAGAGATTCAAGCTCCTTCCACTCCGAATGATGAGGATCATCCAGTAGCTCATACCACTCCCTTGCTTTGTCCTTAAGTGACAATGGAAATAATTTCTTCATGGCATTTTCTCTTGATAAACCTGCAACCTTAAACAACTCACAAAGTTCTGTAAGTTTCCACAAGTGATCACGTGGATGGACTGTTTCATCCCCTGCATAACGTTCATCCATAACCTTTTCAACAATTTCCATAGGTATTTCAAAAGGAATACTTTCAGTAGGTGGATTTAGAATATCACAAGCATCATTAGAATTATCACATATGGGAGACAAAGTATTATCAAGGCAAATTTTCTCCTCCAAAGCTGGGGAACTAAAAAGATCATTTTCATCAAAACTAGCTTCCCCAAGCTTAGACTTTTCCATAGCATTAGCAATAATGGTGTTCAAAGAATTCATGCTAATAACATTGCTATCACTATTATGCAAACAAACTTCCATAGGTTTTTTAATTTTCTCTTCAAAAGCATCATGTCCTAATTCAATATAAAGTTCATAAAGATCTCTATTTTTTTGTTGTTTTCCATTAAGCCTAACTAGTGAAATAAAAACAAGAAACAAAAAGATATAATTGCAGAATCTAAAGGAGATAGCTTCGAGCACTCACACGCCGGCAACAGTGCTACAAAATAGCTTAGTAGACGGAGGATGTGAGTACCTTTTACCTTACCTCCCCGGCAACGGCGCCAGAAAATAGCTTGATGTCTACGCACGCTTCTATTCTTGTAGACAGTGTTGGGCCTCCAAGTGCAGAGGTTTGTAGAACAGCAGCAAGTTTCCCTTAAGTGAATCACCCAAGGTTTATCGAACTCAGGGAGGTAGAGGTCAAAGATATCCCTCTCAAGCAACCCTGCAATTAAGATACAAGAAGTCTCTTGTGTCCCCAACACACCCAATACACTTGTCAGGTGTATAGGTGCACTAGTTCGGCGAAGAGATAGTGAAATACAAGTAATATGGATGATTATAAGTGGTAATTGCAATCTGAAATAAAAATGGCAGCAAGCAAACATGTAGCAGAACTGGTTGTAAACGGTGTTTCAATGCTTAGAAACAAGGCCTAGGGATCATACTTTCACTAGTGGACACTCTCAACAATAATAATATAATTGAATACATAGATATTTCCTCTTCACTATGCTACTCTGAACTATTCTCCTGTTGGATAACGAACACCAATTCACTGTGTAGGGCTATAAAAGCACACCTTAAAGTCGCATTCCACATCTAGGGAACCCCACACTGTCAACTTGAGCGCCCTAAATAGTACTAGACAAACACCACAATTTCATAGAGACATCCAACACAAATAATAACTCATGATAAGTATTCCTGTAATCTTTAGCCTAAGAGCCACACACGGTGCGCACACTGTCAACTTCGCACCATGGGACAAAGGTGACTCCGGAGTTTACATTAATAAAACCACTCAAGTAGCATATAAGATAATGAAGAGTAACATCTATGGATTCAACTAGATTACAAAGCTCATGATCACATAAAGATCACACCATGGGAGAGAGAGATAAACCACATAGCTACCGGTAGAGCCTCAGCCCCGATGAAGAACTACTCCCTCCTCATCATGGGAGGCAGCAACGGCGATGATGGAGGCGGTGGCGTCGATGGAGATGGCTCCGGGGGCAATTCCCCATCCCGGCAAGGTGCCGAAACAGAGACTTTGTCCCCCGAATTAGGGTTTTTGGTGGCGGCGGAGCTACGGAACTCTTCTGGAGAAATCGTCGATTCTTTTAGGGTTTTCACCGCGGAGGCAATATATAGTCCAAAGGGCGTCGCGAGGAGGTGACCGAGGCGGCCACACCATGCACGGCGCGGCCCCCCTCTGGCCGCGCGGGCCCATGGTGTGGGGGCTGTGGGCCTCCGCTGGAATTGTCCTTCTGGCTCCCGGAGTCTTCTGGCATTTTAGAATTTCTGTAATTTTTTCATATTTTTCTAAGCACTTTCATTTTTGGACATTTTCTGCAATGCACAGACATAATAAACAGAAACTGGCACTGTGGCATCCTGTTAATAGGTTAGTCCAGAAAATGCATAAATTTTTTATGAAGTGTTTGTAAAACATGTAACAATTGGTATAATATCAACATGGAACATCAGAAATTATAGATACGTTTGAGACGTATCAATTCTTCTTGCCCAACTCCCCCTCCTTCACAAATACAATATCTTTTAAAGGGGAAGTAGGCATCTTCTTGTTTGCCTTCTTGGACTTAGGAGCAAACCCAAGCCCTTCCTTGCCAACCACTCCCTTTTGATTGGTCAAAGATCATTGAGGTTCTTTTCCCCTTGGATGCAAGTGGCTAGGCCCTTTTCAAGTTGGGCCTTCAACCTAGTGTTCTCCTCCATGAGAGATGCTTTAAGACATAAGGGATTAGTAGCACAAGCATTGGCATCTTTATCATTATGAGGAGTGGTGAAGCTAGCATATATAAATTGAGCTTGTAATTTAGCATGTGACCCCTTGAGCTTGGTGAGCTCACTTGAGGTCACCTTGTGGGTTTCCCTAAGTTGCTCAAAATTCTCAAGGAGTTTGTTATGACTCTCTACAAGCTCATCATTTTTAATTTTTAGATCACTAGCAACTTGAATAGAGGTTTCACGGGTTTCTTTTGCCTTGGATAAATCCTTGGCTTGGGTCTCCCCAAGTTGCTCCCGGAACACTTGTTGCTCAACAAGTTGATCTTCTAGCTCACCAATTTTATCGGCATGATCACGTGCATGCCCCTCAAGCTCATAAATCCTATTATCCTTCTCCTCAAGGAGGTGTTTGGCTTCTCCATATTGGTACATGAGAGCCTCAACCATTTTCTTGGTTGGACCTTGGAGCTTGTTTATAAGGAGGGAAATTGCATCCTCTTTCTCTTCATTTTTCCCCACATCCTCAACACAATCCAAGAGAGATGGTTTAGAGGAGATAGTAATTTTAGGTGGGGAATTCATCTTGGTTTCCTTGGCCATGAGGCACATGGGCTTGGGGATCTTGTTGTCATTTGGAGCGGAGAAAAGGGGTGCCAATGAAGGAGGAAGGTTGCCCATTGCAAGAGCCGCCATCCCCACTTCCTCACTTGTATCATCATCCTCCTCCTCGCCACCGGACTCATACTCTTCTTCATGTGTTGCGATGACAAGAGCCTTTTGAGGAGCTCTCTTGATGAAGGCCTTGGGCTTGGTGAAGTACTTGTTCTTCTTTAAGATGAGTTGGCCTCCATGATCTTCTCTTCTCTCATAGGGGCAATTCTTCACAAGGTGATTCTCCTTTCCACAATTAAATCACATCCTTTTCATTGGTGGGGAGAAGTTGCTCTTGAGATTCTTTTTGTTCCAATACTTGGTGGCGGCAAGAGCAAGAACCTCATTGAGTTCACCCACAAAACCTTCTTCATGATGACCACTTGTGCTTTCTTCATATCTTGGATGTTCTCCCACATGAGCCTTCAAGGCAAGGTTCTTAGTGCCATGAGCTTGGTTGATCGAAGACTTGGACGTGGCCTTCAAGGTATCATAGGTGATGAATTGTGCCAATAGGTCATTGGAAGACATTGTTGTGTAGTCGGCTCTAGCATGAAGATTCATCACCATATTTTCATTATATGGAACCATGGTCTTGAGGAACTTGGACTTGACCCATTCATCGTCCATATCCTTCTTTCCATTCTCCCTCATGGTCACAACAAGCTTCATGAGTCCTCGAAAGAGATCATTGGGAGACTCATCTTCTAGCATTATGAAATTGTCAACTTGATGTTGAAGGATAGCTATGTTGGATCGTTGAATGCCTTCATTGCCTTCATATATAGACTCAAGATAAACCCAAGCTTCATTGGCGGTTTTGAGATTCCGCACATGATCTTCATCATTGGCGGACATGGCACTCTCGAGAATGTATTTGGCATTTGCATCAAGTTGCTCATCAATCTCTTCTTGCTTTGTAAAGTTGTTGGGATCAACCGGATTGTAACCGTGTACAACCACCCTCCAAAGGTGCACTGAGCAACTGCGAAAATAAGACTCCATAGATTTCTTCCAAGAAAAATAACGAGTATTATCAATCTTAGGAGGAGGTCTACTTTGGTGGTTTATATGAGGTTGGGGAGGTGGAACTTGAGTGAGATATGAACTAGGTGGAGCAAAGTCAAGAGGGGGCTTTCCATCACTTTTAGTTTTCTCCTTATCACCCAAGGACTCACCAATAGAGGCATCGGTTGATGAAGAGGCATTTTGATTATTAATGACCCGAGTATACACCTCGTCCACCATTTTAGCCCTCATGAACCCAAAGAGGTCTTTCATGGCTTTCATGGTGAGCGGTGCGTCATCATCGGGTGGGGTTATCCCCGCTTCACTTAGTTCTTTTTTCAAGTTGTTCTTGATCAATTTTATCTTGTTTGTTCTTTAGCACGTTTTTCTTCCTACCCGGTAGTCATCCTCCTCTTTAGGCTGTTAAGCCCTTAATAAAGAGACCTTGCTCTGATACCAATTGAAAGGACCGAGTAGGTTGACTAGAGGGGGGGTGAATAGGCAACTACAAATTTTCTTTTTCTTTTAATCAAATTGGGGAATTGCTCAAATATAAGTTCTCTAGATATGCAACTAGGTGAACAATCCTATATGATGAGCAAATGATAAGCTAGCAATATATTCTAAACAAGTTAAGCTAGCAATACAAGTAAAGGAAGGTTAAGAGATAACCACACGGTGACGCGGAGATGATTCCCGAAGTTCACTTCCCAATGGAAGCTACGTCTTCATTGGAGCGGTGCGGGGTCACAAGTGAGCCCCGAATAGCCTTGATATGGCACACCGTATCTCCCTCGTGTTATCCTCCGATGAGGAGTTCCACGAGTCACTATATGATGCCCTCGAGGTCGGCAACAAACCTTTACAAGGATGAGGCACACTCCACAACCGAATTGGAGGCTCTCACCAAATTCCCGCGGCTCCCAAAGCCACAAGAATCACAAGGCCGAGTCGCGACTCCACAACTTAATTGGAGGCTCCCGGCTAATCCTTGTGGCTACCAACGCCACAAGAATTACAAGTATCTTCTAGGTATCCAATGAATCAAGTTACACAAGATCTACAAGTGACTAGGTCGATGTAGACAAATCGGCTCGGTGAAGATGTGGATCTAGGGCTCCTCTTTCACTCCTCAAAGTATCAACGAGTTTGAGTGGTTGGAGTGGGAGCACTAGTAGATTGAAGCTTGCAACAATGGTGGAGAGAGAGAGAGGCATCAAGCTTGGTCTTCTAGAGAAGAAGACCCCATTTTATACTCTCCCAAATTTGGCCATTGGGGAGCTCTCTGCGCAGAGCCGGAACTAAAGCCCGGAATGGCGGAACTTCCGGAGAGCAGGAATCTCCAGTCTTTTTCGCGCAGGGCCGGAACATCCGAGACGAAGAGCGGAAGTTCCGCACCATCGGAACTTCCGGGCCAACTTCCGACCGAAGTTCCGCTTATGAAATGAAAACACCCGAGAGCAAAATGATTAAGCGGAACAAGCAGCGGAACTTCACCCGGAACTTCCGATGCCCGAAACTTCCGCAAAACCGAGCGGAACTTCCGCAATTTGTAGATTTCAGAACTCAAAGACAGATTACTGGATATTTTGTAACCACATTATGTATGCAATTATTCATGCTATGTAAGAGATGATAATTCCTGAAATCAAGCAACACACATTAGTGTGCAATTTATTGTTGTAATAAAACCCCAAAAACGTTTAGAGAGAGACATGTCCTTTCAGGTGGCCATGGTGATGAAGAAGACGACGCGGACGTAGTTGATGCAGATGAAGCAGACGAATGGGAGCGAGCAGTCGCGTAGGAGACGCTCCCCAGAAACCTAATCGCCCCTCTCCCGTACAGGATCTAGAGAGGCGGAGTTTCGGAGGCCTGCTCTCCCGTCAGCCGTGTACGCGGTGGACGGGATGGGATCAGCGATGACAGCAATAGTAGGTGGAACTTTGGTGGCGGCGCAAGCAGATGCTATCTTTCTGGTGTGTTTGCTAGAGAGGAGCGACCTCTCTTATATAGGCACACACGCAGGCGGAAGGCCAACGGAAACGCACGCAATTAAGGGGAGAATTAAGAGACTGGTAACGGCCATACTTAATAGCACTTAAGACAAAACGTTTCAGCTCAAATTCATTCTCCATTAAGCGCAATGAATTCTGAAAACTCCCGTACTTAAGAGCACTTAAGACGGACGTTTCAGTACATATTCATTTTCCATTAAGGCAAACGTTTCAGTTGACCGTTCATCTGCTTCAACTCGCAGCGCACGAGATTCCCGCAACCCGCGGCACGCGAGCGCGTCGTGACGAGGCGAGGCGTGACAACATGGGCCTTTAGGGATTTATCTGGAAATGTTAGATGCTAATATTTCAACAATATTTTAGCACTTCTCGCGGGCTTCATGTTGCTGGCCGACGGGCTCGTGGTGCTTAGCCGGTGCAGAAGAAACGCCACCATGGATGCAAACGTCGAGTCTCGAGCTTATCCCAACCTGGTCCTCTGGGGTCCAATTGTTAGAGGTCGACTTTCGTGATCGCTCGGCGCGACGACACTACTCGCGTTGCTGCTGCATTGGCTCTGACTGACCTTCGCGGGCACACTTTCCTGGACAGGAGGGCGGCAAGGTGCTAGTCTGCCGATGGGCGATGGCCATGATGCTGCAGCGTGTACCGCCGCCACCGATCTGCAGGTATCTAAAGGCCATTGCGAGCACACTCTCCCGGAGGGCAGCGAGGTGCTAGTCTGCCGGCCATGGCCATGATGCCGCTGCGTGTGCCGCTGCCGACGATTTGTAGGTCTGTAAAAAACAAGACCGGGACCTTTTCCCCTGGATCTGAGGCTAACATCGAGGTCTTATCTCAGGACTTGGAATCGTTTTGCATACAAAAAAACCCGGCACGACTTATGACTTATGGGTGCAGTGTTGGGTCATTTTCTTCAAAATCAGGGGTAGTTTTAATGATGTACCACAAGAAACCTATAGTAGAGTAAAACGTTTGGGAGGTCATAAAGTTGTGGTGAATGAGCGGATCGGTCACGATCTGGGAAAATGCTAAAAAAGAAGACAAAATATCAAATGAAAAATGACCTAGCAATTAGAAGAAACAAAATTTTAAGAGTGTATCTGTAAAAAACAGTCAGCCACATCAACGACTTAGCGTCCGTCGTGACAGAGTGAACAACGTGTCACAAACATACAAGTTGGTGCCGATAATTAGCATTTTCCCGACTTGGTGACCAATCCGCTCATTCGCGACAACTTGATGATGACCTCTCAAACATTTTACTCTGATAGTAAATCGATGCGTTGAGTGGATTTGCATATGATGCCACAAAACACGATATATCCACTAATTTATGCTGATTTCTCTGCACTAGTGGATGGAACGAGCATTCTCGTGGAGAAGAACGCCACCCTTCTCTGCCACAGAGCACACAAGATGGATTGATTTCAATTTTGCTTCGTTAAGTGCACGCCTGTATCTTGATAAGTTTACATGGGGTTTAACTTCATCAGGAAAATTTACGATCAAATCAATGTATCTTGATTATCTAAGTGATCATACTAGGTTTATCCGTAAACATATATGGAAGATGAAAGTACCACTAAAAATTAAGATTTTTACGTGATTTCTTATGCGTAAAGAAATTCTAACTAAAGATAATCTTGCTAAACGGAATTGGGAGGGTTCAAAAAAATGATGCTTCTGTGACCAAGACGAGACGATTCAGCATTTGTTCATAACATGTCCCTTAGCAAAGATGGTTTGGCGTATTGTGTTTATGACCCTCAATCTTAAACCCCCAACTAGTATAGATAATTTGTTTGGAAACTGGTTAAGGGGAGTTGTTAAAAAAGAGAAAGTACAAATCCGAGTTGGTGTTTGTGCTTTACTCTGGGCTATCTGGAACATCCGCAATGATTATATCTTTAACAATACAAAATCATCTTCCTTTATGCAGGTAATACCAATGGCTACCCACTGGATCCGTATGTGGTCCTACGTACAGTCAACGGAAAAGCGAGGCGCTCTGGATATTGGGTGCAACCAGCTGGAATTGGTTGCACGGGATTTGTACAACCGGTTCAGCTGGCGTTTTAATCTTAGGATATCATGTTGATGCAGTGCCATTTCATGTTGTCCTTATTTTTTAGATGGTAGATACATATATCAACCCTGTGTGACCCATGATGTAATCTTTTGTAAGACTTGAACTTTAATAAATTCAATAAAAGCCGCATGTAACAATCGATGCAGAAGCTGGGGCGACCCCTTTTCTAAAAAAAAAGTGCACGCCTGTTTTTCCATTCTATTACACTTACCGTCCTCAGGTTTCACCTGATCCATTAAACGTAGTCTAGACACGTTAGGCATCTACCTATGGAGCACAACAGAACCACTGCAGAGTAGCATATGTTTATATATCACGGGAGCAACAAAGTTACTTCAAATGGAACATGATCTTGGATTTGGTTTTCTCCATTATCTCAACCAACCAAATGGAAATGAAATCCAAATGAGATTATACTAGAGCTATAGAACAATGAAATGATATCCCCAAGAAGGAGACAACATATAGAGTTTTTGCATGGCATGTTACATCCTTTACACATTTTGTGATCATGCATTTCACCTTAACTCAAACTATCTGCATGAGTGACCATGACCGTACTTGCATAGAGACCAAAGATCACATTATGCATTGCTGAATTACCGTCTTGTCTAACTTCACATTACCGCTCGGCCCCGCATGTCTCTATGGGCTCGGAGTCGCTTTAAAGTGGTCACGAATTCAAGTTATGATCTTGCTTTAGTGAAAGCGTACTCCTAAACCGGTTTTGTTCAGACTTCTTCAAACAACGTCTTCCTGTGTGAGAACAACCTTTTACTTTCCTTCAAACAGGAACGTGTACCGCTTTGTACAAAAAGAATAGCCATAACGTCTTAAATGTAACACCAAATCCACCAACCGGCATGGGTGTGCAACAACTTATGGAGTGCCTGATGTGTTAGAGCGACACAAAGAGAGTTTGAAGGCATTTGAAATCCTCGGCACAGGGTCTAAGACATGATCAAGGTCGTTATGATCTTCCCTTCTACTCTCTCCCTTCTTCTTTCTCTACCTCCTCTTTGCCCGACCACTCTTGTCTTTCAATATCAGTCCTCCCCACTTGTTTTTGTCTAGAACTAGTTTCCACATTTGATTACCGTAGGAAGGTACCAATCCGGTAGAATCAAACGATATAATATGTGTATTTATCTAGTGAGATTTTATCATTCAAGGATTATTTTTACCTGAATTCTACATTTAATCTCAACACAATATAAAAACTATTAACTTTTTCTTCAACTTAAGAGCAATTGTTAAGAAGAAACAATCTAAGGGTGTGTTTGTTTCTTAGCCCACACTTGCCCAACCAAAATACTTGGTGAAGATTTTGCTTGATCATGAGTTTGACCAAACATGACAATAAAAATGAACTAGGATGGACAAGGAAACATTGGCGTGCTAATTGCCAAACAATTGGTAATCATCCAAACAATAAGCATATTTTTGGTCATGCCCAAAAATTTGGCAAGATACACTTGGACACCAATCCAAATCCTACCTAAATTTAGGATTAGCAATAGACTTAGACAAGCTATCAGCTTAGAACGATTCTTCCTCCAAAGTATCAGCAACAACCAAACAAGTACGAGAGTGAGTCCGTTCTTGTGAATTGTGATCAAGAAAAACAAGTATCGTGGCCTTTCTCGTCTTTGTTAAACACTCCCAAGAGCACACGCCCTCTTTACCTTTTCCCGTTAAACAAAAAGATCCTATTTGAAGTGAGGGAAAAAAACAAAGAAGCTACCGCCCACGTGACGGCATCAGTCCTCTCCTCTCCAGTCTCCACTCCCCTCTACCTCGCCGCCTCCGCCGCGCTCCTCCCGCCCCGCCGCGCCGCACCCCGGCGCTCCGCCTCCCTGCTCCCCTCCGAGACGCGCGCCACTTCCAGCTTCTCCGTCCCGTCGTCCACCTTCCCCTGCGCCGCCCTCCCTCAGCGACGGCACCAATGTCGGCAGGCATCTGGGGAAGGGGCGCCGACATGCTGGTGGCCGAGAGGCGACGGTGACGACTGCGCCGACGAAGCTATTCCTGGTACGCAGCTCCTGCTCTGTGCCCTGTAGTGGATAATCGGACAGCGAATCGGGGGAGCCCCGATCTAGATCGATGGATCGGGGTTAGCTAAGAAAAAGGCCTAAACTTTTGCAATCCTGGCAGGCATCTCTCCGGCATTAGCTCCAAGCTTCAAGGAATGGGCACCGTGCTAGCTCTCGCATTGTGCTGCCTAGCTTGCTTCCAAGCTCTGCCTATGGCCTCGGCTCCATGGGATCCATCTCGGTGTCCTACGGCGAGGACGGCCCGGTGTTCTGCGGCCTCAGCTCGGACGGCTCCCACTTGGTCGCATGCTCCGGCGCGGACGCCTCCGTCGTCTACGGTGCTCCCCTGAGGATCCCGTTCCTCGGCCTCACAGCGGGGGATGGGTTTGCGTGCGGTCTCTTGCTTGACACCAGCCAGCCTTACTGTTGGGGGAGCAACGCCTATGTCAAGATTGGGGTGCCGCAGCCCATGGTCGAGGGCGCCATGTATTCTGAGCTCAGTGCTGGGGACAACCACCTATGCGCCCTGCGATTGCCTGACAAGGGGACTCCTCGTGTTGCTAGCCCTGATACATCACTGATTGATTGCTGGGGCTACAACATGACTGCAACACATGTTGTCGCTGGAGCCGTGTCAACCATCTCAGCCGGTTCGGTTTTCAATTGTGGCTTGTTTTCGCGGAACAGGACGGTGTTCTGCTGGGGTGATGAAACGGTGAGTGGAGTGATTGGGCTGGCGCCGAGGAATGTGAAGTTCCAGTCCATAGGAGCAGGGGGTTACCATGTTTGTGGGGTGCTGGAGAATGCACAAGTCTTCTGCTGGGGAAGGAGCTTGGAGATGCAGCAGGTGTCACCAACCGGTGCTATCGGTGCAGGCGACGTGAGCATAGTGCCGATGGATGCAATGGTCTCTGTCGTCGGCGGGCGATTCCATGCCTGTGGCATCAGGAGCCTTGATCACCAAGTAGCTTGCTGGGGTTTCCAACTTCAGAACAGCACGGCAGCACCGAAAGGTCTCAGGTTGTATGCAATAGTGGCGGGGATTACTTTACTTGTGGGGTGCCTGCTGAGACATCGCTGAAGCCAAGGTGCTGGGGCAATAGTGGACCATTGGCACTGCCAATGGCGGTATCCCCTGGGATTTGTGTATCTGCTGCATGCAGCCCTGGGTACTATGAGTATGTGAACCATGGTGAGGTTGGCGGCAGCAAGGCGTGTAAGCCTGGAAACTCTAGACTCTGCTTGCCCTGCAGTGCTGGCTGCCCGGACGACTCGTATGAGTCATCACCCTGCAATGCCACGGCTGACCGTGTGTGCCAGTTTGATTGCTCGAGGTGTGCCTCGGATGAGTGCACATCAGTCTGCTCATCCCAGAAGCGGACCAAGAACAATAAGTTCATGGCTTTTCAGATGCGCATTTTTGTGGCAGAGATTGCATTTGCTATCATATTGGTTTTCACTGTTACAGCCATTGCTTGTCTATATGTCCGGCACAAGCTTCGAGATTGCCGATGTTCAAAGAGCCAGCTGAGGCTGGTAAAGGGTACAACATACTCTTTTCGAAAGGATAATACGAAAATCCAGCCTGACGTGGAAGATCTGAAGATCAGGAGAGCTCAGGAATTCTCCTATGGAGAATTGGAACAAGCAAGCGGTGGCTTCTCGGAGGATTCACAAGTTGGCAAAGGCAGCTTTTCATGTGTATTCAAGGGCATCCTGAGAGATGGGACTGTCGTTGCTGTGAAGCGTGCAATAAAAGTTTCGGATGCGAAGAAAAGCTCAAAGGAGTTCCATACTGAACTTGACCTCCTCTCCAGGCTCAACCATGCACATTTGCTCGACCTGCTTGGTTACTGTGAGGATGGCAGTGAGAGGCTCTTGGTTTATGAGTTCATGGCTCATGGATCCCTGTACCAGCATCTGCATGGCAAAGATTCAAACTTGAAGAAGCAACTGAATTGGACCAGGCGGGTTACCATTGCTGTCCAGGCTGCTCGTGGAATCGAGTACTTGCATGGTTATGCTTGTCCACCGGTTATTCACCGAGACAGTCCTCAAACATATTGATTGATGAGGATCACAATGCGCGTGTTGCCGACTTTGGTCTATCTATAATGGGCCCTGTAGACAGCGGCACTCCACTCTCTGAGCTGCCAGCAGGGACACTTGGCTACCTTGACCCTGAGTACTACCGTCTCCATTACTTGACGACAAAGTCCGATGTCTACAGCTTCGGAGTTGTTCTTCTGGAAATACTAAGTGGCAGGAAAGCCATTGACATGCAGCTTGAGGAAGGGAATATTGTTGAATGGGCAGCCCCGTTGATCAGAGCTGGGGACATTTCTGACATCCTTGATCCAGCCTTATCTCCTCCCTCTGATCTGGAGGCTCTCAAGAAGATCGCAGCTGTTGCATGCAAGTGTGTCAGAATGCGAGGCAAAGACCGGCCTTCCATGGACAAGGTGACAACGTCACTAGAGGGTGCACTTGCGCTCCTGATGGGTAGCCCATGCGTTGAGCAGCCCATTCTGCCAACTGAAGTTGTTCTTGGGAGTAATCGAATGAACAAGAAAGTATCACAGAGGTCATCTAATCAGTCATGCTCAGAGAATGAGCTTGTTGAGGGGGACGACCAGCGGATTGAGTACAGGGCACCATCTTGGATAACTTTTCCAAGTGTGACCTCGTCACAGAGGAGGAAATCATCAGCATCGGAAGCTGACCTGGATGGCCGAACAACCACAGATGGGAGGAACGTCGGGAGCAGCATAGGAGATGGTCTGCGGTCACTGGAGGAAGAGATCGGCCCGGCCTCACCACAGGAGGACCTGTACTTGCAACACAACTTCTAATGAAATGCCAGGATCAGCTGAAAACACGGAAACCGTCTGCCATTTTAAGTTCAGACTTTGTGACCTGTTGCTTTGTTGATCAACCGTAACAGGCCATTTCGAAGAGGGAGGTCTAGTTATAGAGTAATGAAGGCATTTCTTTGTAGATTGATTTGGTTTCACCTTATTATTGTCGGTTATATTTATGGGGTGATGGTCACAGTTGACGAAACCTCTTCTGTAGCTCGCAGATCTGTGTAAGTGTGTAGTTCTCTTCCATCGTGTTAAGCATCTGTTCGCTTTGGCAAAATAGCATGATGTTTTGCCAACTGGAATGCAGCTTTGATGACCAAATTGCATATCTGGATTATCATATCTAACATTAATTCATTCACGTTCTTCTTTTCATTTTCCTTAGAACATCATGATTTGGCTTCCCAATCTTCAGTGACAGGTGAGGTGCAGTTTTCAGTGGTCTGGTTCAGGCGATTCTGGATGGATGCTATCTTCCATGATCTATTTGAGTTGTTGCTTTCGACATAATCAAGGCAGGTCGTTGATAACCAATTAATGTTGCTGCGACCTAAATAGACTTGCCACTGTTGGTTGTGAGTACTTCTTTCAGAAGTACTTTGGTAAAATGGGTTTGCTTTTCTTTTCTCTTGGGGAAAGGTTTGCTGGTTTTATTGCTTGTTCAACTGAAACAATTAAGCTATACCATTAATGTCTCCTGTCTTGCATCTGGGTGATGGATGTTTTGCGCGCATCGTTCTGCTTTAGTTGGTTAAGCCATCTTTATCCTTACTTCTGAACACAAGAAATCTATTGAAAAGGGGGGAAAAACTTTACTTGGCACCTTTACATGTAAAGACTATAATAGTGCTGTGATGAGCGGAAATCCAAAACAGAGGTAAGTTTACAACATCTATTCTGGACACGTCATTTTCCTCACACACTGGGATTAGATCTGCGCTTCTTTATGAAGATCATCAACATTGCTTTTGCTGAAAAGTCAGCATTATTACTACAGAATACCTTTAAAAACCATCGAAGTGGGAATCATCAATTGTCAACTTATTAAATACCCTCTAAAAACTGGTTAAACATTTTAGTGGACTAATTGCTTGTATCATACAGTATAAACAAACCAGTAGATGGTGATGTTTTGGGATCATACGATCCGTCCGATTTGCTACCAACAATTGAGAGATTAGGATATGTTTCTTGAATTCTTGCTAGTGTCTAAAAAACACACTATTATTATCACTTGTCACCGTATGTAAACAGTATACATTTTTTAAACTGAAAATTCCGTTATTATTCAGTCAACACATCCACAGCATGTATGTATAAGGGTACATTGATAATAAAAAAACCACTAGCCGTGGCCATACAGACGACAGAATTCACTGCAACATACAACACTGTCTGGACTCTGGACTGGAGCTACTGCTCGTCGTCGTCGATCTCCACCATCACCTTCTTTGTCTTCCTGCCGCCAGCTACGGCGCCGGCGTCGTCGGACTTCTTCTTGCGGTACTCCTCCTCGTAACGCTTGGCGGTGTCGGCGCCGTGGCAGGCGAGGTGGCGGAGGTTGGGGACCTTGTAGTTCTGCGCCGCGTACACTCCGAAGGCGGTGCCGAGCAGGAACGGGAACAGCCGGAAACCAACCATGGCACTGAGCTAGTACTGACCTGTCTTCTTTCAGTTGGAAATGAAGCACTAGAACTAATTAAGAGTGAGTAGTGAGCGAGATAGATATGGCGCCATGGATGGAGGGACATTTATATGTCTGTGGCGCGAACGTGTCTGATGGCGAACAGATTAAAATTTGTGCATTTGGAGCTAGCATTTCTTGAACAAGGGTTCAAGAAAGAAAGTGTGGTGCTGATGCATGCCTAGTGGCCATGTAGCAGGGAATACGCATCTTCTTCTGTTTTGGGACAACACGGTTTAGTAGATTGATACGAGGCGTCAGAATTTCAGAATGTCAACAGCTTCTTCTCCAAGGGTCAAAAGTTGCAACGCATACAGGTTGGAGCATCATATTTATTTAAACAGTGGTTTAGGTACATACGTGACGAGCAACTAAGGATGACTCCAACGGGGCGACCCATCGAGTCCGCGCGCATCCGTTCGTGTCCGCGAGGGCTAAAAACACGGCCCAACGGGGCGACGCAAACGGACCGCGGTCCGTTTTTTGGTCCGCCCCGACCCATTCTTGGACCAAATTTGGGCCACCGATGCGTCGGCCGCGGACGCGAGCGGAGCGCTTTTGTGTCCTGCCCTAGTCCGCCCCTGGCCCGCGCTTGGCCCCCGTGTCAGTGTGATACAACGGTCACCTACCCCACATTAACTGTGGGCGGTGGAGCAGTGGAGCGGTGGAGCTCTTTAAATGTGCTCCGGCCGGCCGAGGCCAAGGGCACAAACCCTAGCTCTCCTCCCCCAACCACGGTGGCCACCACCTCCACTCTCCGGCATGGATCCGCCGCCGCAACATCTAGTCGACCAGGTCGAGCGCGCGCGTCAGAGCGCGCGAGGGCGCCACCGCGGCAGTTTCTCCCGCCGCATGGTGACGAGCCCGGCGTGGGCCGGAATGATTCCGCAGCCGCCGCGGCCGCAGCTGCCAGATCAGGCGAGGAGGGCTCTGCAGGATGCCTACGGGGACGTCTACGACCCCGAGGAGGAAGCCATGTCCGCTGCGCGCGCCGTCGCAGAGGAGGCCATGTCCGCTGCGCGCGCCGTCGCAGACGCGGCAGAGGAGGCCGAGATGGAGCAAACACGTCGCGCGGCGGAGACAGCCAGACGCGCAGCCAGGCGCAAGCGGCAACGCGATGTTGTGGCCGCCGCCAAGGCCGATGCCGCCAAGGCGGCAGGAGCAGGAGGCTCTAACTGATGCCCTATCCCCGCCGGCGGCGCCGCCTATGTGCGGCCAATTTTGGTACAACGCCGGCGGTGCTACGTGTTTCGTAGCGATTAAAGAAGAGAGGAGGAGGAGCCAGCTAGTCCGTCGCTGGCCCCGGTCGTGGCGAAGGAAGAGCAAGTCCATGGCCAAACGGGCGGCTGGTTGGACGATCCTCAAGGTCGGAGCCCTTGATCTCCCACCTTATTAATTAGATAGTGTAGATTAATGTAGGGAGATGGATCGCCGGCCGGCGTTCACATTAGGCCGACGGCCCGGCTACTCCAAAACCGCGTACGGCCGGCTATATAGTTGCCTCGCCGCGGTCCGCTGCTCATCATCGCACCGATGGCAAACCGGGAAGACGAAGCAGTGGCCGTGCAGGCGGCGCTTGCCGTGCCGAAGGAGGAGGAAGTCGTGCCCGAGGAGGACGCCGTGCCCGAGGAGGACGCCGTGCCCGAGGAGGAGGAAGTCATGCCGGCTACTCCACCGCGCCCACCTGCTCCGGCGTACAATCCCTGGGAGCCCTGGTCTCCCTGGGAATCTCGGCTCGCCTTGGCAGACCCAAGGTGGGCTCCGGCCGCCGCGGAACCAGAAGCGGCAGTGGCGCCGGAGTACGTGCCGGGATCTCCACCGCCACCCCCGGCCATCGATGCGCCGGCTACTCCACCACCACCACCGGAGGAGGACGACGACGAGGAGGAGAAGGCCTAGATTATAGGTCGTATTTTATTATAAATTCCCAATGTAAATCTCCAAAATTCTAATATTGGAAGAACAAAAAAGTTGTCCGGACTGGATGCGTCGGGCCGTTGGGGCCAGTGGCCGGAAAGGGGCGGACCTGGGCCGGACGCGCGTCCTGTAGCCGACGCAAACGGACCAAACGCGGACCAAACGCGCGTCCGTTTGCGTCGCCCCGTTGGAGTCATCCTAACTGGGTCAACGTTGCTAGCTGTTATGTATATCGATCTCATCCTTCTATGTTGAAAAAAATGCATGATGTCGTTGTTAGAATATGTGTACGGATAGGAATAGGAATTAGAGACCATCTTGTACTCCAAGTCATTGGCTTCTTGCCTCTCAAGTTTTGTTCTCCTATATAATCCCCACGAGGGTTAGATCAATACAAAAAAACAATTATTAGGGTTCTACAATTTCTATATGGTATCAGAGCGGTTAGTCTCACGACGCCGATCTTAGGACTTCCCACCACTTCCGCATCGCGCGCCGCCCTCGGGAGATCAATCTCCTCTCCTCGGGGGCGCGGCACCCGGTCTAGATCAAAGATCTGATCGGTTCTTTAGTCTAGATTAGATCAAATTTCGAATTTCCCGTTCATAGATTAGATCCAGTTAGCCAAATAAATCTCTAAATCTTCAATATACCCTCGTCATCCGGCTCGTGATCCCCGCGGTGCAGCGGGCAACATTCGGCTCTACGTCAACACGACCACTGCGTACCGGGCAGCGGCTACAGGACGACGACACGCAGCAGCAAAGACGCGCGTGGAGGATTTCATCACGCACACATACGCCAGTCCAAGACCAAGCTCGATCTACAAGCCTTCCAATCTGATCGACGCATGAACCAGCACGTCATGCGCGGTCTTCAGCAGCTCTCCAGGCTACATGGAACATGATGAGGTTAGCTTGAAATTGCAGGCTACGCCAGATTTCATCGACCATCCACATGCCAGCTCCAACACGCCGTCTACATCAAGCCGCATCGATCTACACTGCATCGACCAGACTACACCGAGCCGAACCACGACATCGAGCTACATCAAGCTGTACGACTACATCAAGATCATCGTCGAGTTCTACATCGCCAACACAATCATCGCCAAGGTCTACATACATGTGGTCCGCCGCCGCCCAATGACCCAAAATCCCGCCGCCGCCGCAGATCCCTGCCGCCGCCGCACAATGACACAAAAACTCGCCGCCGCCGCCGTCCACTGACCCAAAAACCTGCCGCCGCCGCACAGAAAAACCCGTCGCCGTCGCAGATCTCTGCCGCCGCCGCACTATGACCAAGATTCCTGCCGCCGCCACAAATCCTTGCCGCCGCCGCACAAAACCTAAGACACTACGACCAAAACCGCGCAATTTTATTTACGCCTCCGGCGCTATCGGCTACAACAACCACGACTACGACAACATCGACCATGGCTACATCACGACCGACTATCTCGACATCGACATCAAGAACAACGTATACAGCAACTCAAGAACTCCAGTCAACACCGTCCGCGTCGTCACTTGCGTCCACGCCACTCCCGCTGTGACTGCGGGAGGGAAGAGAGGAAGACCATCAGAGAAGCAGTTGATGATGACGGAGAGGAGAAGACAACGAAAGCGCAAGACTTCAAAGCCAGTCGCTATCGTTCGTTTCACTCCCGCTATGACTGAGGGGGAATGTTAGAATATGTGTACGGATAGGAATAGGAATTAGAGGTCATCTTGTATTCCAAGTCATTGGCTTCTTGCCTCCCAAGTTTTGTACTCCTATATAATCCCCACGAAGGGTCAGATCAATACAAAAAAACAATTATTAGGGTTCTACAATTTCTATAGTCGTTTGGTGATTTATTTATTACTAGTGGCCGTGCACGTGCACGCACGTCTTATAATTTATTATAATATAAACACGCCGTATGTTCTCCACTGGCCTCCTTCTCCGGGCATCGAAGAGCTCGAGGATGTGCTCGAGCTCGGCATGCTCGCAGGCCAATACATAGAAATTTGAATTAGCTCTCCACCTATCTGTGTAAGTATATATTCCTTGTAATTTTTTCCTGTTCCTTTCGGTATATTGTATGCGGTAAGATGTGATTACCTCCTCTCTAAAATGGTAAGATACCACAACCATCTGAAATTAAGTTTTGATCGTTTCTTCTCCATTTATGCTAGCTCACGTATACTGGTTGATCTTTGTTTCTGATCGGTGCTTTTGGCCGAGAGCAATAGCTACTACAGGGCTACAGGCTGGGTTGTCTTTCACTTCGAATATCTCTCGTACACACAAGAATGCTAGAAATCTGGTTTTTATTGCTTCACATTACGACTGTACGATTGAGTTCAGACTTCAGATGCTAATTAACTGCTAGAACAAAATTTGCTATATAGAAACAGAGCAAACAGTACTCTGCAGCCTATAAACAGAACAGATGGGGATTGAGCGCACAGCTGCATGTCGGGGAAGGCCGTTGATGGTGTGCCTACGCATGATGGGGAACTAACGGCTCGCAGCTAAAGGTCGGGGAAGGGCCGTCGGCGGCATGGAGCTGGAGGTCGGGGAAGCAGTGGGCGACGGCGTCGAGATGGAGTATAGAGAAGCACGGGCCTCGCGGGATTCGGAAAGGGCCGGGCGCTGGACCTCGGAACGGCCGGCGACGAGCTAGAGGACGGAGCAGAGAGAGCAGCCCGAGCGGCGCGTGATGCAGGCGGCGGCGCGTCCGAGATTAAGGCTTACGGGGTCGGGCCGTAGAATCGGCTGCGGGAACAGCCAGATGATCCCTCGACCTTGTTGGAGAGATTGAGAACCCGCGCATCGCTTGCCGGCGAGGAGGCGAATGCTCGGCGCCGATATCCTATCCGCCTAGCAGGTTGCCTGCATCCGGGCGCCGCTCGGCCAGTGAGGACGTCGCAGTTCGTTGCCGAGCTCCTATCCGCCGAGCGCGGCTCGCGCGGGACGGTGTCCGGCGGGTGCATCGCGGTCTCCGGATGATTTGGGGCTGGCGTGCGCGTGCTGGGGCTGCATCCACCTCCGCGGCGTCCGCAGGCGGGCTGTCGCCGGAGGAATCGTGGCCGGCGCGCTCTGCGCAGCCTCCCCGCCGGGGAAGATGTTGGGGATTCGTCCCTTCGATAGTTTTTAGAAGAATAAAAGGAAAACGGTACTATGGCATTTTACTCGTAATATGTAATTTGGTGGGAGGGCAAGATGGTAAAAAGTGGACACGGAACGATCTGAGTCGTCGATCAATATTGAACGGTTCAAATTTAATGTATCAACACAGCGCAACAGAAATTTGCTCTTTTAATAGTAGTATAGATTATCATTATGATTTTCTTAGGTGGGATTTATTTTACTTTATCTGTGACAAAAACAACCCCATCACTCAACGGGTTGCTTAATCACATCTGCAGGTCCAGGAGTCCACTTGGCTACCACGCCTCGATCATGGAGGCTCGATGTTTCTTCTTTGCAGGTACAGGAACGCGAACGGCCACCGACCATAGTTGACAGTTGGAGCTCCAGAACAAGGTGGCACCATCAGGACTGACATGATCACGGCTTAAATCCCGACAGTGCTGTCAGTTCCTCAGGTGGAAGCTGCAGCTCTCCTTCTCGCGGCAAAGGTTTCCAGCCTTCTCCAAACGCAGGAAGTCACATTCCTGACAGACTACGGTTCCCTTGCAAAAGCCGCAGCATATACATCGGCATCTACTCTGCCCTTCGTGTTGCTCCGGTGAAAACCATGATCCTTTTTTGAAGGCGCTGACCTGGAGTCCATCGTCGTCTCCTCGCGGTGTTGGGGTGTGGTAGATGTTCTTTAACACCTTTGTATCCTGCCTTGCCTCGGGTGCGTGTGTTGTGGTGTTGAGTTATATGCTGAAATTGTATGGTCGTTGTTCTATCTATAAAGCGGGGCGAACGCCTATTTCAACGACGACAGTACCTCCCCAATGTGCTCATCAGGCCGATCAGACAAGCATATTTTCAGTCTATATTTAGTAGCTCAAATTCAGCTCATGGGCACAGCCCCTGTACCATCTCTATAGCTTGGCGCCTTCCCCTGTTCCAAAAACAAAGCTACTCCTTAATCTCGTACCTTCGTTCCGATTTGACCGTTTCAATGTCACATGGTACAGCCAGCTAACTTCTTTTTTTTCTTAAAAGAAATAGAGTGACAAAATTTGGGGACTTCAAATTCGAAAAAAAAACAGTGGAAGCACTCCATGGAGGCTACCACTTTATTTCAAAAACTTTTTGTGCTCAATGTGCATCTCCGAACATTTTTGGTTGAACCATAAACATTATTTGATACATGTATGAACATTTTTTATTCAACCGTGAACATATTGTCACAGTAGCATGAACATGTGTTCACGTTCAATTTGGTTATATACAGTATAAAGTTTTAGATGTTCATGACACCGTCAAGAAAAAGTTTTTTCACAACATAGAAATGTCCACATATATATCACTTCTATTTCAATAGCTCGTAGAGTTTTTTTCAATGCTACTAAAAATATTTGACTGTCCGTGAAAAAAAGTCTGATAATCTCGATAAAAATATTCACCGTACTTGCGAAAAATGTTAGCCATGCTCTTGGAAAATATTTTGTTGTTAGAAGATAAGGTTTCACTTTATGGAGAATAATTAGTATAATAGTGAAAAAATATTCTACATTTGTGTGGTAAACTTGTGTCCATCTAAATTTCCATATCGAGTAGTGCAAACTAGTGAAACAACACTCATAAATCAGTACGAAATAACAAGGTAGGCAGACCAAGGAACTACTAAAAACTCAATGAAATATTTAAGGACTTTAGTGGTGGCAACTGAAAATGGAAAACAAAGTACAAATAAAGATGAACTAAGAAAAAAAAAGGCCTAGAAACAAAAATAGAAAGAACAAACAAACAAAAGCAAGATTTGTTTTTTAATTGTGAACATTTCTTTTTCACCACACCTGAAATTTTATTATTAAGAAGGCCTAGAAAAAAATAGAAAGAACAAACAAAAGAAATATTTGTTTTTTAATTGTGAACATTTCTTTTTCACCACACCTGAAATTTTAATATGTTAAATGAGAAAAATAAACTTTTAAACTAAAAATTAAACAAATACATGTTAATGGGCTACACCTAGTCTCAGCCCTTGCATAACTATGGTAGGCCAGCTAGTCCTATTGCCCGCTACATGCGACAAATAGGAGAACCCACGCACCATGGACATATGCTTTATGTTATACAGACGGAATCATATATAGGACGCAGCAACTACGAAAATTCGAGAGAGCTCCTTTTTTTTTGAGACCTCGAAACATCAGGACAAATTACTTCTCTTAGTCAGCCAACACTTGTCCGCTAAAAATAGACGTTTCCGTTTCCAACTTTCCCCTCTCGTGAACAGTACTCGTCAGAGGCGAAAGGAAGGGCGCCGAGATCCCTTGCTCCGCCGACGGCCGGATCGCCGGTCGCCTCCCTCTCCGGCTGTCCTTGTGGCGGCGGGAGGGTGGAGGGGCCGTCGATCTGTGCCCGAGGTTTGTAGATAGTAGGGTAAGGCTCCCCATCGGCGCTGGCAGGGTGGTGGTGGCGGCGGTGGTGTGGAATAAGGTGGCCGGTGCTTCTTCCCCATCATGGCGAGGCCATGTCTGGCGGAGCCGTGAAGCATCTGGCGTTTGGTGCCCCCAGATCCGTCGATCTGGTGGGAGTTGGTGCTCTGGGCGTGGTCTTCGCGGCGAAGGTGGCGGCCTTTCTCTTGAGCTTTTGTCCCTCGGCCTCGTCTTCGTCTTGGTAAGGTGGCTTCTGGCCTTGCTGTGGAGGCTCTGGGGGTGCGGCGGGGAGCTGGTGCCTGGCGCTGGCTGCCTCCTCCGCCTGTACAGGAATAGTTTCTCTGGGATCTCGGAGTTCTTCGCCGACTTTTGGTGCGTTGTTCTGGCTTCTCCGGCCGGCCATGGTGGCGTGGGTTGGGCTGCTTCTGTCAGTGTGCTCTGCTTCAACATCGCCTTGCTCCTTCCTTCTCCGGCCGGCCGTGGTGGCGAGGGGAAAAGGTGTGCTCAAGGCGGGCTTTCGGCAGCGTTTCCGGCAAGCCGTGTTCGTGCTCAGCGCAGGGAGAGTTGGAAGAGGGGTGGTTGCGGGGAGGAGGCGCCATGGCCGTGCTCGTTCAGCGTTCTCCGGTTCCGTCGCTTGCGGCGGGCGGCTCCTGCGGTCTTCTTCGTCATGAGTGGGGTGCTCCCTTTCCCGTGGATGGTGGCGGCCTGGGGTCTTCCTCTCCGGCGTTGTTCGGCGATGAAGTTCTTCTCTAGGCGATGCGGCGGTTCAGCGTCAGGTTCTTCTGGCGACGCTGTTGTGCTGGGCTTCATCGGCTTGTTCTTCTGCGTTTTCCTGTTCTTCTCTTGTAATTTGTGTTAAATTCGCAGTGTGGATCCCTTCAAAAAAATTACTTCTCTGAGGAACACATACGCGGGCCAGATTATGCGCTACAGGGTGCCCCCTGTCCGAACGCTGATCCTTCCAGAAACGGAAAAACGGCCACATCCCGCGCGGCACGCGCGTAACGGCCCAGTCTTTTTGTCACCACATGAAAAGTCCCTACCCCGAACTATTCTAGCGCTGCCGACCAGCAAAAACTTCATGCGATTAGCTCCTGAGCAGCTGGCCGTTAGAGCTATCAGCTAAAAAGAAACATCACGGGCAGAAGAAACAACTGCGACTCTGCTTTCACGTGGCTTTGCTGATCAGAGCAACGAGATGGATGTAAATTCTTAAGGTATTTCCAGTTCGGACCACAATGCCCCAGATGGCCAGATGTACATGTAACTTCTGAAGGAAAACTCTATTGATATTTGTTTTAAATGTAATTCTTTCGATATAACTTTTTCAAAGATCCAGAGATAATTGTGCTTTGTGTGTCCTCATATATTAGCTTCAACCACTGGTTTTGTATGTAACTTTGGCAGATTTGCAAAAAAAAAGGGATAAAATTCAAGAAAATCACACCTAATCAAAGTACATATTGCTCCCTACATGTATCTTATGGTAGTAAAAATAGAGAAATCTAAGTTGGAGAAAACCTAGTAATTGTATGCACAAAGTTATAGACAAAAATTAGCTACACATAGAAAAGATGAATGAAAAATAAACAGTAGCATGCGGAACCAGTGTAGTATCTTCATGTATTAAAGTAAATTCTGATTCATAATTAAAAGGAGGCACAAAAAAATATTATTGCAACTAGAACTTTAGAAGTAACTTGTGATAATAACGCATGATATTGTGAGTTGTGATATATCCATTGTTCAGATCGATACGATAGTAGTTCAATGATCACGGAGTTGCAATATACGGAGTATGTTGTAAGCATTCAGACACAATAACCATTTGCATGGATCTTGTAGTCGCAAAACATGCATGAGTCATGGAGATGTTTCTACTTTAACTACTATGGCATAGAAAAACATGTCATCAACTTCATGATGTCTTTCTTCTTCTGGTACTTATATTTCATCTGCTGATGCTAGCCTGCAATGTCAAAAACATTCAGGAAAAGCATGGTTATGTGCTACAAAAATGTAGGAACAACACTTATTGTGCAAGAAGAGAAGATGAACAGATAGTTGGTTTATTTCTCTCGGTTATTTTACAGAAAGAAAAAATGCACACAAACAGAAAACTCTAACTAAACTTTCAATGACGTGGCTACGGAGTGACGTGTCTCCCGCGGTGCCCCCTGTCGAAATCAAACCCGAAATGGAAAAGGTGTCCTGGTCTTTCCCTTTCTAGAGCAGGACCTGATCCCAAAAACTGAAAACTGGTACTGAAACTCATATCACCACAGGAGGAGGAAAATCAGATCAAAAAATACATCCTAACTTAGAACAGAAACCCAGATTTACACAGTATCATGTAACTCCACTCACCACCCTCTCTCCCACACCCCGCCCTCCCCCCTCAAAAAAAAACATCCCCTACTTGCAAAAACTTCTATGTTTTCCCAAAAACTTCAGAATGCTACTACCAGCAAATGTAAGAAAACACAGGATGTAAACAACATACGGAAACATAAGAAAAGATACAGTTATGGGTAAAAAACTTACTCCCCGGGGGAAGCAAAACTACATGCTACTACCAGCAACGAGGCCTCTATCAGTTTGCTTCCGCTTTCCTCGTAGAGTTGGTTCTAGCTTTCACAGAAGATCCCGATCGGACGCGTCGGAGATGTGAGCACTCTCTACCGGCAGAATCGAGCGTGCGCACCTAACAGATTTTACGTCATATATTTGGTGCGGTGAAGCGCAACAACCACTAGGGCTTTAAGGAGTAACCAGATACTCTGCTCAGGAAACCCCATCTGATGAGTGATGTGTTCATCACACCAGTTGTCTGTCCACTTTGGTCATGTCCTTTTTATGAATTCTACTATATGTATAACCAAATTATTGAGGAAGGCGTTTTGGCTCTCGAGTTCACATGCTCCTGGTAAATTAAAAACATTAAAAATAGTAAAACATTTCAAACAATTCTGAAAAAATTGGTGACGAACATATACATGTTTTCTAAATTCGTTTCAAGTTTCGTGATGAAATGACATTGTGTGGTGCTCTGTGCAAAAATAACAAAAAATTTGCTCTCAAAACAAATTTTTGAAATCCCATTTTGGCCACAGATTTGTCTTTTTTGCACAGGACAGCTGAGATGTTATTTCACTACGAAACTTAACACGTATATAGAACATTTGTATATGCTCGTCTCCATTTTTTCAGAATTCTTTGAAATGTTTTGATATTTGTTTTAATTTTTTATTGTACCAGTAGCATATGAGCTCTGGAGCCGAATTGGATTTCCGCAAATTATTACTCTTACTGGCTATATTTACTAATTATCAATTTTTGTGTCTTGTAGGTTTTTAGGTGGAATTTATCTCCCATGTGAATCTTCACGTCATCACCACCAAATTTGGAGCTTTAAACGGGCAGAAACAATGGTTTCATTTGGTAAAATACAAGGAACTTCATCAAGACGACCTAAAATGAAGAAATACTAATAAATTGTGCACCTCACAGAGACAATTAACATTTATATTTGGATCATCTCAATCTGAGGTCTTCTAAATAATCATTGGTCAAATCATCGACACAAATCACCAAGAGTGGAATTAACAGAATATGCAATGAACCACTCGTACGAGCGCAAATTTTGTGACACTTGTAGTAGTATGAGAGAGAGAGAGAGAGAGAGAGAGAGAGATGAGTTAACGAACGTTTAAATGGTGATGAGGGGGAGCCGACCCTAAGCATCTCCTCCACATCCGCACACGCAACTGCCATCGCCATCAAAAAATCTCCAATATCATATTCCACCTTACAGAAAGGGGAAGAACAAGTAGGAGGAGGGAGTCACCACCAACACCCGTGTCGGCCTAAGAGATGGTGCCATCCTTGTTGACACCGACATGGTGACGTCAACCCGGTCGCCACAAACTCCATTACCTCCATGCTCCCTTCTCTCCCAAATCAATGTTAAGCTATAACTGGAGCCTAATTTTTATGTTTACGAAGATTGTGTTTGAGTGAGTGGATTCTTCTAGGCCTTGGCAACTCTAACATCTTGGTTTGCAATCATGTATGGCTATATTTATATCAAGTCATTTGTGTCATCGTACAAGTGCACGCATATGGAGGAGCCACATAGCATTTGTAACAATTAGACGTGATGGGTAATGCCAGTGATACAAGCTGTCCAAGATCTTTGATGGTTGTTTTAGGAGAATCACAAATATCCATTCTATTTAAGCCGCACATACGGGAAATCCTTAGTTATCATCCTACAACAATATAATGTGATGTATGACCGTAGGAGATAATGGTATGGTGCATGCATGAGGTACTGTGGTGCACATAGATCTGGCTTTACTCTCTAAATTTCCTTACCTTGTAGACCATCGTATGTTTAGGTAGCCTCTAGTCTAGAAACTTGTAATACTCTATGTTTTATTTAGTGTTGGTGGTGTGTCTTTATTTTATTTTATTTTATTAGCTTTTGGCTCTAGCTTTATTTTACCTTATCTTTGTTTACTTCATATGGTAAAAGAAAATACTTAGTAGATTATTTCCAAGCATTCTCTTGGATGCAAATAGGGTTAAAATAAGTGATTCTAAAATTCGGAAAGGGAAGACGCTCGCCCTTTTGCTAGTTTGGTAAATATTGGATAATACTTCAATCGAAGGGTACTACGGTGATCTGAAACCTCCATCTCTTGATTTCTAGTTCTATATGCCTCTGTTCTCTTAGCCTTTGCGGGGAAACGGACTCACAAGCTCCCAATGATCACCACGTCAATCCTTTCAAGACCCCGAGATGAAAAAGTAACGCTCCTCAGAAAGGCCTAGGATCTCTTGTGACTATGGCTCAAGGGGGACTCATATATCAAGGATCACAATTATTTTCCCTGAAGCCACAACGAGGACATTTGTGAATATGGCTCAAGGGGGCCTCATGTTGTAGTAATGACAAAACGCCTACCAAGGGAACCCCCTCGGTTCTACGTGGCAAGGTCAAAACAGAAAGTCAATCCCAGTACAAACCTCAAGTAAAGGTCAACAAATCAAAGAAAAAATAAGTCAAACATGAGGTCCCAAGAGGAAGAATCCCATTAGTATGTAGTGTTAGGTGGGCTAATCCGTAATGGAATATACATTCCACCGTGGACTAGTGGACCACAAAAGACCGCAACTACCCTCCCACATGAGAGGTAGGAGGGCATCCTTAGTCATTTGGCAAGCCTCACTAGCCTCTAAATAGACCCCCATGGGATGTGTAAATATTCACTCTCACTTACAACTCAAGGGGAGAGGGCTGGAGCTCCAAGTTCATGAGGGGAAGCTCTAGTGTTGGACCCGTGAAGATCATGACGATTTGGGCCAACATCGACGTGAGGAGTGCCTAGAGTTGACACACGGAAAGTTCACGATGGCCCAAATCATGTAAGAAGGGCCTTTTCTTATGAAGTTTTCCTAACACAGTACCAAGTCGCGTTCCAACGAGGTGGCCGAACCCATTTGAAAAACAACAACGTTGTTTAGTGTACAGGGACCTCCGCTAATAAAGAAGTTTCTCTATAGAAAAACTTCTGAAAAAGAACAGAAGGACTCTTATATTAACCGATCAATCGAGATTCAGTCTAGATTTGCATTTTGTTCTTTTTTCGGAAGCTTTTTTATAGAGAAACTCTCTGAGGAGACTTCTTTGGAGAGAATCATAAGCTCATGTAAACATGAATGGTCGACCAGCACAAGACTTTAAGATTTGGCTACTCTTAATTTTTTGTAGTCTTCTTTGGGTTTAGAATTTTCTATTTGCCTTGGAGATCCAACGGCGCCTTAAGTTACCCTCTAGTACTTTATGAAATCACAGTGGGACTAAATTCTTGATTAAACTCCTTAAATTAGGAGGTACGAATCTTAGGTGTCTCATGATTAGATATACAGGACACAAGCTACCCCACAAGAAAAATAAAGTACACAGAGCTAACCTTTACTAGTACTTGATTTCTGAGTCCCTAAACCTCTACAAATACGTCTCCTCCTCCGAACCCTTAAAAATTCATCACCTTCAAGTCCCAACTCCAAACACATCACGTATAAAAGATAAATCAAGACACAGAAATCCGTGGAGAAATCAAGGGACCATAACTCCGTGGAGAAAAGGGCCAGGGAGTCGAGGAGAAACAAGGACCGGCAGCCATGCACTTGGTCCACCTCCTCTTCCTCCTCTATCTTTCCTCCGCCGCCTGGGCGTCCACCAGCCGGAACCACCAGCTCATCCACACTGCCGCCGCCCCTATCGGCGCACCAGCCCCTGCACCGTCGATGACGACGTCCCGTCGCCTTCTCCGCGATACAATGGTAGGACGAGCGCACGCTCATTCACTTCATGATGCATGCAGTGCAATGCAAGCGACTTCCTTACATTGTTGTGTTTGTGCATCACGTGATCATGTGTATCCTGCAGCACTCGTCGTCCTCCTCCTACATCGCGCATGTGCAAGACACGACGACGCGGCAGCAGGGGCCTTCTCCGCCGCCACAACCTGGCGTGAATCTGTCCAGCGACGCCGTCGAGGAGGGTGGCGTCCCACCGGCGGAGCAGGAGAGCGCGGCCATGATGGTAATGACGCCACCGCCGCCGCCACGAGGGAATGACGGTGGGGCTAAGGAAGCTGAAGGGGCTGCAGATGCCGTCGGCGGCGTGGGAGGATCATCCGATCTGATCACCGATGATCAACCGGAGAGCGATGCGGTTGACATCGGCACCGACTACGTTCCGCCCGAGACGCACCCTCCGTCACACAACTAGATGGTCCTCGATGATGACGACAAGTTCTATTTTAGCGACACAACTAGATGATCGTCTCTATCTCGAGTATCTCTACTACCTTAAAAAAGAATTTGGTTCCACTTTCTGCCTCTGGCTTCGTCCAACACCTTGTCGCACGGTTTTTTCTGTGGTCTTTTCCCCACCAGTTCGTAATCAATCGGCAAGACTTAAACACTCAATTAATTACACGCTGAATCAGCGCTAATTAATCAGCCTCAATCATCATTAATTAGTAATTACATGCTCAGATTTATATCAGTCACGGTCGTCTTCCTTGCTCTCGATCTAGGCATCAGCAGCGGTAGCACAAGGATTTAGGCCGGAGCGTTGCGAGGGCACCAGTGTAGGCGTCGGCTATAGCGACGGCGGCTGGTGCGCCCAGACTGGACTTGGAGGGCCAGTGACGCTGCTGCCCCCGTCCTCCCGTAGTTCCGTCCTTCTCCTACACCGGTGAGGTACTCCTGCGGCGAGACATGGCCTGTCTCCCTCTACCACCTACGAGCCCATGCCGTCCCTCACGCTGTCGCCCAGGTCCTCCGCAGGCACCGGTTCCGTTCCTCCATGCAGCCGGCGACACGCATGCCGCCACCCCCCGCCCTCCACACATGCGGCAGAAAGGGCGCGTGGGAAGACGACCCAAAAAACACACGCACGGCTCGGGAGATAGGGACGCACAGTCGCACGGAGGGATGGGAGGAAGAGAGGAGCGGTGGTGGAGGACTGCCGATCTGGTGAGTGGTGCATGCTCCGTTGCGTGTACCACGCGCGGTACTCCAGCATCTAGCCCCTCTTGCACTGACCCGACCTGCTCCGCTTCTCTACGACGGCCGAGACGCCGCCGGCCCGAGCATCTGATCTCTGCCCTGTAGCCGTCTGCTGCCGCCTCTCACAGTTTGTGTTTCCGAACAACTGATGTGGGTTTAGCATTAGCTAGCTGGGATATGTTGCGGACATGGGTATGTAACTGAGAAGTAGAAGGAAATGGTCTGGTTTGTTCATGTTATACGGGACTGCACTACAAATTTGTTCTGGTCTGTTTGCTGCATTACCGGTGATCTTGGTTACAGGTTCAGTCCTGGAGGATTAGCTCAATGGTTCTGCGTATATCCATCGGTGGTTGTTTTCATATGTTGTAAATTAGTCCGTATTATTACATGGCACATGCTAATTATATAATAGATGGATCCAATTAAACACTGTAAAGTGCATTAAGTTTGGTCAAGACCTTTCAATGTGAATATGCACATAATGATTTGGGGCCTAAATACAGGAAGGGCTTGAGCTGGGGATGATACCTTTTTACCTGACTGTTGCTCTTTCGTAGCTCTCTTTCCTAGAGTTAAAATTAATCATTTCACAATTGCGTCTTATCATGCTTTGTTTGTGAAGTTGTAGATCTTTATGTTTTGACTATAAGTGTGGTTCATATTTTCCTCTTATTATTAATTGTCCTGGTAAGTTTTTCCGTTGCTCGAATGAATAAAAAGAAATGAAAAGATGTAGTACACTGGGGAAGAAGACAGATGCATTTGTTCGTGAAATAATATGATGGCACCTTTTAAAAAAAATTGGTGCATTTTTTCCAGTCAACAAACATGCATATAGCTATACACACAAATTTCACACGTCATATTTACATTTAAGGTGAAAAAATATTCAATGTAATCAATCTGTACCAAGGCGTGGACATGTTTGATATCCCACGCCGAATCCTTCCACAAAGTAAAATTGAAGTATAGAAGATTATTAATTTATATACTGCTCAGACAGGTATACCGTGTGCAGTAACAACATTGTTGCGGGTCTCGCTAATTAGGATGGCCTTAGCAACGCACAGGCAGTTTCCTGAGAGTTGAAGGAGAAGATACATACTGGTTTATTAATAGTGAATTTCCTTTTCTAGATCTTTCTCTAATTTTTCGATTGCTCCTTTTTCTTTAATAAATTAGGGAATCGAATTCATACTATAATTTAGTGTGCCCATAGCGACACACATTGGAAAAAACTCCGTCACATTATGCTTATTTTCTTATTTTCATATGAAATTCCAAATATCACCACAGTGCATTTCTCTACCAACATTTTACAATACAAGATTAGCATTTTTTCATCAAAAAAATTTAAACCTAGATTTGCATTCAGTTTTAGATATTATCGGAAAATATTGTTTTAATTCATTGTTACCACACTTGCGTGCTAGAATTCTAGGTAATCATTGATTGGTGCATTAACATTGGGCCAGTGGGAATTGTTTTTATGATATTGCTCACTCTTTTACAACATTGGCAATTGTACTCTCCCGTTGCAACGCACGGGCATTATGCTAGTATATATATAGATTAATTTACTTCTTAGTAGTAGTGTTTATGGTCTCATTGATGCTATATATGCATGCATGGCTCCCCTTATTCCACCAAGTTATGTGGAATAGTAATGAAGAGAGTGTGGTGATGATGTCATGATGCATTCTCATTGTGCATTTTGCTTGAGAAAAAGGTTCACTTTATACACCATGTTGCTGACTTAAATAATTGGTTTCCTTTTTCCTTAGGTAGGTGACAATTTTCTTTTGGCAATTGTGTCAATCGACGGTGGACTATGAGCTGATGTTTATAGATTATGAGCCGAAACAAGGAGAGACGAGGATGAGGACCTCATGAAGAGGTTTGGGCTCATGCACTACACTACACCAGCCAAGGGCAATAATATGAGATAAAGGTGAGGTTTCTTTTTGAACCGAGACAAAAGACTTGTCATTTTCATTAATTAAGAAGAAGTGGGAGTTGGCCGGTTAATTAATGGGAAACCGGCCTAAAACCGGAACAATACCCTCAACGACCATCATGGAACACGACTGTCACGAGGGCACACACAGCCACCCTGTCTACCCACACGAACTGCACACACACCACCGAAGCTAGAGTTATCGTCGAGGTTGCCCCCCGTGTCATTGTCGTCGTCAAGCTGCATGCCTGCAGCGACTCCGACTTCACAAGAACCCACCTAGGTGACCAGCACCGAAGCGACGTCGAGAAGCCCACCCGGCCTATGCCAAACAGATGGTTCTTCGCGTAGAGGCGGGCAACTTCGATTCTGATGGTGAGCTCTCGAGGGGATATGCGCAAGGCCTGCGCCGAAGAAGATCTTTACCACCGGACCACCCCTTGCAGGTCATCGTACGCCGCTCACAAGGTAGTAGCTTGAGAATGTAGCGGCTCCGACTTCACAGCTTGGAGGGACCAACACAAAGACACTTGGACACGCCGGAACAAAGCCGACTACGAAGTCGTTGCCGTGACCAAACCATTTACCATCAACATTGTCGTTGTTGCACAAACCGCCACACGGCACTCAACTTCGCCCACCGGACAGCTGCCGACCGCAAAGCCGTGCGCGGCCAGCCCGCCGGAAGCGCGGATGGAAGCAAGTTCTTCAAGTCGATGCCCCAAAGAAGGAAACGACGTATGATCTATGGGGATTCTAGTGCCACAGTGTAGTGTAAGTGATTTGGGTTTAGGGTAGGGGTGCTTATCATTAAATCACCAGTAGACCCTATGCTCCCTGAGCACAGAAGGATGACAGGCCAACTCTTGGAGGCATTTAGTTTTTTTTTCATAGTCGATTCACTTTCTTCAATCTCACAATGTCGATGGTCAGTTACAAGCAGGCAGAGTTGAAGTTGATACAGAGTGGTGAAAAAGGTGGATATGTTAATCATTACCTTGCAAGAGGTCAAAGGCTGTGGTGTGATGTGAGAGGAGTACGTTAGGGGGGGGGGGGGATACGAGAGATGGCGGTTAGCGGTCGTGTGGCAAGACCATGGTAGTTTCGCTGGACGTCCAACAAGGTGAGTGCTGGGTCAGTGCCTAAGGTAAATATAACGAGAAAGGGGCTATTGTGTTGTGAGTTGCATGAGAAGGAGGGGCTTATTGGAAGGTGTTACACGTGTTGAGGGAGTGGGTATAAATTTTAGGTAAATCCAATAGTTCAAATACATCGATTATGTTCTAAGAAAAATTAATCCGTTTCTTGCTAACTTTGGTAGACCCTTTCTTCTTTAGAACCGGAAAGTATAATATGCTAAATTTCCACTGTAGCATCTATGTCATTTTTCTAACATATTATCAATAACGATTGTACCAGAACTGCGGCAGCTGAAATTAATTTTCCTTTCTTACGTGAAAACATGATTTATCCGGTGATACTACGTGGTCGGTCACTGGTCACGGATGGATACTAGGGATGGTAGCGGTACGTAGTTTTTTTTTTAGCTACCTAGGGTTTTGATAACTAGAAATCTTGGGATTTGGAGAGAGTGGCGGGCCAGGCCAAACCAAGCTACCCCTTCCTCCTTGAATCCTTGATCCCTTGCACGCGACATGGATGAATGGCCGGCTACGGGACACCTATTGGTCAATGCATGCACAGTTAATATGTGTACAGAATCTCATGAATGAAGTCCACTTGCGCAAGAAAGAGTAAAGAGTATTAATCGAGAGTGATTGTGACATGGGCATATCCGCATATGCTCCCGAAATGTCAAAAAGATGTCAACAACATGTACACAAAATTTGAAACAAAAATTCCATGCACAGGTCTCGCAAAACATGTGCCCTACACATGAGTTTCATAACGAAATTACTATTTACTTTACCTCCGTAAGAAAGAGAAAGTTTCGGTGCTACGTAGTAGTAATCATGTGACTTTTTTTTTACATAGGCCAACTATGTTTCTCCCCGAAACTTTCTATGTGTACATGGAACATGCAAATCTACGCGCGTAACTTTTTTTTTAGAAATTTTAGACATTTAAAAAATGTTTTTTCATACCAGGAGCAATACCCCCATGTTTAAGGCTACTTTCCCGTATTAATCGGCATTTTGACCGAGAGGACGCTAGCCGGTTTCCGGACAATGGGAAGTTCGCTCATCCTTCTCCCCAGCCGTCAGATAAGAGCGCTCGTAACCATTAGATCATAAATCAACCAAAGCGTCTTCCCCATATATCGCTCCCTGCACTGAGAGTTGTGATGTGCACCCCCTCGTCGCGCTCTCTTCCACCCCGTCCTCACAACTTCACGCAAGTTACGTGCCGGCGTCGCTCCTCTCTATTGGCTTTGGCTATCGCCGGAGAAAATGCTTGTCGCAGCATCGTCGATGCAACAACACGGTGGTCGCTGCAGCATCGGTGGTTGCGTGTTACTTTGCAACTCGATTATCAGCTGCTAGTGACTTGTAGTATCAGCAACTCTACTTTGCAGGCCGCTTCCAGCTCGCCGGTAATCACTTGCAGCAGCGCATGTTGTGTTTTGCAGATCCGCCAAAGGCTTGCAGCATCGCATGTTGTAAGGTCATGATTAACATATCGTGATAAAATTCAGCCCACAACTGTCACCTCTCTCAAATGGCAAAACTGATGACATACTAAATGTGGAGATGACGAAATGACAATACTGATTGTCACACTCAGAGCATCTCCAGCGCCAGTATGAAAAAGCCCCTCACCGGCTGCTTCCTGATGGCGTGGATCACACGTTCGCTGGGAACTCCAAGAGGAAGGTATGATGCAGCGTAGTGGCAATTTTCTCTTGATACAAAACCATGGTTTGTCGATCTAGTAGGACTTGGAGAAGGGTTTGGCTTGGTGTCAACGGCGCCGTTTACGATTGTTGACGTGGACCTGCACACAGTCACAAACAAACTACTTTGCCCGAGGTTGTCAATCTCTTCGGCTTGCTGAACACAAAGAATTAAATGTATGTGTGTAAAATAATATGAGAGCAAAAATTACCAGCGAGAAATGACTAGGAAAAGCTATAGAAACGGTTGTAAACAATATAAGAAAATAGGACCGGGGTCCACAGTTCACTAGTGGTGTCTCTCCAAAAGATAAACATGTTGGGTAAACAAATTACAGCGGGGCAATTGACAAAGCATGGGCGTATAACAATACTATCATGATACAAAGTGCACTGTTTCATTTAATATGGGCATTACGTCAAAATACAAAGACCGTTATCCAACTGCATCTATGACTAATAGTCCACCCCGGGATCGCTATCCAGCATGACCCCCGAAAGTATTAAGTTGCAAGCAACAGATAATTGTAATAAGCATGGTGTGTAATGTAAGCAATGGTTACAACATATAGCAATAAACACCGTTGGTTTACCTCTAGTAGCAACAGCACATCTCAAGCCTTAATTGTTTCTGTCAACTCGAACTCAGACAAGAGAAGCATGAACCCACTATCTAGCATAAATACTCCCTCTAAAGACACAAGTAATTACTTCGGCCAAAGCATACACAAGCATCGGAGAGCATGCAAGATCATAAATAAACATGTCATAAATAAACTGAACAATAATGTCATGACTCCAAACTCATTGGATCCCCGCAAACACAACATGTAGCATTACAAATAGATGATCTTGATCATGTTAGGCAGCTCACAAGATCTAAACAATGGAGTACAAGGAATAGAGACAATCATCTAACTACTGTCATGAACCCGTAGTCCCGTGGTGGACTACTCACGCATCACTCCGGAGGCAGGCATGGTGGTGTAGATGTCTCCGGTGACGATCTCCCCCTCCGGCAGGGTGCCAGGAAGAGTTTCAAAACCCTCCCGATCTAGGGTTGGCGACGGCGGCGGCCTCGGACGTATTTCTGGAAAAGTGATCGGGTACGAGGGTTTTCGGGACGAAGGCAATTTATAGGCGAAAGGACGACTCGAGAGGACCCCGGAGGGCGCCAGGTGGCCCCAGCAAGGCCTGGGCCACGGCTAGGTGGCGTCTGGGTGATGTGGGGCCCCCTTGCAGCTCCCCTTCCGACTCCGTCTTTGTTTCCATGTAAAAATAATTCACGTAAATTTTCAGGCGATTCGGAGAAACTTTCCCGACTAGCTTTTCTGAAACAAAAAAAAGCAGAAAACAGGAACTGGCACTGGTCATCTTGTTAATAGGTTAGTTCCATAAAATATGCCAAAATGATATGAAAACATGTGGCAATGATATATAACAAGCATGGAACAATCAAAAATTACAGATACTTTTGAGACGTATCACTTCCATAGCGACAAAATTACCGAACATGCCCATTAGCGCCTTCGGCAAGCCCGTTTCGTACGGGTCCATAGGGGGCAGGTGAGAGTGCCGGCAACCGCGGCAACGCCCGCCACGTCGCATACCGACATGCGGGTACCACACGGTAGCGACCGAATCATTCCTTTTCGTCCCCACTGTCCCTTCTACTCGTCTCCTATCCCACCTCGACTGAATCGCCGCTGCCCCCTTTCGACGCTGCCCCACCAAGCGCTATTCTCTTGCCACTGCCCTCCCACGCTACGGCCGTCCCTCTTGCCGTCGTCTCCTCTCCTACCATCCAAAGTACTTGGTCCATCTCTACGTCGTCTCCCAGGACCACCTCGCGCGCAGGGTGTTCGTTGCTTTGTGAAGGTCGGTTTTCCTTGAATTTATTCTTAGTTAAAATACATAGTGGTTTTTTAATTACCTAGCTTATTTAATAGATGGATATGCATAGAGACGACGAGCTGAAGATGGCCGGTGCTATGCTCCAAGCCCATCCCACCGCAACTGTCGGGGTTGGTGAGCACTTAGCGATCATCACTTGCCTTGTTGGATTGCTAGTCCATATCAATTTCCTCATCATTAATGCCGAAATCCGAAACGAAGACACTCACAACTAGCTACAAAATGATCTAGTTGCGCATCTATGGGCACGCAAAGGACAAGCTGCCAGGCCCAATTGAGTGTGCGATTTAATTTAATTTGAATTATTGTATGGATTATTTATTTTTTTATCATGGAACAATTTTATATGTTCAAAACTATGTTACTCCCTCCGATCCGGAAAAAGTGTTGTGACCTACACTTTTGCAAAATAGTCCTCGTGTTTCCTTTTTTTCAACCTGCAATCCACCCTATCCGGTGACCCTCACCGCACAACCGTCCGCACTCCACTTTCCCTCTCTCCGCTCGCCGCGCTGCCTCTCTCTGCCCCGCTCTCATCGCCGTCGAGCTCCATTCGTGTCGCCGTTATTCCCCTCGCTTCGTCGCCGTCTCCGCTCCACCCTCCCTCGCCTTGTTCTCCACCTTCCCTTGCTGTCGCATCCGCTCGCCTCGCTCCCATCCAATAAGATTGGTCCAAGCCGATGACGAATCGCCGGATCCGGTGACTGCGAGGCGGGACGCGCGGATCCGGTGGTTGCGCCTACGAGGCCGGACGCAAGGAGGTCGTTGAGGTTCACGATGCAACGGGGGAGGTGGCCGGTGCTCCTGGGGCAGCTTGACAGCGTACAAGGCGGCCTCAAGTCCGTCTGTGAAGGTGAGGTTGACGTGATCGACATCAAGCGTGTACTCCCCGACAAGGCCAAAAACTCGCTTGCTGCTGCAGCAGGCGACATAATTGCAGGAGGCGGTCTGACAATTCTGTAATCTTGAAGGACCTTTCTGTAAATTGACTTTGTACTAGTTGGTCCGACACTTTTTTTCGGATCGAAGGGAGTATATGATTGTATTCTAGATATTTTACGTATAAATGTCTTGTATTTGCGAAGAAAATTAGGTCAACATATTTTGGGACCGTCTATTGAGATGCTCTAACAGAGTAGTGGCATTTGTAAGAATTCTATCAGTCAAATGGCATTTCTGAGAAATGGGTCGGTCATGGTTGTAAGAGTAATAGAAAGAGGAATTAACACTTTTAGTCCCACAGCTTGCGCGGTGCGAACGATTTAGTCCCACATCTTGCAAAGTGGACACCGGTGGTACCACAACTTGCGTTGCCAGGATTAATTAGTCCTTTTAGTCCGAAACATGCCACGTCGGACACTGACTGGACGTAAAATTTGCATTTAACTCTAGCATAGTAGAACCTGTAAGTTGTGGGACTAAAAGTGTTAATTCCTCTAATAGAAACCATAGATAAAATGAGTTAATGTTCCCCATTTCGTTATTAAAAAGGAAAAAAACAGAACGGATGCTTCTTCTTTTTTTATGGAGCAGAAACAAATATAGAAAAAAAAATGAACATAGACCGAACCGACAAAAGCAAATGTATTTAAAAGTTAGTTAGCTATAGATAGGTAAATAAGATGCATAGTTGTCAAAAAAAGATGCATAGATGATGATCAAGAAGAAAGAAAATAGTAGGCAATGATATGGAGTTCCTCAAACGCCATGCATGCTTGGGTGCAGGTACATATATCTTGGGCTATTCGACAACGAAGTACAGGCTGCAAGGTTCCTGAGCTTGGATTCTGCCATTGATGCACAATAAAAAAAAAGTTGTTTCAGTTTTTTCCTCCATCCACCAAAGTACCTACTCAAATCTCTTTCTCGTGTTTTCTCTTCTTCCTTTTCTTGTTCCGGAAAAATCAAGGCTTGCAACAAGGCCACAATCAAATGCAATGGCACTGAAGGTAACAAAACATGATGTGAGATTCGTTTAATTTCATTTTTCCTTTCTGATCTTTTCATGTCTGCAACTATCGTTTGGCAAAATCCTGGATTGGCTATAATCCGATGAATCTGAATTATTATAGCGACAATTGGCAGGCACAGTACAATAAGAACCGAGAGCCCTCAATTCCAGTAGCAAGATTCCTAAGATTATTTTAACTAAACAAAGCTTTAGTAGTATGAAATTTGATTCTAATAGCATGATTCCTAAGATTCTTTATAAAGAAAATAATTGGATATGCCTAAAAAGCAGATATCTCTATCAAAAATAGTCTATTATTTAACAAGTGCTGTAACATCAGAAGGATATGGAAATCTATGAGCTCCAGTAATCATTTTTGTTGAAAACGCACTGAAATGCTTTTAGATGTGCTTATACTGGCCAGTACTGGGCGGCCAGCAGTAATATACATATACTCATTGTACAGAAACACCATCTTCTGCTGGATCGTCAAATACCAGAACGACAAATGCTCCACATTCTCTCCCAGATAAACATCATAACTCAACACCCCAACTAAGCTTTGAACATCCTTTAAATGGAGGAAGATTTTGTGGATGCGTCAAAACCATCAGGCTATAATGTTACGAAGACAGTGGACAAGGACAAATCATAACTCACAACTGCTGTTCAAGCCAAAATCAACTCAGACCCCAAGAGATTTCTGCTTCTTAGCAGTATTGATGTACGGCCGTAGCACATACTCGTTCTGTGCTTCAATTTGGTCCATGGTTCCTCGCTTGATCTGTTCCGACAAACAGCAAGATATGGATAGTCAGCGCGAGACCCATAATTATTCTAATAGTACAACGATGGCCGGATGGAGGCATTTCTTCACCTGGTAGAGTCGCAACTCGAAACGGGGGCCAACCTCCTTAAGGTCGATGGATTTGGGGCCACCATGTTTCTCGAAGATGTGATGTCTAACATGCCCAACACAAAGATTACAACACAGCCAAGAGTGTCAGATCATGGTGTGTTTCATGGAAAGAAATTTCAGATACATGGGGAGTCTACAGATTTTCTGGACTAAAAGAATTTGCGAGTTCGTACTATGCACCTACTGAAGCAACTACTGACATCATAAAAATACCAGCTGGGATGATAACAGAGTAAGATGTTAACCTGAAAGAGATGTAGTCATCTCTATTGGCAAAGGTGATTAGTCGCTTCGATTCCGGCTTCGGCACAGGAAACAGATGCTTCATTATGTTAGCCGTCCTTTCACCAGTCTGCAATTATTGAAATTAGTCAAACAGAGACAACTTGCATTTCTCAATAAAGCAAAAGTAGAAAGATAGCAAAGGAAACTATGGTTAAAAAGCAAGCTGTTCCAGTGAAGTGAACTCAACAAGAGTTTGTCTAATTGAATATAAGATAGTAAGATAGACTGATACAATATCAAATAATGCAAGAGGCCGAACGAAATTATTTTAGGACCAAGGAGAGAAAAAATCCTAACAGAATTTATAGTGTTAATGACAAAATGGCTTCAAGCCAAATAAGCGAAGACTAGAAATGATAAATAGTTATAAATGGTGTGAGTTTGTCTTCAGATCAGTAAACACATCTGAGGTTGACGAGAACATCAGAGACTTCCAAATATCGTAGCACAGCTGAATCCCAAACAGAGAAGGAACAGAACAAAAAGGATTTATTTTTCTAAGCAACTGTACAAGTGGAGGTGCTCAGTTTAATAGTTTTGAATGGTTTGAGGTTGACTTCACATTAGTAAGCACTTCTCAGGTTAACGAGAAAAACATCACAGCATCCTCCAAATTTCGTAAAAAACTGAAATCATAAACAGAAAAGGAAGTGAACAACCAAGAACTTTTTTCTAAGAAAGAATAGAGGTGAACCAAGAATCTTTATTCTAAGCAAGAATAGAACTGGAGGCCGTCACTTCAAAAGTTTTGAATGGTTTGAGTTTCTCTTCATAATAGTACACACTTCTCAGGTTAAGGAGAAAAACATCACCGCGGCCTCTAAATTTCGTAAAAAAATGTAACCATAAACAGAAAAGGAACTGAACAGAAAACAATTTATAAAGCAGGAGTAGAAGTGGAGGCACTCAGTTTCATAGTTTTGAATGGTTTGAGTTTGTCTTCATAATAGTAAGCACTTCTCAGGTTAACGAGAAAAACATCACTGTGGCCTCCAAACTTCGTAAAAAACTGAAATCATAAACAGAAAAGGAACTGAACAAAAACGAATTTTTATCTAAGCAAGAATAGAAGTGGAGGCGCTCATTTAATAGTTTTGAATGGTTTGAGTTTGTCTTCATACTAGTAAGCACTTCTCAGTTTATAGAGAAAAGCATCACCCCGGCCTCCAAATCTCGTAAAAAAACTTTAAGCAGATACAGAAAGGAACAGAACAAGAATGATTTATGTTCTATGCAATAGTAGAACTGGAAGCGCTCAGTTTAATAGTTTTGAATGGTTCAAGTTTGTCTTCACAATAGTAAGTACTCAGGTTAACGAGAAAAACATCACTGCAGCCTCCAAATTTCGTAACAAGCTTAAAAGTAACATAACAAAAAAGGTTTTCTTTTTCTAAGCAAAGACTAGAAAAAGGGAGCCAGTTTAATGTTTTGAATGGTTTGAGTTTATTTTCATATTAGTAAGCAATTCTCAGGTTAACGAGAAAAACTACCATAAACGAAGCTGCTCTGATATGTAGTTTTGAATGGGCAGATATTATCCTCGTAGGTCTCAGGTTAACGCGAAGACCAACGTTGCACGCAGCCACCGAATTATAGGCATCACCAACTTTTTAGCTAAATAAGCAACCAAGTATATGTACCAGGAAAGTTTGCCAATAAAAAAGCTGAATATTTTATCCTCATAGTAGGTCCCAGGTTAACAAGAAGTAACAAACAGCTGCAGCTTGAAAGTTTTCAACAATAAAGGACAACTGCTACCAAAGCTGCTCAGTTAAATAGTTTTGAATGGATATATTGTCCTCATTGTAGGTCTCAGGTTAACGAGAAAACCATCATTGCAGCCGGGAAAGATAAGAAACAACCTACTGCTTGCAGTGTCAGTAGTTATGCATGTAAGAAAACCACAAATAGTGACAAAGCAACAAGTTGGAGCGGAAACGAGACTGACAAATATTCCAGCGAAAACATTAACAAAAGAGTCGGTGGAACTGGAGGTTCTCCAAAGATAAGCAAACAAACCAATAGCTGCAGCTATAAAGTTTTCAACAATAACGGACAACTGGTACCAAAGCTGCTCAGTTAAATAGTTTTGAATGGATATATTGTCCTCATAGTAGGTCTCAGGTTAACGAGAAAACCATCATTGCAGCCGACAAAGATAAGAACCAACCTACTACTTGCAGTGTGAGTAGTTATGCATGTAAGAAAACCACAAATAGTGACCAAGCGACAAGTTGCAGAGGAAACGAGACGAACAAATATTCCAGCAACAACATTAACAGAAGAGTCGGTGGAACTGGAGGTTCTCCGAAGACAAGCAAAACAAACCAATAGCTGCAGCTATAAAGTTTTCGACAATAAAGGACAACTGGAACCAAAGCTGCTCAGTTAAATAGTTTTGAATGGATATATTGTCCTCATAGTAGGTCTCAGGTTAACGAGAAAGCCATCATTGCAGCCGACAAAGATAAGAAGCAAACTACAACTAGTAGTGTGGTTAGTTATGCATGTAACACAGCCACAATTAGAAACAAAGATGACAAGTTGCAGAGGAAACGAGAATAGCAAATATTCCATCAACAAAAAAAGCAGAAGAGTTGGTGAAATGTGATGAACAATCATGGAAGCATCATCAATTCGTCATAAATAGCAATATTTGCGCAACAAGTTGCTATCACGGATACTCTTCTTGAGAATACATGTGTGAGAACATATGAGAAAGAGAGAGAGGCAATCCTCGCAAAGACAGAATCATCACAGCAGCCTCGAGTTCCAGTGTAAGCACATATGCATGTGTGAATGGACTACTGTTACATGGTAGGTTGGGAGAAATCCACAAACAAAAACAAATGAATGCGACAATTTGTTGATCCTAACTCTGTAACATGGATGCTAACACAAAACTACTTTCCAGGCACACACGGTGGAACAATTACAATGAACATAAATAAATCACGAACACTATTGCTAACTGTTCTCTGTTTGCATGAGGTGAACATTCACAGATGCATTACATAGAACAAAGGAGCTCAAAAGCTTAAGTCTGTATTACCTTGGTTGTGAAGTTGTCCATTATCAAATGAGGGTAAGCTTCTGACATTTTGCCCATGGACTTCCTATCTTTGATATCATGTCGTGTTACCTGCCCGAAATGGAACCACAAGTTAACACCAGATATGGTGTCCCATGTTGTACAACGCCTCAGGTTGTCATGAATAAAACAGACATGGACACTTACCACATTGAGTAACCCAAAGTATGCAGTTGGACCTAATGGTAGATGGCAGACAATCAAACCATCAGGCTGACCACGATGTTCATGCACCAAAATAAGATCAGTGATCTCATGTGATCGGCAGGACTCAACGATTTCTGATATCACCTGCCCATAGAAAAAATTGATCGATAAGAAGCACAACACCTCAGAAAAAATGGTAAGCATGAATTTTTACAGTCCAACCAAATATTGTTCACTTTCATATCGTCCAAATCTTATATAAAATGTGCATTCTGATACCAAGGTAAAGACAACATGGAATATTTTTGCAGTATACCTGACCACCACGGTTCATCCTCTGCGAGTTTGGAAACACGACTTTGAGCTCCTAGCAAATGAACAAAAATCAACAAGTCAAGTCGATGCAATAATGCACCATTTTAACCGGTCGAGACATCTTCAAATTAAAAGCCTAAACACACCTTTACGAACTGAGTAAGGGGCGCGCTCGGGTTGCGGGATGTGGTCAAGAGAATCTTGGGCTCGCGGAGCGTGGAGCCGGCGTACTCGTCATCTATGATGCTCCTCGGAACTGCAATCGATCAACCAACCAACCATGAGAAAAGAAGAGGTACAAAACACAAGGAAATGGGAAGGCGGGGGGACGCGGCGAGGGATGAGGCAGAACCTGCGCGGTCCTGGTCGTCGAGGTCGATCTCGCGGCGGAGGGCTTGCTCCTCGTTGCGGAGCTCGGTGGGGATGGGCTTGCCCTCCTCGAGCGCCTCCCGGACGCGGCGCTTCTTCTCGTAGTGCTGCCGTTCTTTCCCCTCAAGGCTCTTCCGGTAGAGGTACTCCCGGCGCAGCCGCGTGTTCCGCCGCAGCATCTCGCCGCAAAACCAAACCCTAACGAGGCGCTTGCTTGAGCAGGGTGGGTGAGATAAACCCTAGATAGCGGCTTCGAAGCTTTGGCGGCGCGGCGCGAGCTTGGATACGGAGTTGTGGGAGAATGGCTTCTTTTAATAGCAACGCATATGGGCTTCTTTGGGCCTGTCCGACCGGGCAAATGAAGGGCCGCGAGCGGCGAGTTGGGCCGTGGACCGAATGGTTGGACGTTTTTCTGTTTCTGACAGAACTCAGGACCTTAAAACTGACACAATAGGGAGGGAGCTCCTAGTTATCGACCTGGTTCCACTCAATTATCGACCTGGTCGACAATAGCGCAGCCTCCGCCTACGTGCACACGGTTATGGGCCACGGCCCACGACCTCCCGCTAGCATCATCTTCTTTCTCCGTTCACCGTTCCTCCAATCTTTTCTTCTTCTTCTCCGCCTCCGTCGCTCCCCCGCCACCATCGTCGGTCGTTTCCGCCTCCTGCCGCCACCCTCGCTCGGCGCCCGCCCTGCTCGAACCGCAGCGTCGGTCCACAGCCGCACCGACCTTCCCTCTAAGCCCCACCGAACTACACCCTAGCCCTAACTCCGACGATCTCTGGCGACCACGCACCCGACCCCCCCCCCCCCCGCGTTAAGTCTCTGCCTTGCCTCCACCTATGCCGCCGCGGCGAGCCACGTCGCCGCCGGCTACGGCGAGGTCCATTCCTCGCCTGGTCGGCGACGGCGCGGCGCCGTCCCTGTCAGCGGCGAGGTCGGCTCCGTCACCGGCATCTTCTTCTCCGGCCGCCTCCCTCGCCTCGCTTTCCTCTTCCTTATCTCCGGCAGCCACCATCGCCTCCCTTTTCTTCTTTCTCGCCAGCACTAACGGGTCAGGCCCATGTCAGCGTAGGGGTGTGCAAAGGTTGGTAGGATCTGCCCAATAGGGAGCTCTCTCACGGTCTCAGCGATTTGGGCCGTCCGATCGTGGGACAGAGCCCCGTGTCCGTACCTGATGGGGGTGGACAACGGAAGCCCGTTTGGTTCAGGACTAGGTTTTTTTTTTGTCCATTTTCACTATTTCGGCTATTTGTGAAACAAAATAGAGCATGTAAATAGTTCATAATAATAAAAACAATGTAGCTGATAATTAAACAACATAGTTCGCACAATTAAAAAATAAGAGAAATGACTAGTGGTTTCCTATGTGTATGTGAGCCCACGTATGATTAACCAAATCATTTTAAATTTGAAGTTGATCGTGAGTCGCTGGATCACAAATCTCTTGATACACATGGACGTACTACCGAAACATGTCGGTCCAGACGCGGGCTCAATCAGTTCACTCTAAAATTCCCACCCTTGATCATATAGGTTATCATCGCGCTCATCTCAACTATCATGTTATGCATGATCAAACAAGCAGTCCTCATCTCCCACATTGTTTGGGCGTTTCAACTTCTACCAGGATGTCGAGTGATAGCCCAACAAGATTGAATCACACCAAATGCTCGCTCCACATACTTCCTAACAGTCTCTTGTTGTTTAGAAACCTACTAGTTTTCTCTCTTTTAGGATTGCGAATTGTCGTCATAAATATAGATCACGGAGAATAGATATCATCGGCTAGATAATACACCTTGTGTTTGGGTGGCCATTGACCTCAAAGTGGACCACTGGAGAATTGTCTTCCGCAAGCCAAGACAATACTGAGAGCACTGAAACATGTTGATATCATTGTGAGAACCTGTCATGCCGGGAAAGTGTGTCAAATTCACATATCTGGTGATGACACAACTTCGATTGTGATTGTGCGCTCTCCAACATGTCCCGTGTCTTGCTCGTGCCAAACAAATGGACTGTTCTTTCACTCCATGTGCATGCAATCCGTACATCCAAGCTTCCCGGGAAAATCCTCTTGACTCGTTAATCGACAACAGCCAGGTAGTGTCGACGGCATTTGGTTCTCTCAGGTAGGCCAAGAACCTGCTGATGAATCTAGTTTCCTTCGGGTTTGTGTCGTATGGTGGACGGTTTTGGTAAAAGAGCACCCGAGATCAAATCAACTTGGTGTTCAATGCCTCTTTACAGCGGTAGCCCAATGGTACTTCCTCAGGGAATACATATTTATACCTATGCAAATTTTCAATAACAACACTAGGAGTGGTAGAGGGTAGTCATTAGTAGAAAGATAATTGTCCTTGTATAAAAGTAGAAATAACACTGCATTGAGTTCTCACAACCCTCATGTCCCTTTTCCTAGCCATCATAACTAATCCTTATTTTTCATGTCTTTGTCAATTTAAGTTGTGGGGTTTTATTTGGCTTTGGATTCTCTCGCTCACTATGTTTGTGGATCTCACTCAAGTGTTTCTCACTCACTCTCCCTTTCTGTTTCAGATCATCCATCAATATTTTTTAAAGTGTTAAAGGGAGCAAAGATATGCGCTCTCCTTTGTATTGGAACGAGAGATGACTAGCTCGACTCCTGATTTGCACATCATAATCAAACAACCAAGGTCTTCCCTACAAAAATTGGCATGCTTGCCTTGGCACCACGTCACATTCCACTTGATCTTGATACTTTCCAATTGAAAGTTGAAGTGTGACCATGTTAGTTACTCGCAGCGATCCATAATCATTAAGCCATTTCATATTTGTATGGACTTGGGTGTCTTATTTGTTTCGACGGGCTGGCCCATCTGCCCCAAGGCAAAACGGCAAGATCGGCATCGACATCCAGGCGGCTAAGGACCTAAAACTCGGGAGACCTCCCGGGGTCTTTCTCCCGGAGACCACGACCAAGACCCGCGGAGATGAAGTACCCGAAGGACGCATAAGGCCCTTTCCATGTTCAGGCATGGAAAGAATTATCTCCTTCGCCCCAACCAAAGATAAGCATGCCAGCATGTAATACCCAGGGTTTATAGGGTCAAAAGGTTAGAAATAAGAATTGTGCATTTACATGGCATGCATCTGAAAATGCGGGAAATTTTGGCGCGTTTAAGAAATGAGACAAAGGGATCGATGTTTCTCTCGACTCGATGAGTTAGGGCTTAGATCATCCTGTTGAGTGCTATAAACTTCGACATGACCTTTACATAATTTTAAAACATTTTAAACACAATTAAATAAATATGACAAGTTATAATTCGAACCAGATGAATACATCATTAGAACACCATAATTTCTTATCCCTATCATCTACACATCCATGACCATAAAAGGAGACAATTTTTAAGACCTCATTTCACACATGATAAGAATTCATACACCACCATTTCCTACATCATTTCATCACATCCTTTTTCCACATATAGAAGTATCAATTTCAAATGATTGTCCAAAGTATACATAAATAAATAAGGTTATCATTTCATATATCCATCATCTCAAATCATCATCTTAAACTCATCTTACCATCTCATCTCATTTCAGTTTTCTACACATGTGCTCCAATTCGAATTCAAACATTTAGAGTATAATCAGGTACATCCATTGTGACATGATACAAATCTTACAAGATCAAGCTTTCCAAAATGAAATTGAAAGAATAATTCTTATTGCAACTTTAATCGAATAAGTACATATCTCATCCAAATGAAAAGAAAATTACAAATGAATAAAGAATCCTAAAACTACAACTTGATCTTCTCATCATTATCTTGATCATTGATACGTCTCAAACGTATCTATAATTTATGATGTTCCATGTTGATATTATACCAATTGTTACATGTTTTACATACACTTCATAGCATTTTTATGCATTTTCTGGGACTAACCTATTAACAAGATGCCACGGTGCCAGTTCCTGTTTTCTGCTATTTTTGTATTTCAGAAAAGCTGCTCTGGAAATATTCTCGGAATTGGACGAAACCTGGACAGGACCTCCTATTTTTCCAACACGTACACGGAGTCCAAAGGAGAGACGGAGGCGACCGAGGAGGGCGCCACACCATAGGGCGGCGTGGCCCCACCTCCAATCGCGCCGTGGTGTGGTGTGGGCCCTCGGGTCGCTCCAGCCGCCGCCCTTTCGCCTATTTATTCATCTTCACGGGAAAACCCTGGACACCTGAGCCATTATCCACGAAAAGTTCCAGAGACGCCGCCGCCGTCAACCCTAGCTCGGGTGGGTTCAGAAGCTCTTCCCGGCGCCCTGTCGGAGAGGGGAATCATCACCGGAGGGCTCTACATCACCATGCCTGCCTCCGGAGTGATGCGTGAGTAGTTCATCTTTGGACTACGGGTCCATAGCAGTAGCTAGATGGTTGTCTCTCCACTTTATGCTATCATGTTTAGATCTTGTGAGCTGCCTATCATGATCAAGATCATCTTATTGTAATGCTACATGTTGTGTTTGCTGGGATCCGATGAATATTGAATACTATGTCAAGTTGATTATCAATCTATCTTATATGTTATTTATGATCTTGCATGCTTTCTGTTACTAGTAGATGCTTTGGCCAAGTAGATGCTTGTAACTCCAAGAGTTAGTATTTATGCCAGATAGTGGGTTCATGCCTCCGGTAATCTGGGAGAGTGACAGCAACTTCTAAGATTGTGGATGTGTTGTTGCCACTAGGGATAAATAACCGATGCTTAGCTTAAGGGTGCGTCGTTAGGTCTAATGAATCGGTTTACATTACGCACATTACTTAATGCGATTATCCGTTGCTTGCAACTTAATACCAACGGGGAACTCGGTATGACAACCTGGAGGTGGATTATTAGTCATAGACGCTGTTGGATAACGGTCTATGTATTTTGTCGTAATGCCCACATGAATATCATAGTAATCATCATGTCATATATATGCATTGTCATGCGCTCAATATTTTGTCAATTGCCCAGCTGTAATTTGTTCACCCAGCATGTTAGTTATCTTTTATGGAGAGACACCACTAGTGAACTGTGGACCCCGGTCCATTCTTTTACACTGATAATACAACCAACTGCAATCATTGTTCCTTTTCATTTTCTGCAATTAAACACTATTTTCCACACCATACGTTTAATCCTTTGTTTTCAGCAAGCCAGGAAGATTGACACCCTTCCTGTTTCGTTGGGGCAAAGTAGTTTGATTGTGCTGTGTGCAGGTTCCACGTCAACAGCTGAACTCTCTTCCACATGCAAGTACTTTTTTTGGCACCGTTGACAACCTTCAGAAGTGCTTCCTGCTCCTACTGGATCTGATAACCTTGGTATCTTACTGAGGGAAACTTGCTGTTGCATTGCTTCATACCTTCCTCTTGGGGTCTCCCAACGAACGTGTGTCCCACGTCATCAAGCATTTTTCTGGCGCCGTTGCCGGGGAGCAAGAGGATTTCTGCAAGGGGAGTTTCACGCTTCTAATTTCTTCACTTTGTTATTGTCTTGCTTAGTTTATTTTTATTTTATCTTGTTTGCTTTTAATTATCAAAAACACACAAAAAATAGTTTCTTGCATCTAGTTTATTTCAGTTTGTTATTATGTCTAGTTGTTTACTTGCTATCAATGACTTCTCTCTTTGATACTAAATATTATTGGCACGGTGGGTTCACGGAGGAACATCAAAATTATTATGAGGAATACCGCTTGTCTCAAAAAGGAAAACATCTATGGGAACAAATAAGTAGATTGAATTATTTTGCTAAGAACTTGTGTTCTACATATGATGAATCCTACTGCTTTAATGAATCTTTTTGTTGTAGAAGGCATAAACACCTCCCTTTCCAATGTGATTATAATGATAATGAAACCTTGGCTGCTTATGCTAAAGGAAACTATGACTTTGGTAATCTTGAACACACTGAAGAATTTGTTGTTTTTAAGGGTGCCTATGAAATTGCTGGTTATATTCAAGATGATGATTCTCCTTATAAATCTGAGAATTTTGCTATACTTGGTTACTGCCTTGAATATTACAATGATAATCCTTATATCACTAAATTTCTTGAGAAAACTTATTCTCCAGAACAACTTGCTTCTTTTCAGGGACCTATGGAAGAAGAAATTGCTGAAACTGTGATCTCATTGGATGAAAAAGAGGAGGAGAGTGAAGAACAAAAGGAGGATCTACCTTCTAATGATAGTAACTATTTAACTCTTACATTATATGATTACCCTCCATGCCCACATAAGGAGGAAAAATGCTATATTATTGAATGTCATGATTCTATTGAAATATCTCCTTTTGATAAATTTGAAGTAACAAGCTCCTTGACTCAAGAAAAGGAAATTGCAGAAAGTAAAAATGTGCTCCCTAATGTTATATATGATAATGCTCTTGATGATGGTCCTATATTGCCTAATGATATTTATTATACTATTATTGATTGGACCCTAGCATTCTTGATTGGGAGAGAGACACACTTCGCTTTTTCATATGAATACTCCTATTCTTCACTTATACTTGTTGAGTATTCTTATCTAGCTATTGCTATGCTTTTAGCTCCTGTTTTGCATGCATCTATTATTCAGAGCTGTTAGTTCTTTTAAAGAAAGTACCCTCTTGCTTCACTTATAATTGTTTGGAGAGTTTATGTTGAAATAAATTGATTGGTGTTTGGTTGGAACAAAAATGTTGCATGTGGTAGATGGTATAATGGAAAAAGCTTACATATTCTTGTAGATCACTGTATTGGATAATTTAATACTTGTCAATTGTTTTGAGTTATCAAGTAGTTCATGTTTAAGCTTTTGTATCATGTAGTTAAAACCTATTAATGAAGAACTACCGTAAAGCTCGTTGAAATTTGGTTTGCATGATTGGTATCTCTAAGGTCTAGATATTTTCTAGTAAAAGGGTTTGGTTAACAAGGAAGACAGTATAGGAGTCTTATAATGCTTGCAATATGTTTTCATATAAGTCTTGCTGTGTCGGTTGATATCCTGTGTTTGCTTCAAATAACTTGCTAGCCTAAACTCTGTACTGAGAGGGAATGCTTCTCGTGCATCCAAAACCTTGAGCCAAAATCCATGCCATCTGTGTCCACCATAACTACCTATATGTGGTATTTCCTTGCCATTCCAATTAAATTTTGCATGTGCTACCTTTAAACTATTCAAAAAATTATTACTCCTTTTTGTGTCAATGTTTACCAAGCTCATGAGGACGGGGTGGATGTCTTTATGTCAACTGTCAAACAGACTTTACCACCGGACTAGCGGCATATACATCCGCTTATCCATTAATTTTGCAAAAAGTGCTGGCAAATGGGGTGCCCAGTCCCAATTAATTACAACTTTAACCGCTTAATTCTCTTCACATTTTTGTCCTGATTTATCAGTCAAGCAATGACAAACAGTGAAATATCTGCATGTGTAAACAAAAGAGAAGAGGGATGATCTGCCTTGCTGGTAGAAATAACGTCCTTCATGGGAGCCGCTCTTAAAAGTCTGGTTGGCAGGGGTCATATTGTACTTTCCATTTTCTGATTCGTTGACAATTAACAAACACCTCCCAAAACTTATTTTTACTCTCTATATGATTTCAAAAACTTAAAAAGCTCTAACACATGATTTAATCCCTGCTTCCCTCTGTGAAGGGCCTTTCTTTTACTTTTTTGTTGAGTCAGTTTTCCTACTTCTTTCTATCTCAGAAGCAAACACTAGTGTCAACTTTGGTGCAACAATTTTTATATGCTTGTATATTGCACTTATTATATTGCTTTGTGTTGACAAATATCCATGAGATATATATGTTGAAAGTTGAAAGCAATTGCTGAAGCTTAAATCTTCCTTTGTGTTGGTTAAATACCTTTTACTTAGAATCTATTGCTTTATGAGTTAACTCTTATGCAAAACTCTTTGATGCTTGTCTCGAAAGTACTATTCAGGAAAAGTTTTTGCTTATATGATTCAGTTGTTTGCTCATTATCTACTTGCTAGCAAACTATAGATCACTGACCTGGATCAGTTCATTCATAACATGTGCTTTACAATACTATTTGATCAAGATTATGATTGTAGCATGTCACCTCAGAAATTATTTTGTTTTTATCGTTCTACCTACTCGAGGACGAGTAGAACTAAGCTTGGGGATGCTTGATACGTCTCAAACGTATCTATAATTTCTGATGTTCCATGTTGATATTATACCAATTGTTACATGTTTTACATACACTTCATAGCATTTTTATGCATTTTCTGGGACTAACCTATTAACAAGATGCCACAGTGCCAGTTCCTGTTTTCTGCTGTTTTTGTATTTCAGAAAAGCTGTTCTGGAAATAATCTCGGAATTGGACGAAACCTGGACAAGACCTCCTATTTTTCCAACACGTACACGGAGTCCAAAGGAGAGACGAAGGCGACCGAGGAGGGCGCCACACCATAGGGCGGGCGGCCCCACCTCCAACCGCGCCGTGGTGTGGTGTGGGCCCCTCGGGTCGCTCCAGTCGCTGCCCTTTCGCCTATTTATTCATCTTCACGAGAAAACCCTAGACACCCGAGCCATTATCCACGAAAAGCTCCAGAGACGCCGCTGCCGTCAACCCTAGCTCGGGAGGGTTCAGAAGCTCTTCCCGGCACCCTGCCGGAGAGGGGAATCATCACCGGAGGGCTCTACATCACCCTGCTGCCTCCGGAGTGATGCGTGAGTAGTTCATCTTTGGACTACGTGTCCATAGCAGTAGCTAGATGGTTGTCTCTCCACTTTATGCTATCATGTTTAGATCTTGTGAGCTGCCTATCATGATCAAGATTATCTTATTGTAATGCTACATGTTGTGTTTGCTGGGATCCGATGAATATTGAATACTATGTCAAGTTGATTATCAATCTATCTTATATGTTATTTATGATCTTGCATGCTTTCCGTTACTAGTAGATGCTTTGGCCAAGTAGATGCTTGTAACTCCAATAGTTAGTATTTATGCTAGATAGTGGGTTCATGCCTCCGGTAATCTGGGAGAGTGACAGCAACTTCTAAGATTGTGGATGTGCTGTTGCCACTAGGGATAAAATAACCGATGCTTAGCTTAAGGGTGCGCCGTTAGGTCTAATGCATTTGTTTACATTACGCACATTACTTAATACAATTATCCGTTGCTTGCAACTTAATACCAACGGGGAACTCGGTATGACAACCTGGAGGTGGATTATTAGTCATAGACGCTGTTGGATAACGGTCTATGTATTTTGTCGTAATGCCCACATGAATATCATAGTAATCATCATGTCATATATATGCATTGTCATGCGCTCAATATTTTGTCAATTGCCCAGCTGTAATTTGTTCACCCAGCATGTTAGTTATCTTTTATGGAGAGACACCACTAGTGAACTGTGGACCCCGGTCCATTCTTTTACACTGATAATACAACTAACTACAATCATTGTTCCTTTTCATTTTCTGCAATTAAACACTATTTTCCACACCATACGTTTAATCCTTTGTTTTCAGCAAGCCAGGAAGATTGACACCCTTCCTGTTTCGTTGGGGCAAAGTAGTTTGATTGTGCTGTGTGCAGGTTCCACGTCAACAGTCGAACTCCCTTCCACACGCAAGTACTTTTTTGGCACCGTTGACAACCTTCAGAAGTGCTTCCTGCTCCTACTGGATCTGATAACCTTGGTATCTTACTGAGGAAAACTTGCTGTTGCATTGCTTCATACCTTCCTCTTGGGGTCTCCCAACGAACGTGTGTCCCACGTCATCAATCATCTCATTTTCCAATCTTCTTATTCTTCTTTTGCTGCAAGACAAAGAGCACAAGAAAGCAAGCAATGCAACAAGAGGAGTTTGGAGAAGCATATCTCTCATATTTGTGTAGAAGTAATATGCAAGATCAGCTTTGAGAATTTGGAAGCCAAATTTATCAACTTATCTAGAAACGAATTGTGTTAAATTCGAAAGCTTGGTGTTATGTAAAAGTAGTTTGGTAACAAGATTAGCTACCTTGTTAACAAATTCTTTTTCTAAGCATAAAGCAATTGAATATCATCTAAGTCATCCATGTTAATTAAAAGGAATGTTCTGATGATCAAATCAATTAATAAAAGCCCACACAATTAAATTTGCAAAGCCATTTGAGCATCACTACTCATGTTTCCAAAGCCCATTATCTAAATCATTGAAGTCACACGAATTTATTCTTAAGCTTATATAATTACACAAAGCCCACATAAGAGAATCAGCCCACAAGACCATCTAGTGACTAAAGCCACTTGTCTAGCTCAAGAATTATTCCTACAAGGGGATAAGACCAAGCTTGAGTGGATGAGCATGGCACATAGGAGAGTTATCCACAAGAAAAATTTCTAACATAACTTGAACCCCAAGTATTGCATATGTATGAGAGCATGACAACAAGTAGCTTACTCACCCATGTAAAGCAAGAGTCACCACTTGAGGTGTCAACTTGTGAGGGATAGCAAGGCCCTATAAAAGAAACCCTTGGTAGCCATTTGACCACTACACACCACGACATGATGGTGACAAACGAATTTGGACTAAATCCTTTATACGTCCATTTTAGCAAGAACACAAGCACAACTAGCCGCACCACAAATTCTACTCAGCAGCCAAATATCTATCTAGCACAATATTTTTCTCACATCAGCACAACTATTGCAGCAGCTAATCTAGCAACTAAACCAATTTCCCATATTAGCTAGAACAGCTCAAGAACGCCAAGAACACTACCAAATCTTTCTAAATCTTTAGATCAACTAGGAAATAGGTCAAGCAGCGAGGAGGAGCAGGCTAGCCACAAGACGCAGGTTATCATCATTTTCCAGAAGACCAAGCTGCTCAACAACAGCAGGTTAATTCTTTGTGTGTGAGAGGCAGAGGAGAGGTGCTAGCAAGTTCTGTAAATGACAGGACATTGCTAGAAAGAGAGGAGAGCATGGGAACACATCTATTCATATCAGTTTGCACAGCTAGATCTTATCCAGAAGTTAAATAAAATCACTATCTATCAAATTACACACTTTGGAGTATGAAGAGTAGTACTCTCAGATCTGCATAGAGTTGCTATGCATAAATACTCACAGAGATTAAAAGCCACACACTAGTATCTGTTCTTATACAAAATTCATGCCTCAGCCTTTGCATCATTGGCAGAGCCAAGAAATCAAGTAAAGCATCTATTCTTATCTTTAGTAAATGGGCAAGCTCATCTGGACTAAGTAAATCAAGCCAGCTACGAAATTATAAAACACACAAACACCAGATTACCAGGAGTGCACACCCTAGGTACAGGATCTGGCAAACAAACCCAGTTTCTTTGTGTTTAGAGTGTTACTTTTATTCCCAGTTTTGGATACAAGTTCATCACTGAGCTTTTAAATCCATCTGGTAATTATCTGTCCTTACCATCGAATATTAAATCACCACAAGAATTATCTCTATCTCAAGCTAAGGCAAACATTGGATTTATTCTCATCAATTCATCTGATAAATCTGTCCAGAAGATGGATATCCACACTTTGCACCCCAATAGCACAACCACATAATCTGATTTGTATGCAAATGATCTGGCACACACTAGTAACAGCCAGGAGTTAAAGAAACATCCACAATATCATCTAAATGAGTAAATCATCTAGATTAACACTGGAATTAATTGACAGAAACAACTAGTGACCAAACTGAAGATTTCTTCAGCTAAATCACTGACCGAGACCAACCAGAGCCAATTAGTTAGACCTCATGCAGTAGTTCATCACCTGGATGAACTGGAGCAGTACCACAGACCCTAGAACAGTAGGAACAAATCGGAACCATGTTCTACACCGAGAGCTAGAGGAATCCAGAGAGAGGAGAGGAAGAGAGGAAGTGGTGAACCATACCAGACGCTCGGGCACGAACACCGTGGCATGGCGAGGCAGTGCTCACGCTACCACGGCGGAAGCTACCACCAGGATGACGTTCGACGAGCACCACGGCAATGGCGGCACAAGGAGCATCGCAGCAGCAGCGCATCGACCTGCGCCGAGCCACACCAGCAGCAGCTGATGCATGTAAAATGCATACATGAACTTTACATTTTATTACTTGATATTCCAACTTATTTGCATCATATATGGGTTATATTTATGTTTTATAATGATTTTAGGGGATAATTCACAGTTTCCCCATTTATTTGGAATTAACCCTGCAGAACCAGAAAACCCCTTTTTCCATGTTTTTGACTTTCAGGGACCAAACGATGTCCAAATGACCTAATATTTTACGGGGCCCAATTTTTGGAAATAAGAAGACGTACGAGCCAAGGATCCGCGAAAAAGGAAATCCGAGGAAGAAAATAGATGGTCCCACGCGGCCAGATTCCTTGACCGTGTGGGACCACCTCTTTTATTCCTCATGGCTCCGATGCCGTCCGTTTTCGTCTCCGTGGCTTCGTCTTGACCTAAAAACGTCTATAAAAATAGTCCCCCGAGGAGTTTCGCGAGGAGGCGGCGGAGAAACACAAAACCACGAAACAGAGAGTCAGAAGGCTGTCGTCGGAGAAGATCGGAGGGGGAAACGCCGCCGGAATCACCTCCGGAGGGCTCCACCCCCCTCCGGCGTGTTCATCATCAACATCTACAGCAAGATCATCTCCATCTCTCCACTGTAAACTCTTGGCAAACATGATATATGATGCAATATACTATTCCCTTGATCTATTTTGTCTCCCCATCTATGTTTGAGAAGTGATTTGTTCATGGCAATAGTGAAATAGTTCGTTGATTGGTTGCATACAAGTTTTGTTATCTTTTATGATTGTCTTGATGTACAATGTATGAGTGCACGCATATATTGGGGAATGCATGTAAGGTGATCACCGTAGTGTAATGGATTGAGTAGGACGGGTCGGAGTACTAAGACAGAAACCGTGGTCTGAGACTTGAAGTTACATTATGGGGGATATATATGGGGGACCCTAGAACTTAAGGCTATGGTGGGACAATTATGTCTTAATAATTCTTGTGCTGCACATTTACTTGGCCATGAGATCCATCATAAGAGTTGTGTAATTTGCTCATTTACTTGGCTACACCTATTTATGACTCCTTCCTAGAAGAAACAATTAAGACTGAAGCATGTGCTTCACTAATTGTGACAACCACACGAATGAAATAACAATTGCTAAAACATTTGCTCCCTTGAGATATTTGCTACTTGACATATTTGATACTTGCTACTTTGAGAAACTTGCTTGAGAAAACTGCTGAGAGAAACTTGCTCTAAGAAACTTGCGTTTGAAACTTGATTGAGAAACTTGTTACTAGATAAACCCATTCCACATCACTTGCTTCCATTAGTTAGTTCCTTTCATATTTAAATTTATTGCTTTGCATAAAAGGCCATATAAGAGGGTTATAGGGCTTTAGAGAATAGATAGTTTACCTTCAGCTCCTCGTGGGTTCGACACTCAAATACTTATCGAATTGTGCTACAGTGATTCCTTGCTCTTGGGGATTATCAGCAGCATGTCGAGGTGGCTCTCGAGCACCAGAGGGAACGCCGAGGAACACCGGAGTTGGCAGAGGAGAGCAAGCATGAGGTCGTATGTGAGGCGAGGTGGTGAAGGGCTCGTGGTCGAGGTTGAGGTAGCCGACACGAAGGCGAGGTCGAGCAGGAGGTCGAGCAGGGGCTCGAGGAGAAGCAGCAGGAGGCGCGGCGGCGCGGTATCATGCCGGCGACCCGAGCCATGGCGGTTAGGGTTAGCCTCGGGTGTGCGGGCGAGAGAACGGAGGCGAGGCAGCGAGGAACCGGTGGTGGAGACCATGGCGGATCAGCGCCGGGTGGAGGCGGTGCCGGAGCCGACCTGCAGCGGCCGGAATAGAGGAGCACGGCGGCGGCGCATCGCCAGGAGGGGAACCGAGAGGAGGCGTGCGTGCGTGTGAGTGAGAGAGGTGGGAGTGGGTCGGTCAACGACCGACCGAGCCAGACCTTGACCCAAGGTTAATGGGTTGGGTCCAACCCATTAGGCCCAGGGGCATTTTGGTAATTCACCAAATAAAATTATCCAAATTAAAATGAATTTTAACTCTCAAACCAAAGGAACAAAAATCAGCAAAAATAATCAACACACTCTATAATTTATGAGGAATTTATCTCTAAGTTTTATTACTAAATTTTGACAAGTTTTGAGTGGATGAAAAATTCAAGGATCCTTAAGTGGACATGACTTGAAAATATTTTTCATAACTATTTTTCCAAAGAATAATGAGATGGAAAAATAATTTGTTGAGTTCAATTAAAGTTAAACTATCTAAAAATTTGACTACTTCATATGTTGATTCCTCATGTAAATCGTTGTCAAACTCTCTAATTAATTAAAAACTCTCAAAAGTATTAAAAGCCACAACCGGGGGTATTTTGGGGTGACGATGCATCTCATGATTATGCATAATAGCATGCTGCTAGAGTTTTCAGTAGTCCTTATCAGGATTACTTTGCTACTTTCAGAACTCGGGGTTTTATCGCAAACCCTAGAACCCTGAAGGATTGAACGGCCATTTCTATCATAGGCAAGTTCATTCTTGCATGTCCGTTGAAATATTTGTATCAAAATATTTATAAAATACTATATTTTATCATCTGCATAAAAAGAAAAACCTATTTTCGAATGATGTGAATTGCTATATATATTATTGTTGGCTAGCAATGGAACCACGGCTTGATGTTGTGGTGGAGGTTCCATTGTACGGGAAAGTATACATCTAGGATTAATTACCAATATCACAGTGATCCTTATGTGCCGTATCGAAGCGTTTACCATGAGATCTGCTATGGACGGTAAAGTCAGCTGCTATCTTCTCTCGTTCACATATCCTCGACAGACTATTACCTGGTTGAGTCCGTTGTGGCGGTCAACAGCGTGGGAGCGCATACCTTCCCCACCCGATGGGGTGATTTGGAATAGGAGCTCGGGAGTGGTGACGAGCCATTGGTCTTTGTACCGGTTGGGTCATAAGGGGCGGATATGTGTTGTGCGGAGAGGGGCAGTGATTGGCTTTGGACTCACACCTGCCCCATACCATGGAAGTATGGACGAGTTTGGCCGCTCGGAAAGGCAACAAGGCTGGGTTTCTCTCAAGGGTAAAGTTACGCACCTCTGTAGAGTGTACCAAATTGTGGCTGTCACATCCATGTTCCCGGAAGGAACTACAGGTCGCGGCAGGAAAGGAATCCCATTTTGATTCGCAAGACCCGTGGAGGCTGTGAGCATAGTTTTCTGAAAATAAAATGGACCCTTTCCTAAAAATGCTTTCCAAAACTTGCATCATGCGTATGACCGTTGGTCATGGCAGTAACTAGTGCATTCAAAACAAAAACTCTTTACTATATTATTTGAACTTGCTGAGTAACGCTCGTGTTGCTCACCCTTTTCCCGGTGACCCCCTGCTTAGATTTTGAAGACAACAAAGGAGTTGACAGTTATCCATCACGACGTCGAGAAGGTCTTCAACAAGGAATCAAGTCTACCTGGTGAAGCTGGACGGGGCCAACTGCTACTTCATCCACAGAAGAACGGCGATGACATTGAAAATGGAGGAACAACAACAAAATGTAGGGGTTCGTAGCAGAAAACAATAATTTTTCTAACTATCGTAACACCGAAACTAGCCAGGATCTATCTATCTAGTAATGCGGTAACGGAGAAGTCATCGGAAACATACCCTTGTAGACCGATAGCGGGAATTACGCTCCCGCACAAGCGTTGCCGATGAAGACGTACGTAGCCGACCTCAAGGTCGCGGAGAACTTGGCGCGACGAAGAAGAAGGAGACGCGGCGATGAAGAAGCTCCTAGTGCCGAACTCGTGAGAGAGCAGCACCTAAGAGTACTCCACACATGTATGGACCTTGACGATGACCTTCGTGCTCCCTGATCCAGCCGGAATAGCGGAAGCGAGAACTTTGGGTGGAAACCCGCAGCACAACGGTGCGCTGCAGTTTATAGGTCTCCCGTATACGCTGTCCAGACTTGGGACTGCGCACGCCGAGAGGTGGGGAGGGAGGAATTGGACTAGGGAGAAGCCTGGGCCAACCGGAATTAATTCCTGAATTTTCTGTGTATTTTTCCAATTAATCCGGGTCCCTATTTATTGAAGGAGAGGGGTTGCACCTCTCCTCAACTAGGCAATGTGTGACTAAACAAAGGAGCAAGGGGGGAGGGGGGTGCGCCGACCTACATGGGCCCAGCCGCACCCCATGGTGGCCGGCTGGCCCCTTGGCCCAGCCGCACCCCTTTTGTGAGGGGGAAGCTCCCCTCTTGGGCCTCAAGGCCCATCTAAGGTGAGCAGCCCCTTTTTTCTCCATTTATTTAATATTAAATTAATATAAATATATATAATTCCATAATTAATATATTTTCATACTATTTAATCTCCCGTGACTCCGAAACAATTTCCGGATCACTCCGAACTCACTTCGGTCTCCCCGGAACTCTTCCGGTCTTCCCCGGAACTCTTCCGTTCTTGCCAGAACTTTTCCGAAACCTCCTATCTCTATACCTAAGCCACTCCGATGTTTCCAAAACATTCTCCTAGCGTCGTCAAGACCTTAAGTGTGTTACCCTCGGTTCGAGAACACTCCAGACATGGTTGAGACCCTCTCGCCAATGACCGTCAGGGAGCCCTGGATGACTATGACGGCCCCTGTGCATTCTAGAATAAATCACCTCTGAATTATCTGTGAACCGTTAACATGATATGGTCATTCCCTTTGTTCGTTGATACTTCCTTGTCCGAGATACGATCGTCAACATCCGATGTTGTGTTTTATCTCGTTACCGACAAGGTTGCTTTACTCGTTCCCATGAAATTATATCTTCAATGACCTAGTCATATGCTGCGCAGCTTTACAGATATAATCTCACCGAGTGGGCCCAGCATATCAATCCGTCACACGGATGAACAAATCCCGCTCTTGATTACTCGCCCCGACTACTTCCTTCCAATACCCGAAAGTGTCACCTTTATAGTCAGCTTATGAGGCATGACGTTTGATGCGATCAGCCGTATCTTTCAGAAGCAGCGACTTGATGTAATCTCATGGTCTAAGGAATAAGCTACCACGTTATAATCCTATTGCAGTGTTGAACTATCTGATACGATCCAAACTGCAATACTTTGGGTAATGTCCATCAAATTATTCTCCCAATAAAATGACTCCACCATCAACTGTTAATGCAACATGATCGGGAAATCACGATCATCCATTGACTGATGGACTAGTTTATCTAGAGGCTTAACTAGGGACTCTGGTTTGTTTACATACCACACGTGTATTAACAATTCCGATTAATACAGTTATAGCATGGTATAAAACTATTTATAAACTTAAAGAGATAATGTAATAAATCTTATTATTTATTTGCCTCTAGGGCATATCTCCAACAGTCTCCCACTTGCACTAGAGTACAAATACACTAGCTGTATTTTCTATACCAATCATACAACCTTATCTTTTATAAGTGTTTATGATAATGCTCGCTCGTGGAAGAGGTTTCCTTCGGCCTGAACCTTTCATAACCATAAGCTCTTTGCAAACCATTGATATCACCTTATTTGATATCAACATGCTATCTTAATAACAAATATACATATTTGGCAACTAAGTGAGACTTTTGTTTCCCTGCGCTTACTCTGATCCAATATCAGTTAATTGCATTAAACACACTCAGTTTTAGAGAATACCTTTTCTCTACCAACTCTATGTACTTTTGCAGTATCTTTATACTTCTATATTTACCTAAGTAGATCCTACATTCTATTGTCAGCCTAATGCCTTTTAATTTATCCTATAACGACTTGATCCTTATTTCTTTCTGTCATTTAGGTTGATCCTTTCAACACAACATTTTGTTAAACTCATCATCCTTTATAGATTTGAAATAGCCACATATCCTTAGTTTCTTTTAAACAGTAAAGGATACTTTTGGTTCCACTAATAGTGAATCACAAATTCATCTCAGTGCTTATTCTTCTTGTAAGAATACTAATCATATCTTTTCGAGTATATAATATGGTTAATGTGCTGTCACCCTATCATGGCATAGAAGTGCAGCCTGTTTTACAACCATGATTACTTTATCCAGATTTACAAGGACCAATTCCTCGTTACGTCTTATTCTGACACATCAGAATCTAATCTGAAAAACACCTCGACTTCTTTAAAATGATCTATTCAAAACAGATGCTCACATTTTAAACATATATGATTTTATCGTAATTCAATAATTACTTCTAATTCATTTTCCTAGTACTTATCTATTATATGTCATTTACATATAAACACCTGTCTAAGCTCCCACTCAAAATGTCAATTACATTTGAGATTGTGTAACTTGTAATGCTCCCACTCAAAATGTCAAACACATTTCATATTGTGTAGCCCACAAGCTCCCACTTAACAATATGTCACTTACATATTATTCCGGTAAGCTGTCCTACTCCCACTTAAATTATACGGATATAATTTCCTTCGATATTTCGGTCATAATCGAAATCCTTGATCATGTATCAATTCGAAAATTCCAAATACGATGTATTATATTTGTTAATACAAATCCAAAAGATTTAGGCATGTCTACATCCAATGTAGTCAAAACAATTTTGATTTTGTCAAGACATTCTTCATGACAAAATTAGCTTTATGTCCTTCTTCACAGTTTCATTCTTTTCACACAACTTGTCATGTGAAAAATCAAGTAACCCTTTTACTTAATAAGATTCAAGCAACATTTACTAATACAATCTTGAATGCAACCTTTTGAATTTATGACTCTATAGTCACAATTCAAATTTGGCATCACCCCAATTTCTCTGTATTTCGTAGGTATCCCTTGTTCTAGTAACAGGCTCATTAAATCATGAAATATTAATCTGTGACCGGACAGAAAATATTCTGTAATGCCTACTATTTATAAAAAACTCCTTGCATGAAAACACCATGATCAAACATCATCATTTTTCATTTCAACTTGTGGAGTTTTGTTATCGGAGCCAATTCCAAAAACAATATTTCTCTCACAAATCGAGTGAGGTCAATTACCCCTTTTAAGCTTTTCTTTATTTCATATCCTTTCTTGAAACTTGTTTTCAATAAATTACCAAATTAGCAATACTAGTTTTGCCCTTGTTGGTGCTTGCCATATGAAACATATATTCATTCCTATGAATATTTTTTCAAAGAACTATTTCGTACACAGTTTCGTATTATCATATAATCTATAAACCATGACCCACAACTTATTGTCGTTCATACGAATTTTGGGTGAAGACTTCAAAATAGGGAGTTGATGCATGTAAAATGCATACATGAACTTTGCACTTTAATTGCTTATATTCCAATCATATTTGCATCATATAAGGGTTATATCAATGTTTTATAATGATTTTTGGGAATATTCATTTATTTCCTATTTTTATGGAATTAACCCTGCACAGGCAGAAAACCCCGTTTTCTTATTTTAATGTTTCAGGGACCCAAACGTCAACGAAATCACCTGGAAATTTACGGGCGTCAATATTTGGAAGGAAGAAGACCTGTGGGCGAAGGAAGCAGCAAGCGGAGGCCGAGGCCCAAACGGGGGTGGCCCACGCGGCCAGGTACTGTGGCCGCGTGGGGCCCACCCGTTTGGCCCTCGTGGCTCCGTTGCCGTCGATCTTCGCTCCACCGACATAGTCTTGACCTAAAAACGCCTATAAAAAAGGTCCCCCGACGTTCTCTGGAAGGAGCGCCGCACAAACACAGAAACACCGAAACGGAGATCAGGAGCTGCAGATTGGAGGGGGAAAACTCCGGCGGGGCGCTGCCGGCGTGGTCTCCATCTTCTCCATCGACTTCTCCACCGTCTCCATGATGAAGAGGGAGTAGTCCACCTCTGGACTATGGGTTTGTGGAAGTAACTTATGTATCTCTCCTCTCTTGAGCTTCACTAATTAGCACCGTATGAGCTGCTGAACATGATTACGGTCACCGTTGTAATACCTTTGTGGTGGATCTTTATGAGTTAATATATGTTTGAGATTGCAATGTTTGTTTCAGTTATGAGTATAGATGCATATTATGTACCCCGTTCTTGTCTACTTGTTTTGATCAAGCATGTTTATGAGAGCGTGTGTGGGGGAACGTGTGCATTAGTTGGAGTAACGGGGGGTGGCTAGTGCAGTGAACGTGAGAGAAAGTTCTGCGATCCACTTTGGTATCTTTACCTTACTTTGTTACCTCACTAGGGATAAACTAAAATACCATGCTACCGGGGATGTGGGCGTGACCATTGCCACTACTCCATGACTAGATCTAGCATGTTCTTATTTTCACTTCATGTCATGATACTTAATGCTATACTCTGAGTTATCTTAATTACTGAGGTGTTATGATTTAGTTCGCATCTTGGTGGAGTATAAGAGAGGTTAATAACCAAAAGATCTCTATGTTAGGACGTGATGCCCATATATCTAAGTAACTTGTTATCAAACCCTGTGTTGCAATCTCATATGTTAACTGTGTGTGTTCCATTGTCTACCACTTTATAAAGAGAGAGTGCATTTGTGAAACCATGAACCCCAGTCCATTTTTAATCATAAGAAACACCTTTCCAACACCATATACCACTTTTCTATTTTCAGCCATCATTAAATCCGAAAATACAAAAATACTTTTCATCTTGCATACATCATTCAAAAACCCAAAAATATCATTTACCATTGCATCCACCATCATTGCATATTTATTTCTTGTTTGCATTGCATAACTATCCTGATATCATTCTTACACCTTGTGCTTGACAACCACAGGTGAGGTTGAGGACCAAAACATCTAACCTTGTTTTGTAGGTAACCAAAAGAAGGATAAGAAGATAAATCTACCACTTCAGATTCCCCGAGAGTTCGATATTAAACCCTCGAGTCACCCCTCGTGGGGAAAACTGTCTTCCACTTACTATACACTCTGCACTTGGAGTCTCAACCTAATCCCGTTTATTTTGCAGGTATCAAGCTTGCTCTTCGGGACCATCAAGACGTTTTCTGGCGCCGTTGCCGGGGAATCGTAGCTGAGAGATTTATCCAAGGGTGTGCATCATCGCATTCATCTCACAACAAAGTCAACGTCACCAACTTGTGCTAACACCTAAGCTTGGGGAGGTTGCACCTACGTGAGCACCATCTTATCCATCTTTACTTACAAAGCAATTTATTTGTTTTGTTAGTGTCATTGCATATCATATCATATTTATTTCAGTTTTGCATAAAAAATTAAAAATACCAAAAAAAACTTGCTAAAATGAATCCTAGTGCTGAATGAACAACTTTGGTCAATACTATGGAGAGTCATTGATGGATGCTTGGTATAGAATTAAGGACACTAGTAAAAATGGTGTCATTAAATATACTCCTGCCACTGTGATAAGAAACTTCTATAAAGGTATAGATGGCTGGTCGAAATGTTTTCTAGACTCATTGACTAGTGGAAAATTTGCTTCTGGAAATCCCTCACATGCTAATAATTTGATGGAAAATTTATTTGGGAATTCTATAGAATCCAAATATGAAACTGGGATCAAACAACTAAAAGCTTCTATGGATAGGTCAACTTTATGTCTACAAACTTATGTGGAGGACTATCCTACTAAAAATGATTTGCATTCATTTATCCTTCATACCAAGTCTAGGATGAAAAAGACAAATAACACTCTTTCTGGAATCTCTTTGAAAATGGAAACAATATTGAACTATGCCAAGTCTAAAAAGAAGTTGACTAGGGAATTGAATGAAAGAATATCTTCTATGCTGGAACCTTTAGATAGGGATATTAAGAATCATGTTGAAGAGGAGGATGACCTCCAAATAGCCTTGAATCTTGCTTTAAAGAAAAGGAATGAGAATCTTGCTTGGGAAGAAGTTGAGGAAGTTAAAATGCTTAATGAAGTCAAGGATCCTTTGCTTGACTTAGAAAATTGTAGCTTGCATGAATTAATATCTATCTTACAAAAATTTGCAAGTGATCCTTCCATCAACACTAACCAAGCAGGTTTTGGTTCTTATATTGCTAATCATGTCTTGAAAGAAAAGATTGCTAGGTACAACCAAGAGGCTATGATACCACCTAAGCTTGGGGATATGTGGATACCTAAGGTACTAGTAACTATTGGAAAAGAGACACACCATGCCATACTTGATCTAGGATCTAGTGTCTCTGTTTTATCTAAAGAACTATATGAAGTGCTTGAATTGAAAAATCTTGAAAAATGCTCTATTGAACTAGCACTTGCTGATGACTCTATTAAACATGCTTTGGGAAAAGTAAGTGATGTTATGGTAGAGTTACATATGACTTTTGTGCCTGTGGATTTTCTAATCATGGACATGGGGAATAAAACCTCTAGTCCTATTATTCTTGGAAGACCTTTTCTTCGTACCACAGGTGCTATCATTGATTCAAAGGAAGGGAATGTAAAGTTTCAGTTTCCACACAAGAAGTGCATGGAACACTTTCCAAGGAAGAGGGAACCACCAAAGTTCAAGCTCCCTCATGAGCTTCGTCCACAATAAAACAACAAGTAAGAAGCCTAGCTATATGGCTATAAAGAAAGCGCTTTGCGGGAGGCAACCCGGTTATTTTTGTGTGTGATTTTTCTTTGTGTCCTCTTGCTGTAACAAGAGATTTTGTGTCTAGTTAGGTTCTGGAGTTTTTAATAAAGTGCCAAGTTTTACCCTTTTTGGTTTGAAAAAGTTGCTTATAGCGTTCGGAGATTTTATTCCTGCACGAATCAGTGCACGGTATGATTTTTAATTCTTATTCTGTAACTCCGAATGAGCTCATATTTGAACTGTAGTTGCAACTTTTCATCCTCTGTATGCATGAATTTTTCGGAATTTTTCGAGAAAGTTTGGTAGGGTAGAAAAATACGTTTTGCTGCTGCTGTTTTTCTGGACAGATTCTGTCCCATTTTGTTTGATGCATGCTTTGAGCTTTTAAGTTGAATCTTTTTGATCCAATTGAGTTTATGAGTAGGCATACAACATTATACACTTTCTGGACATGTCATATGAATTTTTGTTCAAGGATTATATGCAGCAAGGAACCTATTTGTTTATCACTATTAATGCACCCCACAGAAAAGAGATGGGAGAAACGGTGTTTTGAAGTTTTTTCACAGGGATTGGAGGAGATGCACCAAGAGCTATCCAAGGATGGTGAAGACCATAAGCTTGGGGATGTGAAGACAACCCCGCTGGACCTACACACTCTCGGTTTGCACACGTCCAACTTCTGTTTTTCGATCGAAACACTTTATCGCATAAACTTGGAGCGTCGTTTTTTGTTTTTGTTTGAGTCTTGAGAGACCACCACACTATCAATTATATATGAGAGAGCTACTGGAAATATGGGTTGAAATATGTTGGATGCTTTTATAAGATTGGGAAAAGGGATGTTTGACTTGATTTTTAATGATACATATAGTTGCATGATTCATGAGCTTGTTTATGAGTAATAGTTTGCAAATTCTTTTTGTAGAGCTATCACTTATTCATGTTTTGGTGCTGATTGTTATTTACTTGGTTTAACATGGATTAGTTAGTTCTATGGACACTCATGCATGCATCTAGATGGTCAACTTTCTCCCTTTTGCTAGCCCAAAAACTCCAACAAGCAAAAACTTGTTTCCAACACCTTCAACCAAAGTTATTCCAGTGAGTCCACCATATCTACCTATTGGCTTTATGCTATTCCGAGTATGTTTAACATGTTGTTTGTGTTATCTTACCTCTGAATGAAAATGTTTATGTTATTGATTGCAATGGAAAAAATTGGTTATATAGCTCTCACGAACTTGATGCACAATGTTCTTTTATTTGCATAATAAAACTTGACCCATTGTGATTAAGATTATGATGTTTGTGGCTTGATGAATGTTTTGGGTTGGAAGTTAGCCCATATGTGCTGTCACATGGCAAGCTTTCAACACGCTCTTCATCTCATTTAGTTGATATCATGTGCTTTTGTCTATGGATGCTTATCATGTTGAAATAAATGTGGAAATAGAGTGAGTTTAAATGAGTTTGTGTAAATGGTTAGAGAGACGCCTGGGCCGCTAATCTAAGCCATGCATCATTCATGGTGGAAATTTACTTACATACTATGGTGAACCTTCTGTGATACACCTTGCAATAAAAAACTATTCCAAATGGTAAATAAAAAGGGTGTTGAGATTGTTCATTTTGTTTGTTTGTCTTGTCATTTTGATATGGGCTTGTTCCATATCTTGGGACAAGAGGTACCCCAGTTGACGCTCTTGATGATACTATTATGCTTACAATGATATTTAATTGAACTTGCTTTGTTTCCCAAGTTGAGTAACACATGGTGTAAGTACTTGTATTCAAGGGGCATGAGACATTCAACCCATTCTTTATCAAGCACACTACTCATATTTGCTTTCACTTTAACCTTAATCATTCAAGATGCTATGATAGGGGCAATGAGAGCTTGACACCAATGAATACCTTATTGCAATCATTAACTTAAGTAGAAGAGTTTGGAAGTTGGATGAAACTTATGCATGCTTTACCTCTACTCACATATACATCTTTCCAAAGTGTACACCTATCATATTCAGATTTTCATCTACACTCTATGACCATTGTAGGATGTTCTACTTATCATTATGCATACATGTGTTCCATATTACTTGCTACCATGTTACACTTTGTGAACTATCAATGAACATCCTTGTCTTGAATACTTGATATCACTTCATAAACTATTTGCATATTGCTACTCCTTTGAAGAATGAATCATTTGACTATATGTAGCAATAGTAATCATCTTTGATATCCATTGTTAAGTATTAAATTGCAAAGTCCATGTTAGTTTTATCATCTTCATACTCGAGGACGAGCATGGATTAAGCTTGGGGATGTTGATGCATGTAAAATGCATACATGAACTTTGCACTTTAATTGCTTATATTCCAATCATATTTGCATCATATAAGGGTTATATCAATGTTTTATAATGATTTTGGGAATATTCATTTATTTCCTATTTTTATGGAATTAACCCTGCACAGGCAGAAAACCCCGTTTTCTTATTTTAATGTTTCAGGGACCCAAACGTCAACGAAATCACCTGGAAATTTACGGGCGTCAATATTTGGAAGGAAGAAGACCTGTGGGCGAAGGAAGCGAGCAAACGGAGGCCGAGGGCCAAACGGGGTGGCCCACGCGGCCAGGTACTGTGGCCGCGTGGGCCCACCCGTTTGGCCTCGTGGCTCCGTTGCCGTCGATCTTCGCTCCACCGACATCTTGACCTAAAAACGCCTATAAAAAAGGTCCCCCGACGTTCTCTGGAAGGAGCGCCGCACAAACACAGAAACACCGAAACGGAGATCAGGAGCTGCAGATTGGAGGGGGAAAACTCCGGCGGGGCGCTGCCGGCGTGGTCTCCATCTTCTCCATCGACTTCTCCACCGTCTCCATGATGAAGAGGGAGTAGTCCACCTCTGGACTATGGGTTTGTGGAAGTAACTTATGTATCTCTCCTCTCTTGAGCTTCACTAATTAGCACCGTATGAGCTGCTGAACATGATTACGGTCACCGTTGTAATACCTTTGTGGTGGATCTTTATGAGTTAATATATGTTTGAGATTGCAATGTTTGTTTCAGTTATGAGTATAGATGCATATTATGTACCCCGTTCTTGTCTACTTGTTTTGATCAAGCATGTTTATGAGAGCGTGTGTGGGGGAACGTGTGCATTAGTTGGAGTAACGGGGGGTGGCTAGTGCAGTGAACGTGAGAGAAAGTTCTGCGATCCACTTTGGTATCTTTACCTTACTTTGTTACCTCACTAGGGATAAACTAAAATACCATGCTACCGGGGATGTGGGCGTGACCATTGCCACTACTCCATGACTAGATCTAGCATGTTCTTATTTTCACTTCATGTCATGATACTTAATGCTATACTCTGAGTTATCTTAATTACTGAGGTGTTATGATTTAGTTCGCATCTTGGTGGAGTATAAGAGAGGTTAATAACCAAAAGATCTCTATGTTAGGACGTGATGCCCATATATCTAAGTAACTTGTTATCAAACCCTGTGTTGCAATCTCATATGTTAACTGTGTGTTCCATTGTCTACCACTTTATAAAGAGAGAGTGCATTTGTGAAACCATGAACCCCAGTCCATTTTTAATCATAAGAAACACCTTTCCAACACCATATACCACTTTTCTATTTTCAGCCATCATTAAATCCGAAAATACAAAAATACTTTTCATCTTGCATACATCATTCAAAAACCCAAAAATATCATTTACCATTGCATCCACCATCATTGCATATTTATTTCTTGTTTGCATTGCATAACTATCCTGATATCATTCTTACACCTTGTGCTTGACAACCACAGGTGAGGTTGAGGACCAAAACATCTAACCTTGTTTTGTAGGTAACCAAAAGAAGGATAAGAAGATAAATCTACCACTTCAGATTCCCCGAGAGTTCGATATTAAACCCTCGAGTCACCCCTCGTGGGGAAAACTGTCTTCCACTTACTATACACTCTGCACTTGGAGTCTCAACCTAATCCCGTTTACTTTTGCAGGTATCAAGGCCTTGCTCTTCGGGACCATCAGTAGTTTACTAATTCTAACGGAAAAACCTTCTACGTGATTTCTAAAATACTAAGAGATGATTTTAGGACTATACTTTATTCAAAATAGAGTATGATCATAATGTCTACATCAACATGTTTGATAATAGCATCATAGTTTTGTGAACCGAATTTCACAAGTCCTTTTGTGAACCAAATTTTCACAAACCTTCATGATAAAATAAATCCTTAAAATCCTTGCTATTATAATCCAATTACAATGACTTGATTTTATATCCTCCTTTTCTATCCGAAAAATCTTTCTTGATCAAATCAAATAATTTCAGATATTGTATCTTTTAGTAAATACTTATTATTTACTTAGACATACAACAAAGGTTTCATTAATAATTTCCACTACACAATTTAATTTAACAATCATCTTGCATGATCTCAAATCAAATTTCTTCTCATATTTACTTATCAATATTTTTCAATCATCATGTCTCATTAGACATCACGCATGCAAATACACAAGATCAAAATATCCAAAAATATTTGCAACAATGATATGATTAAATATTTCGGTAGTGCTATTTTATTATTGATTTAGGATATTTATTTTAACATTCAAATCCACTTTGCTATCAAAAAGATTAATACATGAATAACTTATTCATAATCGAAATATGATCATAAGAAAACTTTATTCATAATAAAACAACTTGCTTGTCTCTTACAATATGAATAACTTGTCTTATCGAATATAAGACATACTTATTACAATCACTCTCAAATTCGACTACAAAACTCTTATTCAAAACTACTAATCAAAACTTGATAACTATGGGCGTGAAACTCCTTGGCCATCAAACGATTTTCTTGCCATCATTCTGCAACATCACGGCGAGCTCTTCATGAAGCCTATTATACTCTGGTGTTGTTTCAATAAACAGGACATAAGCATCAAATACTTATAATATAACCAAGTGTAAGAAATAACAATTATAACTTGTATATCAAATATACCTTGCGTGTTATCTATTTCTCCTTCGATGGGTTCCACCTCCACATCTTTGATTTCGACCAGGAAATCATTGAAAAGGAGTGAATCACTTTAAGTATATACTCATCGACAAGCTCCTCATAGCTAGGAGGTAGAGAACGCAACACCGCCTGTATTGCAAAAGTATCCGCCATCCAGTAATCGCATGTGTTTGTGAGATCATCGTGAATATCAAACATCTTACACAAATGTGTCTCCAAGCAGGTCTGTTCTTCCATCTTGAGTGAAAGAAACTTGTCCAGCTGCTTGTACTGCTCATGCTTCATTCGGTTCAAGAACCGAACCTTAAGAGCATTTGTCATCACAATGGGCTCCATATGGCGAAACTCAATTTTCAGCTCATGATCCATGCAGACATACATCGTGATTTGGACACTATTCCAAATGTCACGACGCTGACGAAAATCCTCTTTCGCCTCTGCACTTGCGAAGTTTCCCGGTCCATCTCCTAAGAATTCTCCTATCACGTAAGAAATGTTGTTCTGGTAGAGGACGTCTTTCAGGTTTCTGAACCAGGTCATGAAATTGGATCCATCGTTCCGGAGATTTCCTTTTCTAATAAAATGGTTGAACTCAAGACTTTCTTCCTTAGGATAAGGCATGATCTACAGAGATAATTTGCAAAGACTAGGTAAGGCTAAGTTTATAAAAATATGAGTTTATTTTATAATCACATTATCAAAATACACTCCACTAAGAAATTCATCCCAAACAAAATAACTTAGTGATTACACGATCCTAATCCATTACACTACCCCCATCGATCAGGCGGATAGAATAATTATAAAAGGTAGGCAACGAATTACCAATCGCAACAATCATGCGACTCATGCTCGATCTTTCGATCTTCCCGTGTTCCGAGGCTATGTCTGTACATACTAGGCTCGCCAATCTGACCTTAGTGTATCTGCGTGTGCAACGTGCCTTACACCCACTGTATGCGAACGAAGAGACGAGTGTAACCGAAAGCGACCGAAACCGCGAGCGGTGTACCCCGTAACGTAGAACTTTATTGGTGGTGCACACTAAGGGCGAACACAATTTTGGCATTAATTTGGGATCATCCTAATATTGCTACCGTTGTATATATACTTAATATATAAGCAATCAAATAGGATGCACACACAACAAACAATATCATAATAATGTAATGAAGTGCGATATGACATGGCCTCGCGCCTTGGTCTTCATGGCGCGCCTCCGGCAGTGCTCCGAGTCTACGGCGCCACCTTTTTGCCTCCGATAACATAAAACTTACCGTAACCATGTCATATTAAAATGCCCCACTGCAAAACAAAGTTAGACGCTCTTTACTTTATCTTTTGCATGTTTTACGTGGCTGCTAGGGCTTTCGTGAAGAACCGTTTCTTACCTATGAACATACAACCACAACAGCGATTAAATAATTGTCTCTATTACACCCTTTTCAGGGCCCTCCATTGAAAATGCCATGCCGTCTAAAGAGAGAGAGACAGACACCCGCTAGCCGCATATATGGTACAAGCCATGTGTTAGTTGCGGAACCAGTCTCGCGTAAGCGTACGCGTAAGGTCGGTCCGGGCCGCTTCATCAACTCAATGCCAACAACATTAGCAAGTGCACGCGAGAGGGTAACAATTACAGAATCGATGCCCACATTCAACATGTGTTCTAACCGTACCAGCAATACTACGCATAGATCGGCTCTAATACCACTGTAGGGGTTCGTAGCAGAAAACAATAATTTTTCTAACTATCGTAACACCGAAACTAGCCAGGATCTATCTATCTAGTAATGCGGTAACGGAGAAGTCATCGGAAACATACCCTTGTAGACCGATAGCGGAAATTACGCTCCTGCACAAGCGTTGCCGACGAAGACGTACGTAGCCGACCTCAAGGTCGCGGAGAACTTGGCGCGACGAAGAAGAAGGAGACGCGGCGATGAAGAAGCTCCTAGTGCCGAACTCGTGAGAGAGCAGCACCTCCGAGTACTCGCACACGTACGGACCTTGACGATGACCTCCGTGCTCCCCGATCCAGCCGGAATAGCGGAAGCGAGAACTTTGGGTGGAAACCCGCAGCACAACGGTGCGCTGCGGTTTATAGGTCTCCCGTATACGTTGTCCAGACTTGGAACCGCGCATGCCGAGAGGTGGGGAGGGAGGAATTGGACTAGGGAGAAGCCTGGGCCAACTGGAATTAATTCCTGAATTTTCTGTGTATTTTTCCAATTAATCCGGGTCCCTATTTATTGAAGGAGAGGGGTTGCACCTCTCCTCAACTAGGCAATGTGGGACTAAACAAAGGAGCAAGGGGGGAGGGGGGGTGCACCGGCCTACATGGGCCCAGCCACACCCCATGGTGGCCGGCTGGCCCCCTTGGCCCAGCCGCACCCCTCTTGTGAGGGGGAAGCTCCCCTCTTGGGCCTCAAGGCCCATCTAAGGTGAGCAGCCCCTTTTTTCTCCTTTTATTTAATATTAAATTAATATAAATATATAATTCCATAATTAATATATTTACATACTATTTAATCTCCCGTGACTCTGAAACAATTTCCGGATCACTCCGAACTCACTTCGGTCTCCCCGGAACTCTTCCGTTCTTGCCAGAACTTTTCCGAAACCTCCTATCTCTATACCTAAGCCACTCCGATGTTTCCAAAACGTTCTCCTAGCGTCGTCAAGACCTTAAGTGTGTTACCCTCGGTTCGAGAACACTCCAGACATGGTCGAGACCCTCTCGCCAATGACCGTCAGGGAGCCCTGGATGACTATGACGGCCCCTGTGCATTCTAGAATAAATCACCTCTGAATTATCTGTGAACCGTTAACATGATATGGTCATTCCCTTTGTTCGTTGATACTTCCTTGTCCGAGATACGATCGTCAACATCCGATGTTGTGTTTTATCTCGTTACCGACAAGGTTGCTTTACTTGTTCCCATGAAATTATATCTTCAATGACCTAGTCATATGCTGCGCAGCTTTACAGATATAATCTCACCGAGTGGGCCCAGCATATCAATCCGTCACACGGATGAACAAATCCCGCTCTTGATTACTCGCCCCGACTACTTCCTTCCAATACCCGAAAGTGTCACCTTTATAGTCAGCTTATGAGGCATGACGTTTGATGCGATCAGCCGTATCTTTCAGAAGCAGCGACTTGATGTAATCTCATGGTCTAAGGAATAAGCTATCACGTTATAATCCTATTGCAGTGTTGAACTATCTGATACGATCCTAACTGTAATACTTTGGGTAATGTCCATCAAATTATTCTCCCAATAAAATGACTCCAACATCAACTGTTAATGCAACATGATCGGGAAATCACGATCATCCATTGACTGATGGACTAGTTTATCTAGAGGCTTAACTAGGGACTCTGGTTTGTTTACATACCACACGTGTATTAACAATTCCGATTAATACAGTTATAGCATGGTATAAAACTATTTATAAACTTAAAGAGATAATGCAATAAATCTTATTATTTATTTGCCTCTAGGGCATATTTCCAACACAAAATTGCCCAATGGTGTATATGACAACAATATGGCCTTGGAGGAGACAACGCCTACTGGAAGGAGGAGTGCCATCTTGGATAAAGATATTTCAACTGGAATAGAATAGGGTTGTGACAACAACAGTAGTGGATTAGGCATTAGAGATAGTGCTGATATCCAGCTTAGTGCTACGATTTGGATCTTTCTGTATTTCATTCGCACGAGACTTGCTTCAATATAAAAGGAGGGTCTCGAGATTTTGTATTGAATAGTGTTGTAATCCTAAAGTGTTACCTTGGACCAGCTATGTTTCCGTTGTACTACTCTGAGGGATGTAATATTTGCGGAGAGGTCCTTCCGTGCGTGTTACATCAACGACTTGTACACTACAACATGCAGTGGTGTGCTGGGTCACCGCACAGCATCAGATAGACGAAAAGATCAAGAAATACTTGGGCGCCAAGAAGATGGAGGCGCCAGAGTACGTCATGGTTGATGTCGTCAAGGCATAGCCATGGTGGTTGTGTTAGTCCTGCCTGCCATGCTTCCCCCCAAAGGCGGAAGGACTCACCAAACCGGCAAGGAAGGAAAAGCCACGTCGCCTGCTAAGCCACCACCACCACCAAGGGGTTTTCCCGCCAAAACCCCTCACACCTATTGCGTGACCACATGTGGTCGCTCCTGGCCTATAAAGGGAGGGATGAGGTCACCAAGGAGGGTGGAGGCAAATTAGGTCAGAGCAAGAGAAGGTTGAAGGAGCTAGTTAAGCTTGGTAGGCTGAAGCGAGAGGTGATCTCCTCCGGGTCAGGATCTGCTCGACTTCTTCCTCCAGCCATCGCCTTCTCCGGGATTAATCCAGAGAACACCTTGTAGCCACACTATGATGAACACATCAATCCAGACATGCAGGCATAGGGTTTTTAGCCTCCGGGTGGACTGAACCTGGGTAGTCCCCTCGTGTCTCTGTCGTGCTAGCAATCTCCCCTCACGCTTCCGCCTGGGAGCAAAAGATCATAAGCCTCCTCTGCGCCCCATACCGAGCCAAATAAAAGGGGGTATCCTTTACCCCTGGTGATCATGCGACGCGACAGTCAACCAACAACAATGGGGACGAAAGAAGAAATGTATCGCCAAGTTTATAAGATAAACTAAGCTAGCGTTCACATGTTCACTTACTTGTTTAGCTCGGTTTATTGTCATAGGTCTATTGGTAGTTGGGGTGGTGTTGTTGGTTGGAATGTCCTCATCAGTCTGTATCTCTATTTGAGATCAAATGGAGCGTTCCCTTACAAGTTCCCCTCGAAGCTCAAAATTCCACAAAACGTCAAGATCTTTGTTTAGCTCATGCTGAGAAATTTCGTTCTTACCATGATAATTTAGGCAAGAGGGGTAGGGATGAAAATGATCAATGCATATTCAATCGTCAGAAAGAAAACACTGATCCTCTCCTCTTATAATGCTCCTTGTCTAAACTGGATTGGGAAATTGTGATGTGTGTTTTGGATCTTGCTAGACCTCTAGAAAGTGTTGATGATCTTGCTGGGTTGGATTGATTTATTCTCAGCTTCTCAACGTAATTTTGTGCTTGGGAAGGTTTTGCCTTTTTGTTGGATAGATTGGAGAACCCGAAATGTTGCATGTTCAACTTAATAAAATTCCAAAATGATCCTTCAACAGTCATATATACTGTGTAATATGCTTAACTCTTTGGCGATATTGCAGAAAATGTATGGTCAAAAAAGTCTTGAGGATAGTGTTGAGAGGACCAATGTGATGATGCGAGAGATTGATAACCCACAAGTATAGGGGATCTACAGTAGTACTTTCGATAAATAAGAGTGTCGAACCCAACGAGGAGCAGAAGGTGTTGGCTTGTAGATTCGCGCAAGGTTTCACTGCAAATAATAACAGACAAGTTTTTATGGGTTTTTTACAATAACAGATAAATAAAGTGCGAGTAAATAAAAGAGAGCAATAATAATTGCAGCAAGTGGCTCCATCCTTCTTAGCACAAAGGACAAGCCGGTGGTGTTACTTATGATGGCTAAAACGTTCGTGAGGACACACGGGAATTATGTCAAGTCACTTTCGCTTCATACCGCTGATTAATGTTTAACGTTTTGCTAAGTGTTGTGTGGGTGAACCTATGCTAATGAACCGTCCTTACTTGGACCAGTACACACTTGTGATCACACTTTTCTACAAGCTTCCGCAAGTGCAAGAAAGTATTTAAGAATTAACTAACCACAACTTTAAACTCTGAGATCCTACACTCCCTTGTGCATTAATTCACCGGCGGGGGTTTAGGTTTCTGTCAGTCCCGCAACCACCGCACAAGCAAACTAAATACACAATGCATTTCCCTAGGCCCATAAAGGTGAAGTGTCATGTAGTCGACGTTCACAGAACACCACTAGAAGAGTAGCACCACAACTTAAATATCAAACCATTAAATACTACTCAGCATAATTCCACCAACAAGACTTCTCCCATGTACTCAAGAACTAAACGAACTACTCACAAGACATCATATGGATCATGATCAGAGGTGATAAATGTATGAATAACAATCTGGACATAAAAGTATTTCACCGACAAAACTCAATAGCATCAACTACACAAGGCAATCAACACTGGAAAAGTGATCCCAATGAACTACAACAAGTGCAACCCTAGATGTTATAGCGGAATGAAGCGGAGCTGTGGAGATGATGGTGCTGTCGGTGAGGATGGTGTGGATGATGATCTCGACGAAGCCCGTGGTGATGACGATGGCGATGGCCACCATTTTCTCCCTCCAGGAAGGAATTTCCCCTGCAGATTTCTCCTTGCCAGAGAGCTTTTCGCTCTCTATGGTTTCCGCCCCCGAGGCGGCGGCGGAGTATTTCTTTGAAGCGTTCCCCGATGTTTTTAGGTCAGAGGGGTCATTTAGGCGAAAGGGGGAGCCGGAGGCGACTCAGGGCCGCCAGGTGGGGCCCAGGCGTGCCTGTGAGCTGGCCGCGCCCAGGGGGCGCCTGGCCTCCATGTGGACCCTCTCAGGTCCCCCTTCTGGCGTTCCTCGTCATCTGACAAAATAATAATCTCTGAATTTTTGCGGAATTTTTGGAGTTGCATAAATAATGTATCTTGACGGTGCTTTTTCCAGCTGATTCCGGGCTCCGACAGTTTATTCCCGAATAATCATCAAACATGTAAAATAAGATAAAATAACATAAGTATTGCATTCTAATATGAAATATATCAATGAATACCACTAAATTATGATATAAAATTGTGATGCAAAATGGACGTATCAGAGATCTTCTCAATTTCTCACGACTAGCCATGGCAGTAGCATATGTTCATTTAGGCTCTCTAGTTGCATGCTTTACTAGAAAAATTTGTACGTTTGAAGCTAGTTTGAATTCTTTGGTTATGGTTTGGTGCTCCTCTGTGAGATTCGTTTCGGTCTTGCCCAATCTGATGATGGTTGTTTTTCGGTTCTACATTTGTTTTTTTTTGGTTATGTGGACCAAACAGTTTATTTAAAAGAAATCGACTAGGTGAGCTTGTTTTAAAAATAGGCCAAAGGTTCTCAATAGATGTTTGTTAGGTTCTCTAGCACTGATTTTTGTGAAAAAAAAACAATGGAAAAAAAGAGCAAAATTATAAATGCCTTTTTTAACTTGTAATTGATACGTCTCAAACGTATCTATAATGTTTGATTGTTCCATGCTTGTTTTATATCATTGCTACATGTTTTACTATAGTTTTATATCATTTTAGGGCATTTTTCCGAACTAACCTATTAACAAGATGCCCAGTGCCAGTTCCTGTTTTCTGCTGTCTTTTTGTTTAAGAAAAGTTATCAAGGAAATATTCTCCAAAAGATCTGATTTTTTTTGTTGAAGATGGAGTCCAAAGGACAACCGGAGGGCCCCACCAGGTGGAGGAGGCGGCCTCCCGACGCGGCCTATGATGGGGCCGCCCCCACTGCCCGCCTAGGACCCCTGGTGCTCCCCTGGCGCCGCCTCTTCGCCTATATATTCTTCGTCGCCCAAAACCCCTAGGGTGGCCAATTATTTCCACAATACGTACCCAGAGAGGCGCTCTGATACCATTGTCTGTGACACCCCTCCCTGGAACATATCTCCAGAGAGGCGGTCGTCCCGTGCGCCAGCCCAGGATATCTGGCCGCACGTCACGACAGTGTAACATAATGGAAATCATTACACAATCAGGCACAATAGTGCTACAAATGGTTTACAAGGCCATCAAGGCGTGACAAAATATCAAGCCAAGCATGGCTCATGACGGGTTTATCTGGCAGCGGAAGACGACTAAGGCAGCGGCTTGGAGCGGCTCCACTCCACAGGTATCTGGCTGGGCTACTGATCCTAGCACGCTCTTGCTCCATCTCCTTGCTAAGGTAGAAGATGAATCCTCGCCAAAATCTGGCCAAAAACACGAGGCCCGTGAGTACATTATTATGCACTCAGCAAGTATTGCCCCTCACTACAAACAATCCAACAATCATGCAACAAGACATACACTGCAAATAATATCCTACAACATGGCAAATGTACTCTAGATACATGGCATAAAAGTAGCATGGCATTGACAACCAAACATGTCATAAGCCAACATCAGGGGTATCGCCAGTACAGAGTCCAAGCCAGGTGGGGTTGGATCGTGTACCGGCAATCACACAATGAGCTTACCTGTGACGAGTAAACGAGTGCACCGATTGGTGCAAAATCATATACTTCGTGGTTGCTAGAATGAGATCACGTCTCTCATTCAACAACATCTAGGCCTTCAAGCCTCTAGCCAACTCTGGCTTTGTTCTAGCCAACTCTGGCTTTTCACAAGTAACATTCCCTGCATCATCTTATTGTTCATTTAGTGAATCAGGTTGTTCAACTTTCTTTCAAACAACACTTATGTTTAGCCCCCGGACTCGACGAGGACACATAGTGTGACCGACTCTGAACTGTTGTTCCATAACCTTGGAACAAGGCTAGACATCTAGATTAGACACTCTCGAGAGGTTGCAATTACCACTCACCTAAGTGCACCACACTGAGCCGGTACTTTAGGACATCATCCTAAGGCGAACTCAGCAAGATACACTCACCTGACCGTTCACGCTACCAAGACACTCCCTGTGTAGCCACCGACATAACTATATGCCTTATGCAGAAGTGAATCCGGCACGTCCCCAACTATGGGCAACGCCTAGCTCCGGAACCTTCGCAAGACTAGCCCCGACCAACTATGGTAACCGACTAGACTTGCCAAAAGGGTGGCATCAAAGGAGGCTCGATAGGATTACGTAGGTCAAGGCCCGCCCATGTGAGCGACAGTGGCAGTGCGTTCGATGTTCAGATTAGTGGCACTATGGACTGACCCTATCGAAGCTTGGAGGGTTGTTTTAATTTATTCAAGTTTCAACATCACAAGTCCAAACAACAGGGGTTAGTCCAACACAACAATCACGATAAACAAACACAACAACCTGCAAGTATCAGTTTCAACAAACAACAAGCAACACAAGCATAGCACATAACAACATAAAACTTGCATGAACAAAGAACAGATCGATAATAACAATAATACCCGGGTGACGGTGGCGGGAGACCCGGCCGGTGTCACTCGGGGGTTAGTGATAAAATATTACAACAAAAGCATAATATTTCCCCCACTTTCTTGGCTGAGGCGGGAGACCCTGCCATTGCCCCGGAAGTGTGAGTGTCATCGTAAAGAATAACCGAAAAGCACTCATAAAAATGAGAGAGCATCCATTCCACTCGAAGGTTACCTCGACGTGGTGTCAGCAATCTCGGCAAAAGAACCGCGGAAAAGTCAGCTCCCAGCATCGCAGTCCGGATGACATATGCCAACCATATTTGACGGTGGGACAAAGGCAACTAACACGAATGCCCCCAACCCCGAGGATCATAAGCCGACATTCGTCCGCACCTCACCTCGGCGTTGAAGAAGTTGAAAAACCAAACAAAGCCCCGCAAAGCGAGACGCACAGTTGTAATAATTCCCCCACTTCCTCGGCTGAGGCGGGAGACCCGGCCATTGCCCCGGAAATGGGAGTGTTGCACAGATGAGCAATTACAAGGTAGTGCAATAATCATAATGTAGAACGACATATGCATCAATACATGACACACATATAATACAGACAATAGACAGACATGCGATAATAATAGCAGACAGACATAAGCAATATAACAATGAGCAGACATAAACACCGGCATAATACTAAGCAAACAACCAAACATTGCTGGACGGTTTATAGCAAGGGGTTAGCTTGCCTGCGAAGACGGGTTCCAGATGGTTTGGGCAGTCTCGGACTCGTCGCGGTTTAGAATCCCGAAAACGCCTAAACACGGAGGGACATACAACACATAAAATAATGGCCACGAAACTAACTAATCCACAACATGGGAAAAATAGACCCACTGGATCGAGCTTGTCGAAACAAGAATTTAGGAATTTGAATCACCTGAAACGGAGCTACGGATCAAAAGTTACGGCCGTGCGAAGAATAGCTATGCGACGCACGCGTGCGGTGGATAGCTATCCGCCGCTGAAGGCTGGGCTGGTTGCGGATTATCAGGGGATACGCTTTCAGAGGAAGAAAGCGTAAACACGGAATTGCGCCTTGTACTAGCACCAAAGTGAACGATCAGTTCACTGTTCTTCTGCTCTCCACGTACGGGAAGAGCTCGGGAGGCGGCCTTGGCGCGTCGTCGACGTCCCACAGGACTGCTGGAGAGCCGGCCGAAGGCGGAAATGGAACGGCGGCGGCGTACCGCGGCCGGGGAAGGCGGACTCGGCGTCGGGGACGCCTCCGGTGCGTCGCCCGCGAGCCCGACGTGCTCGCCGCGCGCGAGGCACGGGCGGCTCGGGGAGAGGTTGCCGCCGGCGACGGGTGGCCCGGCGAGGCCGGCCAGCGACCGCGGTGAGGTCCCCGACCTCCACCGCGTCCGGGGAGGGTGGCGCCAGGAGCAGGGTCGCGAGCGAGCTTCTAGCTCGGCCTCAAGTTCTTCTTCTTCCTGGACACGTACTGTACGTACATACGCACGGTGCCGTCGAAGCCGTCCGGCGAGCGCCCGACAGCGCAAGAAGACGATGGGGACGGAGCCGTCGCCCTCCTTCGCGGCCGTGGGTGGTGGCTCGGGTGGAGGGAAGGCTGGGCTAGCTCGGCTGCAGCTTGACTTGGCCATGGCGGCCATGGCCAAAGCTGCTTGGTTCTCCTTGCTGAAACAAAAGGGAGACGCTTGGGTGTCTGGTTGGGTCCTTGGGGTGGTTTTACCGAAGCTAGCAAGGTCGTAGAGTGGCTGAGCGTTGTTCTCCGTTTGCTCGGTAGACGACCGGCGAACTCGCCGGGCCTCGAGGTATACCCGAGACCGGATGCTGTCTGTCGACCAAACAAGAGGAGGAGGAGGAGAAGGGAATGGTGCAGCTAGAGAGGAGAGAGAGGTGTTCAGGCTGCACTTAAATAGCTGGAGATGGAAGAAGCAAATGAGTGAGCGTCGGTGGTGCTTCGATGCCACGTGCATAACAACGCCGACACTCTCCTCCAAGAAATGAATGGAGGGATAAGAACGGGGAACCGGATAGGGGTGAGGAGCTGGACGAGCAGTGTCACACGTTTTCTACTGGAGAAGAAGATTAGCCACCGACTACGGTTAGGCACTAAGCTAGTTTAGCAAAATGAAATTTAAAACCAGCCCCAAAGGTGCTCGACGAAATGCCCCAACGAACTTTTCGACGCAAATAAATTCCAGAAAAAATTCCAGTGGTTAGGTTTGTATGTGGGGAGATGGTTTCTGGACTTTGAGGTCAAATGGTGCATCCTGCTAGGTAGGTTGTTCGGAAAAAAAATACCAAAAGGGGTTTGTGACATGATCATGTCTTGATAGGATTTAGAGCATGGGGTTTTAGGTGCATGCAAATCACCTAGGAGCTATAAGAGAGACCAGGAAAGTAGGTGGTGTCTCACAACTAAACCTGCGGAAAGAATGCACCCAAGGGGACACTTGCATCATTCCAAAAATGTGGGTACAATTTGGGCATGGCACTTATGTCACCCCAACAACTAGGTGGGGGGATTTTATTTGATAAAAGAACTATGAGAAGGATAAGGCTGGTTAGATATTTATCCCATGTGAGGAATTCACATGGCTCTTGGGTCATCCAAGTGTTGAGTTGGCATGAAGATATTTTGTGGTTATTAGCGGGCGTAAGAGGGAGTGGTGGATAGGTGGCTTAAAATAATCATGTCTCCTTGGTGGGTGTAGGCAATGGCATGAGATACACCTCCTGGTTTTGTGAGGAGTGATGGAGAGGAGGAGTTGGGGAAGACAATTCCCTAAACAACACTTGCAGGAAATATTTATCCCGGGTTTTGGAAATATTGCATTTGGGGACTATGCAATATTTTTGCATGAGGAGATTATAGGTGGATAAGAAATCTTGGAATATTTGGTGGAGTTTTCTAAGCTAGGGGAAATATGGTTCATGAGGTAGACGGAATATTAGGATTTTCAGATCCCCAATATTCAGGCCAAGAGGTTTTTAGGAAAAACCTTAACCGAAGTTTTCCGGAGTGGCAAGGAATCACCGGGGACTTTCTGGAATTATTTAAGAGAAAAAGAACATGAGGGCATCCTCTAACACCAGAAAACAAAAGAAAATGGGATACGAGATAAAAAGTTTTTCAGGTGTGAGAAAATACCACTAAATCTAGTTATCCAAATTTTGGGGTGTTACAGACCTTCCCCCCTTAAAAAGAATCTCGTCCCGAGATTCGGGGAGTTATACAAGATATTCCTTGCACGGTCCATAATGCCCTACTTAAAAACATTTCTACAAAATACCATGGTTTGACAAACAAGAGGACCACCACTCAACAAGGTTTTTATATGATAATTCTACCATACTTAATGCATTTAAAAGATGGCATGGCAGGGGCTCACTCAATCAACCGACATAGGATCTACTAGCAGGTTTATAAAAATTAAATCTAAAGTTTTGCTCACCAAACACAAACATGGCATGATCAAATAAGATCTACAACCAAACTAACAAGATCAACTGGGGTGGGTAAGAACTCAAAAACCTTTATAAACCAAAGGCAGGGATATGTTAATCATAACCTTCTCCTAAGGTTTTATTTTTTGAAACGTTATACACACACGACAGGTGCACCTTTCATGTGCGTACAACAAAAGGTTTTATTTTTGAAAAGCTATAAATACATGGCCGGCGTCCCTTGCATGTATCTACAGGTTTGGAAAAATAACAAGGTTTGTTTTCAAACAACGATGTCGTGCCACAAGTGTGGGATCACAAACACCAAGATTTTGTGGGATAGAGCCATTCCCAAAGTTTGTTTTTGCAAAGAAATTTTCCCCTATAGAACTCCGGGATACGAGGAAAATAATACGTCTCGGGGTACCTCTTCACGTTGAAGTAGTCGCGGTGTCCTAGTTGGAGTAGAACTTGCATCATGAATTTCGGAAATTGTCCATCCGTGTACAGTTCGTGTCTTGCAGCAAGATTAAATGGCAGGGATACAAGCATGGGTAGAAGAATTTCTCCTTGTAGCAAAACATCCTTTTATAAAATATTTCTGCATTTTGTGGCCCAAAACAAAACGGCTGCAGCAGTATGGCATAATCATTTCAACCATACCGTATAGGCAAGCACAGGTAAACATAGACAGAAAACACTCTACAAAAATCCTTCTGTGTTCCAGCGAGGAAGAACACTCAACAAGCATTTTAAGGCTTGGGAGGGAGTTGCTCGTGGAGGGCTCGGGCCCCTTTCTCTAACATGCGTCCAGACAAGGTTCATATTGGGTGAGGAACCTTGGGGTACTACATGTAGGAGTTTTTTTCAAACCTATGCGCGAGCCAACATTAAGTGAGCGGGACACCGTGGTTACAGTGTCTCATCAAATACTTCCACTTAATAGTTAAACTTGTGCAACACACACAAAAATAATTTGCATACCACAAAATAATCCCATTCAAAGTTTGTATTAATTTACAGGTGGGCGTATGCGTCTGGGTTCACATATACTGTCCCTGTTTTAAGTGATCTGTCGTTTCTTCAAAACCTTTAACTGAAGAAAAGGCATGACGTTCCATCATGTGTCGACCAAGTGGTCAACCAGGGGATAAGAACACCAAGTTTTATTTCGGCTGATTCGACATCAACCAAGAAGCATTCAACAACTTACATTACAAGCTAACCCAAAAAAAAACAAACGACCTTCCTGACTCTTACCTACCAACACACAAGCGCCACTCAGGCTAACTAAACAAGGGTTCTACTCCGCTTGACGGCCTCTGGGGGTCGGCGGAGCGGTGCCAAGACGAAGAGTGGTGTCCACATCTGCATCTTCCGGTGGGTGGGGAATCACCGGCTTGCCTTCAAGGATTACACCTTGTTCTTGGGGTTGCTGCTGAATTCGGGCTAGCACTTGCGCCACAGACACATCCAGACTGCGTTCCAGCAAGTCATCTGGGACTGGGGCTCCGGTACCTCGAGCTTGCCCATGGTTGAGGGTAGGTGGGTTCCTTGCTCGACACTGTTGCAAGCGAGCGTGACCAAGGCTGCGCCTTGTGGTTGCGAGTTCTTCTATCAAAGAATTGCTGAACCTGGTCATTGCAGCTGCGTAGGTGACCAGGGTGATGACGGCAGGGTCGGCTTCGCCTTCGATGGAGGTTTGGATGGCCTCCGCGCCAGGTTGGGGTCGGGCTGGGAGAAAGTGGAAAGCTCGACTTTTCGCCATTGCGGGTTCTGAGTACCGTAGGCGGACGAGACCTTCATAGGCTGCTATCTGGATGGCTTGAGCAAGAGTGGGCATGCTCCTACCTGGGATCAGGTACGTCATGCTTGTGCCCAACGGACACGAGCCGATATGCACGTTCGCTCGAAATTCACTCCCGTCTAGCGAGAGTGAGTTCTCGAACACCACATACCGAGGGAGATCAGGCCTGCCAAGAGTATCAGAGACGGCCTCCGAAGAATCACTGGGAATCCGCCATACTCAGCGGCGGTGGTTTCCAGGATGACCTTGGGGTTTGCCATCGGATTCCTCTGGCTCTGGGTGTAGGATGAGATGAGAATGCGGGATTCCTTTGCGGGATCCTGCTTCAAGAGAGTTGGGTTGCCAAGGATAGCAGGAGAAGGTGGGGATAAACGGCAGCTAGGACTGGGTCTCATATACGGGGTTGTGTCGGCTCCTTCTCTTGGAAGAAACCGGCGAGCCTCACTCAGGGAATGGGACACGTCCTACTGCACCTTACTGTGGACCGACACCAGCCATGCCGGTTAGGCGGAGATGGGTCAAATCCATCGGGCTCCTTGTCGGGTAAAAAATAAGGTTAGGCTTTCCATGCTAGGGTAGTCTACAGCCAGCCTGGCGCTCTGATACCATTGTCTGTGACACCCCTCCCTGGAACATATCTCCAGAGAGGCGGTCGTCCCGTGCGCCAGCCCAGGATATCTGGCCGCACGTCACGACAGTGTAACATAATGGAAATCATTACACAATCAGGCACAATAGTGCTACAAATGGTTTACAAGGCCATCAAGGCGTGACAAAATATCAAGCCAAGCATGGCTCAGGACGGGTTTATCTGGCAGCGGAAGACGACTAAGGCAGCGGCTTGGAGCGGCTCCACTCCACAGGTATCTGGCTGGGCTATTGATCCTAGCACGCTCTTGCTCCATCTCCTTGCTAAGGTAGAAGATGAATCCTCGCCAAAATCTGGCCAAAAACACGAGGCCCGTGAGTACATTATTATGCACTCAGCAAGTATTGCCCCTCACTACAAACAATCCAACAATCATGCAACAAGACATACACTGCAAATAATATCCTACAACATGGCAAATGTACTCTAGATACATGGCATAAAAGTAGCATGGCATTGACAACCAAACATGTCATAAGCCAACATCAGGGGTATCGCCAGTACAGAGTCCAAGCCAGGTGGGGTTGGATCGTGTACCGGCAATCACACAATGAGCTTACCTGTGACGAGTAAACGAGTGCACCGATTGGTGCAAAATCATATACTTCGTGGTTGCTAGAATGAGATCACGTCTCTCATTCAACAACATCTAGGCCTTCAAGCCTCTAGCCAACTCTGGCTTTGTTCTAGCCAACTCTGGCTTTTCACAAGTAACATTCCCTGCATCATCTATTGTTCATTTAGTGAATCAGGTTGTTCAACTTTCTTTCAAACAACACTTATGTTTAGCCCCCGGACTCGACGAGGACACATAGTGTGACCGACTCTGAACTGTTGTTCCATAACCTTGGAACAAGGCTAGACATCTAGATTAGACACTCTCGAGAGGTTGCAATTACCACTCACCTAAGTGCACCACACTGAGCCGGTACTTTAGGACATCATCCCTAAGGCGAACTCAGCAAGATACACTCACCTGACCGTTCACGCTACCAAGACACTCCCTGTGTAGCCACCGACATAACTATATGCCTTATGCAGAAGTGAATCCGGCACGTCCCCAACTATGGGCAACGCCTAGCTCCGGAACCTTCGCAAGACTAGCCCCGACCAACTATGGTAACCGACTAGACTTGCCAAAAGGGTGGCATCAAAGGAGGCTCGATAGGATTACGTAGGTCAAGGCCCGCCCATGTGAGCGACAGTGGCAGTGCGTTCGATGTTCAGATTAGTGGCACTATGGACTGACCCTATCGAAGCTTGGAGGGTTGTTTTAATTTATTCAAGTTTCAACATCACAAGTCCAAACAACAGGGGTTAGTCCAACACAACAATCACGATAAACAAACACAACAACCTGCAAGTATCAGTTTCAACAAACAACAAGCAACACAAGCATAGCACATAACAACATAAAACTTGCATGAACAAAGAACAGATCGATAATAACAATAATACCCGGGTGACGGTGGCGGGAGACCCGGCCGGTGTCACTCGGGGTTAGTGATAAAATATTACAACAAAAGCATAATATTTCCCCCACTTTCTTGGCTGAGGCGGGAGACCCTGCCATTGCCCCGGAAGTGTGAGTGTCATCGTAAAGAATAACCGAAAAGCACTCATAAAAATGAGAGAGCATCCATTCCACTCGAAGGTTACCTCGACGTGGTGTCAGCAATCTCGGCAAAAGAACCGCGGAAAAGTCAGCTCCCAGCATCGCAGTCCGGATGACATATGCCAACCATATTTGACGGTGGGACAAAGGCAACTAACACGAATGCCCCCAACCCCGAGGATCATAAGCCGACATTCGTCCGCACCTCACCTCGGCGTTGAAGAAGTTGAAAAACCAAACAAAGCCCCGCAAAGCGAGACGCACAGTTGTAATAATTCCCCCACTTCCTCGGCTGAGGCGGGAGACCCGGCCATTGCCCCGGAAATGGGAGTGTTGCACAGATGAGCAATTACAAGGTAGTGCAATAATCATAATGTAGAACGACATATGCATCAATACATGACACACATATAATACAGACAATAGACAGACATGCGATAATAATAGCAGACAGACATAAGCAATATAACAATGAGCAGACATAAACACCGGCATAATACTAAGCAAACAACCAAACATTGCTGGACGGTTTATAGCAAGGGGTTAGCTTGCCTGCGAAGACGGGTTCCAGATGGTTTGGGCAGTCTCGGACTCGTCGCGGTTTAGAATCCCGAAAACGCCTAAACACGGAGGGACATACAACACATAAAATAATGGCCACGAAACTAACTAATCCACAACATGGGAAAAATAGACCCACTGGATCGAGCTTGTCGAAACAAGAATTTAGGAATTTGAATCACCTGAAACGGAGCTACGGATCAAAAGTTACGGCCGTGCGAAGAATAGCTATGCGACGCACGCGTGCGGTGGATAGCTATCCGCCGCTGAAGGCTGGGCTGGTTGCGGATTATCAGGGGATACGCTTTCAGAGGAAGAAAGCGTAAACACGGAATTGCGCCTTGTACTAGCACCAAAGTGAACGATCAGTTCACTGTTCTTCTGCTCTCCACGTACGGGAAGAGCTCGGGAGGCGGCCTTGGCGCGTCGTCGACGTCCCACAGGACTGCTGGAGAGCCGGCCGAAGGCGGAAATGGAACGGCGGCGGCGTACCGCGGCCGGGGAAGGCGGACTCGGCGTCGGGGACGCCTCCGGTGCGTCGCCCGCGAGCCCGACGTGCTCGCCGCGCGCGAGGCACGGGCGGCTCGGGGAGAGGTTGCCGCCGGCGACGGGTGGCCCGGCGAGGCCGGCCAGCGACCGCGGTGAGGTCCCCGACCTCCACCGCGTCCGGGAGGGTGGCGCCAGGAGCAGGGGTCGCGAGCGAGCTTCTAGCTCGGCCTCAAGTTCTTCTTCTCCTGGACACGTACTGTACGTACATACGCACGGTGCCGTCGAAGCCGTCCGGCGAGCGCCCGACAGCGCAAGAAGACGATGGGGACGGAGCCGTCGCCCTCCTTCGCGGCCGTGGGTGGTGGCTCGGGTGGAGGGAAGGCTGGGCTAGCTCGGCTGCAGCTTGACTTGGCCATGGCGGCCATGGCCAAAGCTGCTTGGTTCTCCTTGCTGAAACAAAAGGGAGACGCTTGGGTGTCTGGTTGGGTCCTTGGGGTGGTTTTACCGAAGCTAGCAAGGTCGTAGAGTGGCTGAGCGTTGTTCTCCGTTTGCTCGGTAGACGACCGGCGAACTCGCCGGGCCTCGAGGTATACCCGAGACCGGATGCTGTCTGTCGACCAAACAAGAGGAGGAGGAGGAGAAGGGAATGGGTGCAGCTAGAGAGGAGAGAGAGGTGTTCAGGCTGCACTTAAATAGCTGGAGATGGAAGAAGCAAATGAGTGAGCGTCGGTGGTGCTTCGATGCCACGTGCATAACAACGCCGACACTCTCCTCCAAGAAATGAATGGAGGGATAAGAACGGGGAACCGGATAGGGGTGAGGAGCTGGACGAGCAGTGTCACACGTTTTCTACTGGAGAAGAAGATTAGCCACCGACTACGGTTAGGCACTAAGCTAGTTTAGCAAAATGAAATTTAAAAACCAGCCCCAAAGGTGCTCGACGAAATGCCCCAACGAACTTTTCGACGCAAATAAATTCCAGAAAAAATTCCAGTGGTTAGGTTTGTATGTGGGGAGATGGTTTCTGGACTTTGAGGTCAAATGGTGCATCCTGCTAGGTAGGTTGTTCGGAAAAAAAAATACCAAAAGGGGTTTGTGACATGATCATGTCTTGATAGGATTTAAGCATGGGGTTTTAGGTGCATGCAAATCACCTAGGAGCTATAAGAGAGACCAGGAAAGTAGGTGGTGTCTCACAACTAAACCTGCGGAAAGAATGCACCCAAGGGACACTTGCATCATTCCAAAAATGTGGGTACAATTTGGGCATGGCACTTATGTCACCCCAACAACTAGTGGGGGGATTTTATTTGATAAAAGAACTATGAGAAGGATAAGGCTGGTTAGATATTTATCCCATGTGAGGAATTCACATGGCTCTTGGGTCATCCAAGTGTTGAGTTGGCATGAAGATATTTTGTGGTTATTAGCGGGCGTAGAGGGAGTGGTGGATAGGTGGCTTAAAATAATCATGTCTCCTTGGTGGGTGTAGGCAATGGCATGAGATACACCTCCTGGTTTTGTGAGGAGTGATGGAGAGGAGAGTTGGGGAAGACAATTCCCTAAACAACACTTGCAGGAAATATTTATCCCGGGTTTTGGAAATATTGCATTTGGGGACTATGCAATATTTTTGCATGAGGAGATTATAGGTGGATAAGAAATCTTGGAATATTTGGTGGAGTTTTCTAAGCTAGGGGAAATATGGTTCATGAGGTAGACGGAATATTAGGATTTTCAGATCCCCAATATTCAGGCCAAGAGGTTTTTAGGAAAACCTTAACCGAAGTTTTCCGGAGTGGCAAGGAATCACCGGGGACTTTCTGGAATTATTTAAGAGAAAAAGAACATGAGGGCATCCTCTAACACCAGAAAACAAAAGAAAATGGGATACGAGATAAAAAGTTTTTCAGGTGTGAGAAAATACCACTAAATCTAGTTATCCAAATTTTGGGGTGTTACATCTTCCTGACACCCTGCCGGAGGGGAGATCGTCATCGGAGGCTTCTACATTGCCATGCCTGCCTCTTGAGTGATGTGTGAGTAGTTCATCTTTGGACTACGGATAGTAGTGAAAGGATCGTATGGGCACCTAGAGGGGGAGGGGTGTGAATCGGTTGCTACACCAATTTTAATTTTTTCAATTTGGGCTTGACACAAAAGGTAAATTATCTAGATATGCAACTCGGTGAATTTACCTATATGACAAGCAACCACTAGAACTACACAAGATACAAGTAAAGGCAAACAAGGATAGAAGTAACCGAAGTGAAGCACGTGGAGACAAGGATGTATTCTCGAGTTCCTCCTTTGAGGGGTGTACGCCTCGTTGGAGGGGTGTGAGCGTCACCACAACAGTCTTGCTCAACGCCACAAAGGCCTCACCATATTCACCGATGAACCACCACACAATGATTGGTTCACCTTCCACTATCGGTAACCTTCAAGGCGGATATCGGAGCTTTACAACAATCTTGACGCACACATCCACACTGAATTGGAGGCTCCCAAATCACCACAATTTGTCACAACACAACAAGATGTGAGAATGGTGGCCTAGGTTTTCCCAATGGAAACCCTAGGCACGAATCCCTCAAGTGAATGAGGGGGGAATGTAAATCGCTTTGGTGAAGTAGTAGATATTGGCCTTCTCCTTCGATCCTCCAAAGATCAGCAAGTTTGGGTGGGAGGAAGAGGAGATCTATAAGATTTAGTGGCTCAGCTTCAAGTGTTTTTTCAAAGTCTGGTCGAGCTGTGTGGAGGTTGAAGATGAGTGGGTATTTATACCCCTTCGTGAAACTAGCCGTTTGGAGCCGTTGCAGGAAAACAGGGGCCGGATTATCTGGTTGGAGTGGGGGCCGGAATATCCGGTTTTGTAATATTCCGGCTTCCATCAAAATATCCGGCCAGAATATCCTCCCCATTGCAAAGGTCGCGCCTTGCGGCGCAAACTTTTCCTTATCCAAATTTCCTGGGGGGCGGATTATCCGCCCCAACTTGTCCGGATTATCCGGTTTTTCTGACTGCACTTTTCTTCAGAAAACTGTGATGCTCTTTTCTCTCGTATTTTTGGGGGGTCGATGCATACATGATTTAATTACCTAAAACATTCATCACTTAATACCAGATTAAAATGTCACTACTGTTGTTGCCTAACACACAAAACCAATGAGTGATTAAGAAATGTTCTTTCAACTAGGTTCATGCCAGCTGTGTGTCTGGGCTCGAGATGACAGAAACGACGAAGACCGATGATGTGTTGTTACTACTAGGGGTAAAACAACGGTGTTTATTTATTTATGTTTATATACATTTCTTACATTATGCATAAATCTTATTGCAATTATATGTTGCTTGCAACTTAATACCTTTGGGTGACAGGCTGAATAGTGATCCCGGGGGTGGATATTAGTCATAGATGCAGCTGGATAGCGGTCTATGTATTTTGATGTAATGCCCAATTAAATATTACAATGAATTTATCTTGTCATAATAACATAGTCATGCCCTCACAATGTGTAAATTGCCTAGCTGTATTTTGTTCACCCAACATGTTTACTGTTTTATGGAGAGACACCACTAGTGAAACTATGGTCCCCGGTACATTCTTTTACATTGTTTACAACTCATTTCCTGTGATTTTAATCATTACTTGCTCGATGTTCCTTTTTACTTTTATCATTGTTTTCCACACCACACGTTTAATATCTTTGTGTCGCAACAGTGGAACATGGGGTTCCCCTAGTACTGCCAAAGTGGGTCCACCCCATGTGGGCCCAAGATGAAGATGGACAAGACCAAGACTCAAGTCAAGCTGGCGGGTTCACCGTCAAGACACGCATGGCCTACGACGACTAAGGGCTCCGGTCCTGGGGACCTTCCGGGTCCCCGAATCAAGCAAGAAGGCCAGGAAGGACCCGAGAGCCCGAGTTCCCGGCAGGAGGCCAGGCTCCCTCCGGGTACTTCCTACGTCCTGTGGATAAGCACTCCACCTCACCACGGAAGACTTGGGAAGCAAGGCGAAGGCAGCGCGGGCGGGAAGCACGTCCCGTGGTGGTGTCAGCTCCTGTCCACCCCAAGGCGGACGCTCCCACCTAACCCAAGGAGACGCTAGGCTGAGGAGAGGCCACGTCTCCCCCTAAACTAGATGAGGAGGGTCCTTCACCCCGAAGGTCCCTCATGCCCCTCACGTGACCCTGTGGCAACCCCTTAGCCTATAAAAGGAGGACCAAGGCACGGAGGAGGGAAGAACAAGAACAAGAACCAGAGCAAGACTAGACTAGGGCTGCGAAGGTAGAGAGGAAGGTGATCTCCTCCGGGTCAGGATCTGTCCTTCTTCTACCTCAGCCAAAACCCTTCCGGGTACCCTGTCCGGGAGGTTCCATTGTAAGCCACACTATGAAGAACTCATCAATCCAGACATGCAGGAGTAGGGCTTTTAGCCTCCGGGCGGCCTGAACCTGGGTAGCTCCTTGTGTCCCTTTGGTTGCATGCTTTGATCGTGGAGAGGAGAGCTTGATCTAGACTCCGCCCAAGAAGACGATTCTCAGCCTCCTTCGCGCCCCGTGCCGAACCTAAAAGGGGGTATCCTATACTCCCGGTGTCCGTGCAACGAGACACGACATCTGGCGCGCCAGGTAGGGGGCGCAAGTGCTGGATTCATCTTCATCAAGTTCATCGGCAAGTTCTTCGTCAAGCATGCCTCCAAGGAAGAAGGGAGATCCTGCGGCGTCCAAGCCGGTCTCTCCCTCACGCACCCAAGCTTCAGCTGAACGTCGTGCTGCTGGCGCACGGCGGAGCGCCTCTCCGTCCCCGCCTCCCATGGAGAGGGTGGCGCCGGACGAAGTGGACGGTCGCGACAAGGACAACGGCCCTGGCGGAGCGGCGGCTCCAAAGGGCGCCACCATGCCTCCTCCTCGCTCAGGGGAGAAGAGCGTCTGCAACGGCACCGGCAAGGAGCCCACCGCTGGAGGAGGGAACCACGGCGTTCGCCCCAGCGGGGATCCACGAGCATCCAAGAGCAAGACCTCCGCGCACTCGCCTTCGGACGTGCAAGCTCGCCATGATGCTCTAGTCGCTGCCAAGGCACTGATGCAGTTCCCTCCAAGCAGCGGCGACCCCAAGGTCTACCAAGAATGGAGGACTCGCGTCGAGAGGCTCCTCGACTTCGCCGATGGTGGTCCGTGGGTCGAACCCACTCAAGCTCCCACCGTCGACAACCCCGGAGCAGCACAAGACAAAACACGTGATCCGCGAGGCCAGCCTCGTGGTGAACGTCAAGCCAAGACGGCGCCTCCTCGCACCGCGCCACCGATGGCTGATCGGCTAAACCGCGATCACGGCGAGGCCATCTCCATCGGGTCGTCTACCTCGCGCAACCCAGATCTTCGTGACGAGCTCAACAGCCGTCAGAACGAGGATATGCGCACCCGCATCGAGCGTCGCCGAGAACGTCACCGCCGGGAAGATCGGGGCATCGACCTCGCCGAAGGCTGCCTCGCCCTCGCTCCCGAGTTCCGCCACTTCAACTGGCCCAAGAAATTCAAGATCGACGTTCTCCGCTACGACGGCACCACGAACCCCCGGGACTTTCTGCAGATCTACTCTCTTGCTGCGATGGTTGCCGGGGCCGACGAGGTCATGATGGCCAACTGGTTCCCGTTGGCCCTGAAGGGAGATGCCCAGACTTGGCTTCTCAACCTTCCCAAGTGCTCCATCCGTTCCTGGCGGGCACTGAAGGAGCAGTTTCTGGGGGCTTTCCAAGGCGGGTACGAGCGCCCGGGGGCTCCCAGTGATCTCCACGACTTCAAGCAGTTGCCGGGTGAAACTCTCCGCAAGTTCATCCAGCGCTTCACCCAGAAGATGAACACCATCCCGTGCATCAAGGAGGAGTTGGTGATCCAGTCCTTCCACGCCAACGTCCGCAACCCCAAGATGCGCGAGAAGCTGAGCATCCATCGCGTCGAGTCTGCTCGTAAGCTCTGGGAGCTTGCAGACCGGTGCGCTCGAGCTGAAGAAGGAGCCAAGTTCCCCGGGGAGGATGAACCCGAGGACAAGGCCGCTCCAGCTAAGAACAAGAAGCGGGACCCTGGACCCGACAAGCGGATCTTCGTCACCGAGCCTCTTCCGAAGAAGACCAAGCCCGCGCCGACTTCCGAGGAAGAAGGTGAAGGTGATCCCTGGTGCCACATCCATCCAGAAGGCAACCACTTGCTCAAGGACTGCCGCATGCTCAAGAACCTCGCCGTCCGGGAGCAACGCCGAGCTGATGGGGTCAGTCAAGACGGTTGCTACAACTGCGGCACTGCCGGGCACATCGCTCGTGACTGTCCCACGGGTCGCCAAGGCGGAGGCGGCCGTGGATGGTACCGAGGCGGTGGCCGCGGGGGCCGCGGAGGAGGACGCGGCGGTCAAGGTGGTCGCGGGTACAACACTCCGGAGGCCGCCCACGTCGGCAACGGGGAAGCTCCGGCTCCCCAAGGAGGCAACGGCGGCAAGTATCAAGAAGTCACGGGAGTTGTCGGGTGCATCCACGGAGGGTCTTCTCTGCCTCCCTCCAACGGCGCCTGCAAGAGACTTGTCCGGGAGCTGAACGCGGTTGCTTCTGCTCCGTCCAAGCCCCTGGACTGGTCTAGCCAAGTCATCACCTTCGACCCAGAAGACCACCCTGCAAACACTGCCGGGGTCGGGACCCTGCCGCTGATCGTGTCGCCCGTCATCCACAACTACAAGGTCACCAAGATGCTGGTCGACGGAGGCTCCAGCCTCAACCTGCTGACGGCGAAGGTCCTGGCTGTCCTTCAAATCCCCCTGTCTCGCCTACAAGACACTGGGGTGTTCCAAGGCGTGAACGGAAGTGTTACTCGACCCCTCGGGAAGATCACCCTTCCGGTCACCTTCGGCGACTCCAAGAACTTCCGCACCGAGGAAATCGTCTTCGACATCGCCGACACTCCGCTACCGTACAACGGCATACTTGGCAGACCTGCTCTGGCCAAGTTCATGGCCGTCTCCCACTTCGCCTACAACATGCTGAAGATTCCGGCGCCGTGGGGCGTGATCAAGGTCAGGCCGACATCGACGATGCTATCTACTGCGTTCACCAGCTGAACCAGACGGTGGCAACCACGGCGGACATCCCTCAAGGTGTACAGGAGGATGATGATGGGGCTCTCCCCGGGGGCGAAGGGCACCCCGGGGGCTCCACATCTACTCCACCCAAGAAGGCGCCATTCCATGGCGATCCGCAGCTGACCAAGAAGGTGGCGCTAACCAGCGACGGAGTTCGCTCCATCACCATCGGCGCCCGCCTCACCGACAAATAGGAAAGCGCGCTCGTCGCCTTCCTTCGGGAAAACTCTGACGTCTTCGCGTGGGAGGCATCAGGTTTACCCGGCGTACCAAGGGAGGTGATCGAGCACAAATTGGCGGTCAATCCGGGGGCTCGCCCCGTGAAGCAGGTTCTCCGGAACCAAAGCAAGGAAAAGCTGGAATTCATCATCGCCGAGGTGGACAAGTTGATAGAAGCTGGTGTCATCCGGTCGGTTCCCCACCCAAGCTGGGTGGCCAACCCCGTGGTGGTACCGAAACCCATGACCTTCAAGTGGAGACTCTGCATCGACTTCACAGACCTGAATAAGGCCTGTCCCAAGGACCCTTTCCCCCTGCCGCGGATCGACATGATCGTGGATTCCACGGCCGGGTGCGAGCTGCTGTGTTTCTGGATGCCTTTTCCGGGTACCACCAGATCATGATGTCACTCGAGGACCAAGAGAAGACGGCCTTCATCACTCCCAAGGGCTGCTACTGCTACACCCGGATGCCTTTTGGCCTCCGAAACGCCGGCGCTACCTTCCAGCGCGCAATGCAAGCATGCCTTGGGTCGCAGCTGGGCCGCAACGTCGAAGCGTACATCGACGACATCGTGGTCAAGACCCGGTACAAGGACTCCCTCATCCAAGACCTGCACGAGACCTTCGAGAACCTCCGCCGGGTCAACTTCAAGCTCAACCCCGACAAGTGCGTGTTCGGGGTCCCCTCCGGCAAGCTGCTGGGTTTCCTGGTCTCTCACCGAGGGATCGAGGCGAATCCGGACAAAATCAAGGCAATCGAGCGCATGGAGGCGCCCCGGCGGGTCAAGGACGTACAGCGCCTCAACGGGTGCATCACTGCACTCGGGCGCTTCATCTCAAGGCTTGGGGAGCGGGCCTTACCGTTCTTCAGGCTGCTCAAGAATCAGGCCCCGTGGAGTGGACCTCCGAGGCCGAGGAAGCCCTGCAGTCCCTCAAGCGCTACCTCGCCTCGCCACCAATCCTCGTGGCACCAGAAGAGAAGGAGCCCCTACTACTGTACATTGCTGCCACCAACCAGGTGATCAGCGCTGTGCTCGTGGTAGAGCGTGACGCTCCTCCGAAGAAGTCAAGCAAGATCAAGGGCAAGCGACCCGGGAACTCTCTTCCGGGCAACCGTGCAAGAAAAGGCTGCCGGGTGACCAGGGGTCTCATGATCCTGGCGTCACTGCAACTTCACCAGCGACGCGGATCCCGTCGGGAATGGAGAATCTCCCTCCGACGAGACTTCGCCGGGGGCTACATCGTCCCCACCCCAAGACGTCGACGAGGGGGAAGCCGAGCCCTCTCAGGACTCGGCGACCCGCAAGGTGCAGCACCCGGTCTACTTCGTCAGCGCAGTGCTGCGCGACGCCCGGGAGCGGTACCCCATGATGCAGAAGCTGCTGCTGGCAATCCTCATTGCCTCCCGCAAGATGAGGCCGTACTTCCAAAGCCATCCCATCACGGTGGTGTCCAAGTACAACCTAAGAAGCCCCCTGGAGAACCCACTTGCCACTGGTCGCATATCATGGTGGGCCATGGAGCTTCAAGGTTTCGGTCTCAAGTTCGAGCACACGGACAACATCAAGAGTCAGGCGCTGGCGGATTTCACGGCCGAGTGGACCGAGACGGCGTTCGACGACCCGGAAGAGGAAACCTGCCTCCCCGGGAAGGAAGATCCTAGCGCCTGGATCATGCACTTCGACGGCTCCTACACCAAGGGGAAAGGAGGTGCTGGGGTTGTCCTAACCTCACCAACCGGGGACCGGCTGAAGTACGTCGTCCAGATGCACTACCAAGGGAACATCTCCAACAACACGGCGGAGTACGAGGGCCTGCTCGCAGGACTTCGTGCTGCCATCGGCCTCGGCATCAACAAGATCGTCGTCAAGGGTGACTCTCAGCTAGTCATCAAACAAGTGAACAAGGAGTACGCGTGCCCTCAGATGGCACCATACGTTGAAGAGGTCTGGAAGCTGCAGCGGCGCTTCGACAACTTCCGGGCTGTGTACGTCCCACGGGGAGAAAACACGGCCGCGGATGAGCTATCGCAGGTGGCGTCCAAGCAAGAACCAGTGCCTCCCGGGATCTACATCGAGGTCCTCAGGCGACCTTCGATCCCGCCCGAGAGGCTCGCGACAAGATCTGCGCCGGGGGCTGGCGACCCTTCTACCTCGACAACACGGGTAGCCAGCCCAGAAGCTCAAGACCCGGCAGCCCCTCCAGCGGAGGAAGCTATGCTTTCTTTCCGTCGGATGGTGCTACCGGTGGAAGGACCCACCCACCCTGGGCCCGGGACATCGTCAAGTACATCATGGAGCACGCCCTCCCGGAGGACGATCACGACGCCGAGCGGGTGGCTCGTCAAGCCAAGCTCTACGTCATGATCGACGGCGAGCTCTACCGGCGACGGGACAACGGAGTCAAGCTCCGCTGCATCCCTCAAGAACAAGGCCAAGTACTGCTACGGGACATCCACGAAGGCACATGTTCAAGTCATGTGGCATCAAGATCACTGGCGGGTAAAGTTTTCGTCACGGGTTCTACTGGCCAACAGTCCTCAGTGATGCGGAGCAGCTAGTCAAGACCTGTGAAGCCTGCCAATACTATGCGAAGAACATACATCAGCCGGCGCAAGCTCTGCAGCCAATTCCAATCTCCTGGCCGTTCGCGGTCTGGGGGCTGGACATCGTGGGAAAGATACCGAAGTCTGTCGGGGGCCATGAATACCTTTTCGTGGCCATCGACAAGTTCACAAAGTGGGTGGAAGTGATGCCAGTACCAAGACAGACAGCTCAAGCAGCCATCAAGTTCATTGAAGGGATCGTGTACCGCTTCGGAGTACCCAACAGAATCATAACGGACAATGGCTCTCAGTTCACAAGCCGATCCTTCCTCAACTTCTGTGAAGAGCTGGGAATCAAGGTGTGTTTTGCCTCGGTGTCCTACCCAAGGTGCAATGGGCAAGTGGAGCGAGCCAATGCGGAGGTCCTAAAGGGTTTGAAGACCAAGGCCTTTGACAAGTTAGAAGACAAGGGCAAGAACTGGATTGAGCATCTACCAAGTGTCTTGTGGTCCCTCAGAACCACACCAAGCAGAGCCACTCAAGAAACACCATTCTTCCTTGTCTATGGAGCAGAAGCCGTCTTGCCAACAGAGCTCAGGCATGGATCCCCCCGGGTACTTGCCTATGATGAAGACGCACAAGCTGAGAGGAGGATTGATGACATCAACTTCCTGGAAGAGGTGCGGTGCCGAGCTTCCTTACGATCTGCTCGATACCAGCAAGGGCTCCGCCGCTATCATGATCGCCATATCCGTTCACGGGTACTGGAACCCGGAGACCTGGTTCTCCGCAAGAAGCAGAAGCTTGATAACATGAACAAGCTGTCCTCCAAGTGGGAAGGACCTTATCGGGTGACGCATACCCTGAGACCCGGAGCTGTTTATCTGGAGGACGAGAAAGGCAGGCCGGAGGGCAACGCCTGGAACATCGAGAATCTCCGGAAATTCTACCCCTGAATACGAACATGAATCGCAGATAGTTCGAGTCAACTAAGCACGCCCAAGGGGCTAGTGTTCTGTATAAGGGTGTAAGAATCGTCGCCAAGGAATAAAAGATAAGTTTTTCAATTCCGTGAGCCTCTCTTGTTGTCGTGAAGTGTGTTATCCGTAACAACCCCCAAGCAGGGGGCTGACATGGTGCCGGTGGCTGACAGGTCGAGCGCGAGCAGCCTATCAGTAGGCGCTGCCACCTGATCGTGCCGTACTGCCGCGGTAAGAAGTGGAACGGGCAGTGCTGTGTTTTAAAGAACCTAAACACAGAAATGCACATTCAACTTTGCTTGCGGGTTGCTCCGGATGAAACACTTTCACGACATGTAAGGGAGGGTCCATTCTTTTCCTACTGAAAGTGTGTTGTGTGTAGCGCCTCTCCCGGGACAGGAATGGATGCTGAAGAGCGGCTCAGGAGCTGGATACCCGGGAAGGACAGAGTAGATCAAGGCACGGCAAAAACCAGCTAAGTCTTTGCATGTGCATCTGGCATTCTAGGCATAATATCTCGCTCGGAGTCAATATACCACCAACCTGCGCATGCTTGACAGTTGATGAGAACCTTTGCGGGGGTAATGCGTCCTCCCCGGCGAACGGTCAGATTTCCCTTCTGGCCTAGTACCCGTGGCTGTGGAGTGGACTCCCGGAAGGCATAGTGCTCTTAGGGGTGCTGCTACGGTGCGGGCGGTCAGAGCACTTGTCACCTAAGAGATCTCCTCAGAAAACTTGACGGCGCGTTAGTGCAAAGGAGGTTTGGGAAATGACCCCGGGAGTTGAGCCCTAGGATTGCATTCATCTGAACTTACATTCTGAGTTTACAATTCTGGATTACATTCAGTCGAAGCTTTTCCTGGATACATATCTAGCCTATGCTACTAAGGCCAGCTCAGGGCTCCTGGCTGTGCAGCTCTGTCTTTCTGTTTTATTGCCTGCCGGGTGCACTCCGGACTCCCGGGGACGCCTGGGATGAAGGAGGGCATTCGCGCAGGATCTTCAGGGGTCCCATGGGCCGGGGAACTTCCGGGCAAACCCCGGCACATGCTGGCTGCAGAGGAGGTGCACATGGTCCACGAACTTATCCATGATGTCTTCCTCATCCTGTACGAAGGGAAGAAATCGAGTCAAGGCAGGATCTTCCCAAGGGTCGTATTGCCAGAATCAAGGCGGCCTTACCTTGAAGACATCGTCAAGATCGCAGAGGAGGCGGATCAATCTCTGATTGCCTGCGGCCTCCTTCCATAGCTCCATCTTGATGGTGTCCTTCCGGTCGCCAGCGCTACCGATGCCTCCATGGCGGCAGAACCGGCGATGTTCCCCACTGCAGGGAAAACCAAGGAGACTCGAGGGCGAGGATCAACCTCGTCCTTTCTAGTGGCTCGGGCTCCAGCTTCGCTGGGTGCCTCCGCCGCTCCTCGAAAGACGGACTCCGCCGTCGACACATCGGACAAGGCCCTCTCTGCTTCGCCGGACATTGTTCTGCGGGACGAGGGGAGGCAAAGGAAGAAGAGGAGCGGAGCAAGGCGAGAAGATGTGGCGAAGGGGTGGAGTCTGGATGGTCTTTTATAGGCCTCCCTGCTCCACCTACCCCTTGACGCTACGGCTGCTGCAGTAATGGGAGCGCGTTTTGCAAAAAACTCGTTCTCATTCACACGGACGCGACACGAAGACAAGGAGGAAAACAAGATCTTCTTCATTTACAAGGACTACAAGGGGACGATCTTTTTTACAACAAAAAGGTTGGCTCCCGCCGAACAAGGAGCACCGCCGTACAATGGAAGACGCTACTTCCAGAATACGACGTCAAGGCCGCCAAGGAGGAGGTCAACGAGATCTCCATGGCGCCCGTCCGAAGCTCCTCGCCTTCAGGAAGACGAGCTCCCCTCGACCTTGATGTCAGATGAGTTTTCCTCATCTTCATCCTCGTCGTAGGAGCTCGAGCTGCCGCTGCTGCTCTCCATGCAGCACTCCACGCGTCCGCCATCGACACCGAAGATCTTCACGGAGAGCGTAGCATCTCCGTCGTACCGGAACACCAAGCACTGCCCCCTGGACAGGCGGCGGGCACGGGAGAACGACTTCCACCCCGGACCCAGAAGCAGGGCGCCTTCAGTGGTGCGCTCCGCCATGGCCCAGGAGGGGCCATTGGGGCAGCCTTCCACCTGCAGCCAGAAGCCGGAGGGTCCGATGTCCTCCGTCGCCATCGCGAAGGAATCCGGCAGGAGAAGCCGGCTGCGAGGCCTGCGGTTCAGATCCACGGCGAACTCGAACGGCGCGAAGCTGGTATGAACCATGCTCCTAGGAAGAGGGGCAGCGGTGCCGCGGCCTCCACGGCCGCCGCGACCGCGAATCCCACGACCTCGCGGAACAGCTCGACCACGAGTGGAGGGGCCACTCTCCGCAGCAGCTGAAGAAGTACGAGGGCGCCCAACTCCTCTCTTCGCTCTCGCCATTGGCGCTGGCAGCTTGTGGGGAGGCCTGGAGTTGGACCAAGGAAGAAGATGACCGAAAAGGCCAGGGGTGCGCCTCGCTTTTATAGCCGCGGCAGTGCCTCTGCCAAGCGTCTCCTCGGTTCTTCCGTTAGTGGGAATCGAGGGGGCCCTCGCAGTTATTCCCCCGAGCGGAGTAACTCCAAGACCTTCAAGGCCATCAGTGAAGCGAAGCTGAGAAGACCAGGTACCCGGGACCCACTTTGACCTATCTTTAGGCCATGGCCCCGGCAGCTGGAGCAAGAGCCGCCGGGACCATGCCCGGGGGCTACTGTCGCAACAGTGGAACATGGGGTTCCCCTAGTACTGCCAAAGTGGGTCCACCCCATGTGGGCCCAAGATGAAGATGGACAAGACCAAGACTCAAGTCAAGCTGGCGGGTTCACCGTCAAGACACGCATGGCCTACGACGACTAAGGGCTCCGGTCCTGGGGACCTTCCGGGTCCCCGAATCAAGCAAGAAGGCCAGGAAGGACCCGAGAGCCCGAGTTCCCGGCAGGAGGCCAGGCTCCCTCCGGGTACTTCCTACGTCCTGTGGATAAGCACTCCACCTCACCACGGAAGACTTGGGAAGCAAGGCGAAGGCAGCGCGGGCGGGAAGCACGTCCCGTGGTGGTGTCAGCTCCTGTCCACCCCAAGGCGGACGCTCCCACCTAACCCAGAGGAGACGCTAGGCTGAGGAGAGGCCACGTCTCCCCCTAAACTAGATGAGGAGGGTCCTTCACCCCGAAGGTCCCTCATGCCCTCACGTGACCCTGTGGCAACCCCTTAGCCTATAAAAGGAGGACCAAGGCACGGAGGAGGAGAGAAACAGAACGAGGACCAGAGAGGAAGGTGATCTCCTCCGGGTCAGGATCTGTCCTTCTTCTACCTCGGGCCAAAACCCTTCCGGGTACCCTGTCCAGGAGGTTCCATTGTAAGCCACACTATGAAAACTCATCAATCCAGACACGCAGGAGTAGGGCTTTTAGCCTCCGGGCGGCCTGAACCTGGGTAGCTCCTTGTGTCCCTTTGGTTGCATGCTTTGATCGTGGAGAGGAGAGCTTGATCTAGACTCCGCCCAAGAAGACGATTCTCAGCCTCCTTCGCGCCCGTGCCGAACCTAAAAGGGGGTATCCTATACTCCCGGTGTCCGTGCAACGAGACACGACACTTTGTTTCAGCAAGACAGGAAGATTGACAACCTTCATGTATCGTTGGGGCAAGTTGAGTGTCTGTGTTGTGTGTAGGTCCACGCCAACCTGCTAATTGGCTCCGTGTTGAAGCCTTTCAAGTTCTACTGGTTCGATAAACCTTGGTTTCATAACTGAGGGAAAAAAGTTCCATGTGCACAACACCACCTTCCACTTGGGGTTCCCAACGGGTGGTGATCGCACTATCAACAGTAATCCACTTTATTTATATCAACGTTTCAGGATTACAGCCTGCTTGAATAATTCTAAGCAGGAAACCAAGGGTTACATCAAAGCATAAAGGATTGACTATGCTAAGAGCTTAATTTACACATGTATGAGCTGCAAAGTTTGCATTCCTATTCAAATAAAGAAGATTGAATGCCTTGAACGAAATTCTCAGGTCTTTCAGCTCATTCAGGATATGAAATAATGGGATTCGCATCATGAAAAACAAAAAAAATCCCTACGAGATGCGAACGCACAACCAAGATTAGTTTAGGAGAATACTTGTAACAAGAGAGAGGGTAGTTCTTCATACCTTGAAGAACACGAGTGGAAATGTTTTACAAACGTGGTTGGTGTTGTCGTCGCTGATTCCCGCAGCTAGGCGATACCTCCCAGCCGCGAGAATATCTCCTCCTTGTCGCAGGCAACTCCCGCCCGAGACTGCGCCAGGTAACGAGTCAGAGCACCGCTCCCGTCGAAGCCGTCTCCGGTCGATGATGACTCCCCGTTGATGCCGACTCACTGCCGACTCCTACCACAACAGCTCCCATGATCCAAGTGTCGAAAGCACAACACCTCCAAGGTATCCACGTGTGCCAGAGGTAGCGTCTCCATGCTCGTCACGATGCTTCAGTCCGCTGACGGCACGGGAACGAGATTGGACTAGATGAGCTCTCCGGGTTGTTCTCCAGATCTATATCTAAGAGAGGTAGAAATCCCGGCAGCACCTCCACGAGAGTATGGGTGTTGTGGCTCAGGAGGTCTATCTAAGTGAACTCTTCACTTGTGCAAATGGATAAGCAACCAGCCACAAACCATTCAACCTTTACTTGGCTGCGCCAAGGGGGTAAATATAGGGCCAAGGATCCTTGCCTTGCAAGGTACCTAGGCGCCACATGGCGTGTGCCTGGACACATGTCATGTGCGGTGCCTAGCAAGGCAACACATGTCCAGTTACTTGACAATTGTCAAGTGCATTGGCTCACAACGCAACACATGTCATAGGCCATGCCACATGTCCCGTGACATGCCACCTATGGCTGCCACCTCACTTTTCATAGCCTTCCCCAATGTTCCAGATATTCCACAATGTTCTAGACTCTTCTAGAACATTACACCGGATTATTTTGGACACCTCCGGAGCCGTCCGTGTCACCCCGGAACTATTCCGAGGTTACTCAAAACACTTTTGGGAGTCGTTCTCTCATTTAATCTAGTCACAAACATGTTCGACAAGAACACTACTCTGTTAAGCGTGTGACCCTACGGGTTCGATATAATGCAGACATGCACCCGAACCATTCCGGCCAATAACGAACAACGGGATCTGGAGACCCATGAGCGCTCCTACATTATACACGAAGATCCTTATCGTGTGAACCACCATGTCGTGGATTGAATCAATCCGTATTCCGTTCCATTTGTCTCACGATATTTTACTTACCCGAGACTTGATCGTCGGTATCTCCATACCTCGATCAATCTCGTTTTCGGTACGTACTCTTTACTCCTTCCGTAATACAACATTCTATGTGACTAACTCTTTAGCCACGTGCTTCTAAGCGATACTGAATGTGTGTTACATGGAGGGACAAATCCAAATCTTGAAATACGTAACCTAACAAGTACTTTCCGATGAACCTGTAAGACACCTTTATAAACACCCAGTTACGAAGTGATGTTTTATGCTCTCAAGGTTACTTCCGGTACCAGGGAGTTACATAATCTCAATAGTCTAAGAAACATAACACTTGAAATATAATTTAGTCTGTCCATCACATCATTCTCCAATTATATGACCCCGTTGTTAATTTGACAACTCCTTGTCCATGGTTAGGAAACTGTAACCATCAATTAATCAACGAGCTAGTCTAGTAGAGGCATACTAGGGACACTTGGTTGTGTATCAAACCACACAGGTATTATGTTTTCGGAAAATACAATTATAGCATGGAGTATAAACATTTATCATGAACATGGGAAATATGATAATAAGAACTTTATTATTGCCTCTAGGGCATATTTCCAACATTAAATCCCTCCATTCGGACCCTCCTTGAGTCATGCCAGAGTGACACAAGCGAGGTACAATCAGTCTTGATTATGACCTTAGATAGGTTTTGCCGTGATGCTGCCTCCATACCATCTCTGAGGGCGATGACCAACCTATTAACAAGATGCCCAGTGTCAGTTCCTGTTTTCTGCTGTCGACCCATAGGTTTGAAAGATGGCATATTAGGTATCCATCTATCACTACAAATATATGTCGTATGACCATTCCCAATTTGACGGATCAATCCTTTCTGGAGTATATCTCTCCCACAAATAACAACTTTCCAAGTTCTGGATGCACTTGAGGAGAGAACCCGCTGATAAGAAATCAACATTAGGGAAATATCTCCCTTTTAGAATTCTAGCACACAGTCAATCATGATTTTCTAACAAAGGTTGTCATGTCTCGGGTGACGGACACCGGGAGTAGATGATACCCCCTTTTTAGGTTCGGCACGGGGCGCGAAGGAGGCTGGAAGACGCCTTACCGGGAGCAAGACCGTCAAGTTCTTCATCGAGGCGCGCGGGCAAACAACACAGAGAGACACATGGAGTTACCCAGGTTCAGGCCGCCCGGAGGCTAAAAGCCCTACTCCTGCATGTCTGGATTGAAGTGTTCATCATGGTGTGGTGTACAAGGGTGTTCTGGGGTGAGCCCGGCAGAGTTCCGGCTGGAGGTAGACGAAGAGCAGATCCTGCCCTGGGGAGATCACCTCTCTCTCTATCCTCCGAACCCTAGTCTAGTCTTGCTTGTGATCTATCTTCCTTTCGTCCTCGGTTTCCATCCTTCCTGGTTTCTTCCCTTTTCCCCTTTCTTCCTCCTCGGTGCCAAGGTCCTCCTTTTATAGGCTAAGGGGATCCGACATGGGCACGCGAGGGGCGTGAAGGGTTTCTGGCGGGAAAACCCCTCGGTGGTCCTTGGAGGAGACGTGGCATCCTCTCCTCCAAGCATTCTTTGGAGGGCGGCGCGGTCGTCCGCCCTTGGAAAAGGTGGGACGGACAAAGCCTGTCCGCCCCACCAACTACGCTCGTGGCAACGTCACCAAGACGTGGCCTTCATCTTGGCGCCCAAGTCTTCCACCAGCTTATAGCGAGCTGGCGTCCTTATCCCTTCAGCGGTACGGATGGAGGACCCGGGGCACGCCTGGCCTCCTGCCGGGCGCACGGACCCGTGGGCACTCCGCCTTGTTCTCCGGGCAAGGGGGCGACCCCGGGAGGTCGCCTGGTCCTTAGCCGTAGAGCGTTGCTGTCGAACTTGTCGGGTGTCCTTGAGGCAGATGAGCTGACTCATCTGCTGAACTTGACTCCTTGCCTTGTCCATCTTCTTGGTGGCCCCAGTGGTGGACCCACTTTGGCAGCATCAGGGGAACCCCATGTTCCACTGCTGCGACAGTAGCCCCCGGGCATGGTTCCGGCGGCTCTTGCTCCAGTTGCTGCCGGGGCTATGGCCAAAGAGTTGGCCAAAGTGGGTACCCGGCGCCTTGCCCTGACTGCTTTGCCGGAGGCTCGCCATGGCGAAGTAGAGACGAGCCCCCTGAGCCTTCTTGGACTTGGTCGTGGCGAACATTGCGGTTCGCACGGACGGGCAACGTCTATCTTGAATCCAACGGGAGGGAGCGCTCGAAGGGGAACGTCCCCTTGATCCCCGAGTCAGTCGGAGTAATGGGGCCACGACGTGATGCGTGGGATGCCTTATAAGCCACGCCTCGTAGCACTGTAGCCGTTACTCCCCAAAGCTGCGAAATCCCCAAATCGCCGCCTCCATCTTCCTTCCCTAGCTTCGAGCCGCCGCCTCTGCCGTCCGCCGCCGCAGCTCTCTTTCTGCTCCAATGGCGCGAGTGAAGGTCGTGGCTCGGAAGAAGAGAGCCACCAGGTCCTCACTCTTGAGGCAGGAACTGTCTCCCAGGTCCGAAAGGGCGCGACAAAGATCGGAGCGCGACGCCGAGCGGGCAGAGCTTCGCAGGCGGCAAGCCTTGTTTCTGAGTGACTATGCTAACAACGCCGAGATGATGCGGAAAGCCAGGCACCTCAGAGTGATGGAGTCCGACGACGCGCCTGATGCTCCTGCTCGAGTGCCGACGAAGGTTTTCCCACCTTCGGAGACCAGGGCGCCCGGGCAGATCCCAATTTTTTACGGCCTTCATGCTGATGGGACTTGTTCCCCCTTCTCAGATTTCTTTTTGGAGATCTTGCATGCGTACGGGTTGAGGCTTCTGCATCTGACCCCGGGCGCGATCTTGGATTTGACGGTCTTCGCCTACGCTTGTGAGGCGTTCGTCGGGGTGATGCCGTCTTTGGCTCTGTTCCGCCACTTCTTCTACCCCGCATCGGGAAGGACGGCTGGATGGGGGGCGGTGTCACCTTTTGCTTCCGCCAGAAGGTTAAGCTGAACTATCCTCACATGGCAATCAAGTCCAAGTGGGATGAGTGGAGGCAATGCCGGTTCTTGGTCGAGGTGCCAGAAGCCCGGCCACTCCTTGAAGAACCGACGGAACATCCAGTGAGCTTGGAGACCTGGAGGTGCATCAGCTATCAGGATGATGATCTTTCGGCTGTGGTAGCTCGCTTCAGGCTCCTCCGTGAGAAGGGAGTTTCCGGAGCTGCCATCGTTGCCCATTTCCTTCGCAACCGCTTGGCGCCTCTGCAGAAGCGGCCACACTCAGCTTGGGATTCCAGGGCCCCCTGGATCCGTCTCATCTGAGGAGTCCTGATATGGATCACGCCCTCCTCCAGGACAACATGATCGGGATGTTCACCCGGGACGTCAAATACAAGCTGCCGGCAGGATTTCGGCCCCTGTGTGACGACCAGGAGAAGGCAGAGATTCTGGAGTCAATGCCGACTTGCGATGCCTTCGGAATTGTGGGCCGCTCTGATCACGGGCCCAAACCTGCCGGGACAACGACCCGGAAGGCCAAGGCTCCATCTAGCTCCGACGAAGAAAGAGAGCCCCCTGAGTCTGAAGAAGAGAGCGAAGAGGAAGAATCCGGGGAGGACTCCGCTGGCTCTGACGACGGAGACGATGGCGACGGTAACGAGGTCGCCGCCGGTGACGACGACGGCAGCGACAATGAAGACGATGGCGAAGACGGCGACGACGACGAAGATGACGATGACGACGATGGTGAGGACACGGGGAAGATGATTTCTTCCCCGCATCGCTCTCGGGGACCATCGTGGTCCCCGACCCGGGGGCAAGAATTCTTTTTCCCGCCCACTGAGGTGGTTGGTGGCGATGGCGACCTCATGGACGCGGAGACCAACGCGGCCGACTTTGTCTTGGTCCCACGACCGAGAATGTCCTCCACCGCTCGCCTCCTGCGGCGGGACCAGTCACCTCTTCGGGCGAGCATCAACAGAGCACCCACGCCTCCTCTGTCGGGTCTGCGGAGGTGCCGGCGTCCTTGGGGAACAAGAGCACCCGAGAGTAAGCTTTTCCCCAAACTTCTTCCAGCTTTTTTGTACTTCTCTTCTCCCAAGGAAGATGACCATGTGTCGGTGCAGGGGCTCGCCTTCCTTGGAGACCAGCAAGAGGCGGCGCGACGCGGTGGAAGATGACACCGCCACAAGCTTTGGAGCTTGTGGCGGAGGGATGTTCCCTCCCTCACTGGCGGAAGTCGACGTTCGTCGCGGGAGCGGGGTAGGGAGCGCGACTGTGGCCTCCCCGGCCCGCCCCAGAGAAGGCCCAGATGCCAGGACGCCAGAGCAAGCAGGTATACTCGGCTCCCGAGTATGCCGTTCCTGTTTCATGTCCTCAATGTGCTTGATGCTTTCTTGTCTCCAGATGCTTCTGTGGCGAATGTCTTCTCCCCGGGTGACCTACTTGGCGTTGCCAGCCAAGAAAACCACCCTCCTTTAATCCTTCAGATGGCCAAGAGGTGTCCAAAGGCGTGCCCAGCTCACGCGTGGCTGGGACCCAAACTATGATCCTTGCTCCAGGCCGAAACCGTGACGACGCGCCGGGTCCTGAGGTCTCCCCTGACTTGCTGGAGAGCTCGCTGATGACCGGGCAGACTCTGAGAACGTTCACCAATTTCTCCACGAATTTGGGAGCCAGCGAAGAGATCGCCGAGCTGACGAGGATCAAGGAGGACCTCGCCGCCAAGCGTTTGAAGGCTGCCAGTGCCCCGGGGAGCTCTTCGGAGGCGGCTCCCCAGATTATTATCAGCGGGGAAAGCGCCATGGACGCCATTCTCCGCGGAATGCACCAGTTGGATGAGGAGTATAGCGGTCGTGAGGCAGCCATCGTGGAGACAATTGGGAAAGCCGAAGATCTGATCCAGAGGGAATGGGCAAGCTCAAACCGTCTCGCAGTCCAAGTTTCCAGCCTGTGGGAGTCCCTTGAGCAGAAAGTGCAGAGCGGAAAGCTGAGCACAACCGACGCGAGCAGGCTATGGCGGTGAGGGAGCAGCAGCTGGCGACCCGGGAGGACGAGCTGGCTGGAAAGGGTAAATCCTTGGAAAGCCAGAAGCTGCAGCTGTGTAGCACCCCGACCCACCCCCGGGTCGGGCCTGTCACCCCTGGCAGCTCTCTAGGATCTCTAGACTGGCCCCACAGATCAACACTAGTCTTTTCTGCGCACTTTGTCCTCACTCGTGCCCACGGGAAAGTGCGCACCGGAACGAGTTCCCGGTCGGTCACCCATCCTTGGAGTGCTCCGGGCCAAGCACGCTTAACCTCGGAGTTCTTTCCAGATGTGCTTCCGGAAAAGAAGTTGCAACTTGTTGACATGAGTATCCTATCAATCCTATTGAGCCCTGAGCCAGGATCTCACATCCTTCCCCCTTTAGAAGACCGATGCCCTCGTCGGTCAGCCCCCAGTCCAGGAACTTCCCCCCTTGGCACCCGTCTGTGCGCCCAGTGCCGGCACATGCTCCACATGTCCACCCACTGACCCGCACACGCCGAGTTACCGCGAGGGTCGGCTCTGATACCAAATGTAGCACCCCGACCCACCCCGGGTCGGGCCTTTTAACCCTGGCAGCTCTCTAGGATCTCTAGACTGGCCCCACAGATCAACACTAGTCTTTTCTGCGCACTTTGTCCTCACTCGTGCGCACCCGGGAACAAGTTCCCGGTCGGTCACCCATCCTTGGAGTGCTCCGGGCCAAGCACGCTTAACCTCGGAGTTCTTTCCAGATGAGCTTCCAGAAAAGAAGTTGCAACTTGTTGACATGAGTATCCTATCAATCCTATTGAGCACTGAGCCAGGATCTCACAAGCTGGAGCAGGAAACAGAGCGGCGTCTGAAGGATGCCGCTGACCACCACGGGAGGCGCTCGAGGCCAAGGATAAGGAGATCAAGAGCCGCCAGCTTAAGGAGGAGGAGAACAACCAGATCATCGAGAATATCAAGAAGATCCTCCACCAGGAGCAAGAGTCCGTCCGCGCTTTGCAGCAACAGGCCGAGAAAGATGGCCAGAAGATATCTGAACTTGAAGAGTCTATGAAGGCGCGGAGCGACGAGCTTGCGGGGTTGAGAGAGAACAACCAGAAGCTGGTCCAGACCAACTCCCAAGCGTCAACTGAGCTGTCGAAGCTTCGCCGCTCCAATCAGGAAGGTCTGGCCATGATTGCGGAAGCCAGCCAAGAGGCTACGAAACGAGTGGAGCGGCTGAATCTGAGAACTGCACTTCCAACGTTGGAGCCAAACTGCCAGAGCTTGCCCCCTGTCGTGCATTTCATCAGGAAGGTTGCTGTCGACGTTCGAACCTTCAAGAACAAGATGGCCGCCCAACTCGTTGCTGATAAGCACGAGGCGAGCAAGCTGACAGCAGCTTCGGTGATGGCGGCGTTCCGGGAGGCCAACCCAGACGCCGTCATGCCGAATTTCGTGGCATCATCCCCTTCCAAGGACTCCCTCCAGGCGGTGAACGCTCCCGCGACCGCAATTGCCATGAAGATGTTCCCGTGCCATTAGATTTCCTGCAAAACATTCGAGCACCTCGTGCCCCAAATGTAATAAAACTCTGAGTCAGATTTCATGCTTTGGCTCCAAAACTTGAATGTAACATGCTAGAACTTGCTTTGCTGCTCTACTTTGCGAGTATTTTTACTGAGCTTAGCATGTTTTTACTGTCTCCACGTCTTTCTGAGGGATCCTTCGGGGATGTAAGCTTACCTGTGAGGCCCTGACCGGTCAGGAAGGCGCTCACAAGCCCTACCGATTCCCAGAAGGCCGCTCACTCTGTTGGCACGCACGTCCCCGGGAAGTATTAGGTCTCGCACCGCTTTTTACCCCCGGGAGAGTCGCTACCCCATGAGTGCTCGCTCGACGGTCGAGCCACGTTCCCGATTTTTACACATGTTTTATACCCGCAAAATAGATAGCCATACACAGAGAAGATTTGCTCAAGGAGCACTTATCTTTCATTGATCACACGAGCCCTTTGAATTGGTAACTTGACACTTCCGGGTGCATCTTGCAGTGACATGTTTCAGCGAGCCTGGCGGGGAGGAAGGTTGAGAGCTTCCTCTCCTTGGGCACATCGGTCAGCTATGTTCCACAGGTCCTCCAACGTGTCCACAGCATGAGGGCTCAGTTTCTCGTGCATTTTCAGGTTGCGGACGTTGACGTGGAAGACAGCGATGACAGAGACCTCTCAGAGATCAGCCGGGGGAATGCGGTCGACGATGCCCCGGAACCTCCAGATGTAATGACGCAGCGTCTCCCAGTCTCTTGTTCCAGACGGTAGAGATCAAGGACGGTCGCTGGGTATGGCGTGCAGCAGGTCTTGAGGTGTTGTCCTGCTTGATCCTCCACCTCTCCGGGAGCGTCGCCGGGGATTAGAGCTCTGGCCAGTGCCTTCGTGGAGAGGCTCCATGGGCCTCTTGCCATGAAGATCCTCGGGCTGCACTCCCTCCGGCGGTGCTGGTACAGGAATGGCAGTGCCGGCGTCGATAGTCGGGGCAGAACTTGTGGGAGCGTGGCATTGGTGAGCGTAGCTCAACAGACTTTCCAAGCTTGCGATCCATGCCTTCGCACGGGGATCGTTCTTGCACTGATCTGGTGGGAAAGAAAGAAGCGCTCGGGCTGCACCCAAGGCTTCCTCTAGCCCCTAGCTATTCCGAGTTGACTGACTTGCCGGCTCACCAAGGACCTCCCGAGTTCCCGACATGCTTCTTGCTTGCTGACGAGGCGGCCACCCACCTTGGCCGGAGGGTGCTGATGACCTTGTTGGAGAGGAAGAGTTCAGGGCAGTTTTCGTCGCGGACGAGAAACTGCCTGCTGATCCTGCCGCGAACGTAGAGCTCAACGAAGGTCTTGAGACGGACGAAGAGCTCGACTCAGATTTGGTCCCGGACCAAGTGCGTGGCGTAGAACTCGATGAAGAACTTGACGCAGAACTTGAGGTTGATGAAGACGAATCCAGCGCTTGCACCCCCTACCTGGCGCGCCAGATGTCGTGTCTCGGGTGACGGAGACCGGGAGTAGATGATACTCCCTTTTTAGGTTCGGCACGGGGCGCGAAGGAGGCTGGAAGACGCCTTACCCGGGAGCAAGACCATCAAGTTCTTCGTCGAGGCGCGCGGCAAACAACACAGAGAGACACACGGAGTTACCCAGGTTCAGGCCGCCCGGAGGCTAAAAGCCCTACTCCTGCATGTCTGGATTGAAGTGTTCATCATGGTGTGGTGTACAAGGGTGTTCTGGGGTGAACCCGACAGAGTTCCGGACGGAGGTAGACGAAGAGCAGATCCTGCCCTGGGGAGATCACCTCTCTCTCTACCCTCCGAACCCTAGTCTAGTCTTGCTTGTGATCTATCTTCCTTTCGTCCTCGGTTTCCTTCCTTCCTGGTTTCTTCCCTTTTCCCCTTTCTTCCTCCTCGGTGCCAAGGTCCTCCTTTTATAGGCTAAGGGGATCCGACATGGGCACGCGAGGGGTGTGAAGGGTTTCTGGCGGGAGAACCCCTCGGCGGTCCTTGGAGGAGACGTGGCAGCCTCTCCTCCAAGCATTCTCTGGAGGACGCCGCGGTCGTCCGCCCTTGTAAAAGGTGGGACGGACAAAGCCTGTCCGCCCCACCAACTACGCTCATGGCAACGTCACCAGGGCGCGGCCTTCATCTTGGCGCCCAAGTCTTCCACCAGCTTCCAGCGAGCTGGCGTCCTTATCCCTTTAGCGGTACGGATGGAGGACCCGGGGGCACGCCTGGCCTCCTGCCGGGCGCACGGACCCATGGGCACTCCGCCTTGTTCTCCGGGCAAGGGGTGACCCCGGGAGGTCGCCTGGTCCTTAGCCGTAGAGCGTTGCTGTCAAACTTGTCGGGTGTCCTTGAGGCAGATGAGCTGACTCATCTGCTGAACTTGACTCCTTGCCTTGTACATCTTCTTGGTGGGCCCTAGTGGTGGACCCACTTTGGCAGCATCAGGGAAACCCATGTTCCACTGCTGCGACAAAGGCCATGTTTGCTTTCCTAGCATTGCATCATTGAATAGCTCAAAGTCCCTGAGGCCCCGTCCTCCTGCACATTTTGGCACAACCATCTTTTCTCATGCATGCCAATGCATACTCTTTTGTCTAGTGAACCACTCCACCAAAATTTAGACACAATTGTCTTTAATTTAGAGCACAACCCTTTAGGCGTCGCTTGGAACGTCGTTTATTAGCCAAAATGACAGGATTTTCCGACGGACCAAGGGAGGCCCTCCTAAAATTACGGCGCCCTGGGGGAATTCTTTCCGCTCCGTAAAGGAAACCGACATTCCAAGCGAGCCCTTAGTGAGTTTGAAACAACTCATAGAGTGGGTTGGTAGAAATGCCTGTTCACATATATTTTGACTGCACCGTGATTTTGCATGTGGACCTAAGAGAGTCAGACTACTTATAGTGGGGAGTAACATGAAGTAGTAACATGCACATGTTACTAGCTTATGTTACTACCTCTATAGTGGGTAGTAACATAAGAGTGGTGTCATGCAAGTCAACATTAATTAAGTTGTAGACTCACGTTGCATTGAAATATGTGATGTTTCGGTAACTAGCTATGTTGGTCCAACCTACTCTCTCCTCATTAATTACTTGCCATATCACCTTATTTGCTTACGTGACATTAAAGTTACTTGCTATGTTACTCCCACTATGGGTAGTCTCACTAATGATGGTAAGGAATTAAGCGGTACTCAATTTTGGCAACGGAATTGCTTTGCATCCGACACTAGCTGTCCGATACTTGTACTCCCTCCGTTCCAAATTAGTTGACTTGTATTTGCCTAAATACGGATGTATCTATACTTGTTTAGTGTCTAGATACATTCATATTTTGATAAGCGTGAGTCAAATAATTTGGAACGGAGGGAGTACGACGTACCATCCGACGGACCTGCCTAATTACCTGATGTAATCAAAGGGCTATCGGAAACCGTCGGACAAACGTCGGACAAGAATCGTCGGACGTATAGCAGGCCTCTTTTGGCAAAGAGCCAGCTGCGCACGCCCATTAAAGCGCCATGTCACAGCCTCCTACAGCTCAGCTGCAATACCATTGATACCCTTCACCGCCTAAGAAACTCAGAGCATACCTTACACTACCACCTGAGGTTATTATCGTCATTTTCGCCGGCTCCTAACGATCACAGTTCATCCGTCCAATAAATATTCCATTTTAAAAACCATTTCCGTGCAACCTTTTTATGCCCGAGACAGTAGGAGGACAAGAGAGCGAGACAAGAGAGCGAGGGCGACCAATAAATTCCTATTTTTTCGCACATTTTTTTTCTGGGATTTCCCCGCCTCTTGTCCCAATCGGTTGGTGGGCGTCCTCGTTCTTGGCTTCCCCGATTGAATCCGTGGGAAGCCAGAGATAATTCTCTTTCCGCTGCGTTTGTTGTTTGAGTTCTTCCTGATTTGTTCCCGAGGAGCCACCATGAGCGCCGGAAGCGGGAGTTTCCTCGAGATCCAGCCCTCGGAGCTGGCATTCCCCTGTAAGTTGTCTCCAGATCTCGTCTCCGATCGAATTGTTAGGATCGCGTCAGGGAATTAATGCTGTGTCTACTCCGTCCGACGGATCTTGGTCAAAGCTGGGATCTTGCGATGGAGGCGAGGCCATTGGTCCTTGCTAATTGGATTCGTGTGTCTGATCAGCTCGTGCGCTTTAGATTTGAATTCAGGATCGTGGACGATATCGTGATTCCTGCAAACCGCTCACCTACTGCATGGCGTTCTGTTCTTTCCTCGTCTTCTTCTTTTTTCCTGGGACTTCAGTTAGTTGTACATGGAATGTCAGGCTGTATCGACTATCGATGGAAGGCTTCGAATGTGCACTGCGCATGCGTAGAATCATCATTATGGTAGTCGTTCGGCCTTCCAGGAGCTTGGGATCTGGCTAACAAATATGCGCCTCTTAGCTAACACTGATCTGGTATTTGCGAGTGGCTTGAAATGAAATAAAATGTGCCTGCCAATTCACACTGTGTTTATGATTCGATATTATAGTCAGTCTTAGCTGATTCTGCACAGGATCGTGGTGTGTTAGATTTGTTCTTTCAACAATCATGGTTCTGTTCAGTTCGCTTGCCCTCATTGTTTTTATGTGTCTTTGCATTGAATAGCTGGAGGTTTGTACTTGTCTTCCATTGTCAAAATGCGTCTGAACTTCTATTTGTACATGCAGTTGAATTGATGAAGCAGAGCTCATGCTCCATGCAACTCACCAATAAGACTGACCATTACGTAGCATTCAAGGTAAGCTGTTGTAAATTTTCAATCCTATACGATCCATGTTTTTATTGATGAACATATAGATCGTTCTGATAGACGAGATCATCTTTCGCAGGTCAAAACAACCAATCCAAAGCAGTACTGTGTGCGCCCCAATATCGGCGTTGTACTGCCTGGATCGACTTGTGATGTCACAGGTAGCTGTCTGTCCATCATATAGGGATAAATAGCTTAGCACAAGGAAAAGTCTGCGTAACTTTCTCAGTTCTCGATTTAGAAGTATCTTAAGCATTTTTTCTGTTGTTAGTGACGATGCAAGCGCAGAGGGAGGCACCCACTGATCTGCAGTGTAAGGACAAATTCCTAGTTCAAAGTGTTGCAGCTGAGAATGGTGCCGCAACTCAAGATATTACTGCACCAATGGTACCTGCTCTGACACTCCCCATTTTTTGTATTATTTCTGTCAATTTGCTCCCTTGCTGCGCACATCATCATTTCATTCATCTGTGTGGTTTCATGATGACAGTTCAACAAGGAGCCAGGGAAGATTGTTGATGAATGCAAGCTGCGTGTAATTTATGTGCCGACATCTACACCCGGCTCAATTTCTGAAGAATCCGAACAGGGGAGTTCTGCTCGTTCATTTGAAAATGGAACCCCTAATTCCACAATACCACAATCTGTAAGTTACTGAGTTAGCTCTTTCGTTTTATTTTCTAGTTTTTAATGGATTTCCCAAGGTTTTTCTTACATGGTAAATTATAATCTATTTAATGTCCAACGTTTAGGTATTTAGATCAGCTGCTGAACCAGGAAAGGAGAAGTCTTCAGAGGTATCCTTTATCTCTTTATCCAACCCTTATAATTCGCAAGAACTTGTGAACAACTTGTTGATTGCATATCTATGATGTTGGAATTATTCTGTATGCCCTCTGCTGGGACCTTGCACTAACTGACTAATTTACATTTATGGATCGTAGACTCGTAGTATAGATTGTTCAGAAAATTTGAGATAAAATCGGTCTAGACACTCAGAATGGATCGCTGCGGTAAAATCCTCTGGAAACATATACTAACTTGCAATTGCATGACATGTCAAAGTGTCAATGATAAATATCTGTTCATGATAAAAATAAACTTTTGTGCCCCCTAGCAGTCAGTACCACCCTGCCCTGGTATCATCAGGTGGCCCCAACCACTGCGTTCTTGATGTGGTGATAAGACTGATGAGTGAGGTTCATTACCACCATTAAAACATATGGTAGAGGTGGCACGTTCCTGAACTTAGTCTTAACTCTTAAGTAATGCATCTAGGACTTGTATCACTATCGACATGGGAATCTAAAAGTAGCTTAGCAATATTACTACTAAAACTCCATAATATCTAGAAAAAAGAGGCCTGTCAAGTAGCATATGATGCATTCTTTTATCCTACTTTCGTAATTTTAGTGCCCCTAGGTTTCCTGGTATACCCTCACACAAGATGAATTTGTGATTTACATGAGTTACCTATTTCTTGGAAGCTTTTCACTTATTGTATTGTACAGGATGAATTGTAGCACATATAAGAACAAATCCTGTGTTCTTGATGGTATCGGCTACTGTATATATGTAGTTGTAAAAGTTATCTGACAACAGAATGCCAAAATCATGATCTCTTAGTTGTCACTCTGCATCTTAAAATGCCTTTGAAGTTTTATGTTTTGATAAAATATACTCTCATCGCTAATTGTTCATTCTAGGCAACGTCCATCATCTCCAAGCTAACTGAGGAGAAAATGTCTGCTGTTCAGCAAAACCAGAAGTTGCGACAAGAGCTGGTAACTGCTTTCACAACTATGATAGTTCTAAATTAATGCTGAATTACAGAGTATTATTCTTGAATAGAATTCCATCATTTCTTTGTTTCTTTGCCATTCCATCTCAGTGGCGACTCAAGGGGTCGTTTATCTCAGTTGCTACTGTAATGTTCAACAAATGATATAAATGTTTTTTACTTTCTGCTTTCATTATCATCAAGGGAAATGTATAGGATAATCTACTGCATTTTTGGGCTTCTTGCTTTGCTCGCCCCGACAAAGAAACCTTGTTAATACTTAAGTACCATTGGTTTATACAAGCCAAGCATGCTTAAAGTATTATTCAGATTTTCAATTGATGCAATTAAGAGTTCCATGCTCATAACCATTTACAGTTAAGACAGTTCGTTCGATTAGATTTATTTTTCTTAAATTTGTTCTTTGTTAGAGATAGCCATGAAAGCCGGTGATTGCTAACCATGTGCTGTCTGGACTGAACCTTATGTTAGTATGTCTAACAAATTAGTTGATCTTTCTTCATGTAAGCTGTCTAAAGACAACAATAATTTACTCGGGCTTCAAGTTCAGATGACCTATCAATGGACAATGCAATTCAAATATGCAGTGCATTTTGGCTCTTGTAAATAGTAAAAACTGTGGCATATAAAAAAACTCCCCACTGACAAATTCTAAATTTTCATTTCCTGGTTTTGTTTTTGTGTACCCATTATTTCATCGATAAATATCGAACTTACCGCGTGCATGATTATGCATATGAGCTCGCTTGCTTTTATGAATTCCATGGATAATGTGAACATGAACACACTTTATCAGTCCATGTGATAAAATCTTTATGTTTCTCTTTAATGCAGGATCTTCTACGCAAAGAGAGCAGCAAAAGCAACAGCGGTTTCTCGATCACCTTCTTGATTGTTGTGGGTATTCTCGGCATCATCGCCGGTTTCATCCTCAAGAAGACATAGAAGAGGTAGTCCCCAACAAAATTATACTCCGAGGAAAGGATACCAACATATGGGTTAGCCCCATCCCTTGTGTTTTTCCTCCTGAAAGGAGCGCCTGTTCTAACTTGTAACAGCAGCCCCACCTAGAAGCTTTGGTTTGTGTACATTACATGGTGTTTTTTTCGTGATTTTACATCGAGTAGACTTGTTTTAATTCTTAACAGTCGCAACCTATGTCACATTTACCATAACCTTCATTCATTCTGATCGCACATTTGTGGTACTAGACTTTTCTCTAGTTTTGGAGATTGTCGGTGCTTCTGTAGTTTCATCAAGAACTCAAAACTTTCACTGACTGCAATGCAAAGTAGTATGTGATCACGTGAACTCTGTCATGTAGTAAGCATTCAGTACAAAGGAAATAGATGTTTGAAGTAGTCAACAAATCATCAGGGCGATCAGTCTGAATACAACATGCCTACTTAACTACAGCCTGAATGTAACATGGTACAGTGTTTCTGTTCCTACTGTTAGGCCTGTAGAGCGCCAGGTACCTGATCTTCAGGTAGGTACGATCCACTGTTCCGGACGGCCAGGAGCCTTCAGGAACAGCCACAATGCCGCCACGATCCCGCCGGCGAGGAACCCTAGCAACAGGCACCCACACCTCGCCGCGACAATCCTGATCGGAGAGCATGGCACGACTTCGTCGGCTGCCGTAGTCTCCTCCGTCGAGGCCCAATCGCCGTTTCTGCCGTTGCATCCGCGCCGTGCCTTATTGCCTGCCGCCGAGTCGCCGCCCTTCTGCACTTCCGTCACGCCGGAACCGCCTCCGCAGACCGTCTCGCGGCCGCCATCGTCGCTGTCCCTCTGGTACATGTCGTGTTCGTCGTCGCCCATGCCTGCCCTCGTGATTCGTCTCGGTGTCGCATTGTTTGGGACGTCCAGGTTTTAGACTTGGGCACACGATGGGGTCGTGCCGTTTGGCGAAGGGGTGCAACTGCCCATACGGATGCGCGGCTTGGCACCAGTTTTGTGCCGTCGGATCAAGCCGGATATATCCAAGTATTTTTTGACATGTAAACAGATCTACAATAACAGCTTTTCCGAATTTCAGTTGCTTAAAATTTCACAACGCTTAGCCCACAAACCGCGATTTTTTTTGTTAGCTTTTAACTATTTTGTGGAATTATGAGAGAATGATATGATATAAAATTTTAGAGACTTGATTGAGATTTAAAGAAAAATCAAAGAAATTTGTAGTAAATAACAATTACCGAACTGATACACATCGGATATCCAATCTAGGGTTCCCGCCCCTCTTGCCAGCAACGACGCCGGGCCGTCCCCCTCCGGTGGCTCCTGGGGCCATGCGGTGGGCCAAAGTCTCTCGCCGGCGGGAGGATTTATGTTCTTTTTGTACGTAGTTTCAATGTCTTCTTTCTTCTTAGGTATGGTGAGGCGGCAGTGACATTCTGAATTTAGAATAAGGTCCTCCTTACTTAGGTGGTGCGCCTAACACTGCGTGGGGGGGGGGGGGGGGGGGGGGGGGGTGGAGTTGTGTATCCTGTCGGTTTTTATGTTCATTGGTGTGGTTCCGGGTGTGACACTTTCGATCTATGGTTCTCTTCATTGACGATGGTTCTGCTCTAGAGCGCTAGTCCTTCAGGGTCTTAACACAACGACTTCTTGTCTATCTACTAAAAAAATCTCTACTACAACAATCTTTGCCCAATCCGGTGAGGGAGGGGCTCGGGCGGAGGCACAAATCCGGCTTGCTCGAGTGCTTTTAGTTTTGATGGTCCAAAGACATGTCCCTTAGTTTTTTATTTTCTCGGTGTAATTGTCGATAGTACATTGAATTATAACCGGTCCAATATCGACAATTTTTCACCCAAGGCCTCGCTTGGGAAGTCTAATCCATTCCCCACCCGTTACTATTTTCAAAGGTTTTTCGACATGCACAAGATACCTAGTGAATAAAATCATTGTTCGATAAGTTCCCTTTGGCAACAAAGTACAATTTTCCACCTATAATCGAATTACTCTATGCACATGAACAAAACCGAGGAAAAAAGTAACAGGAAAAAATACCTTTGATTCTTTGTGTTTGGATAGGAGGTAAGGGAAGCATGAAGCGCCATTTTTGCCTGCGCTAGACCGACGTGCTCCAAGCCAACGAACCAAGGCAAGCTAGCATGACTCAGTGATCATGAAGTATTGAACGGACAAGAAGACATCGGTTTTGTGGCGGCCCTCTCGTCTCGACATGCAGATGGCCGGAATCATGACCTTCTTCCTCAAGTTCGACCGATCTTCTCTGCCTCAATTATGCCTTCCTTTTTTCCACATGATCTTATCCTTGTGCTGAGAATTTCTCCTCAGTGGATTGTGGGTTCTCGTCAAAACGGAAGAGTAGCACTGACGAAGGAGGGTGGATCAGCAGGGGGCAGAGGGCTCAATGGCGAGGACAATGAGAGGAACGGCGTTCCAGCGGTGAGGAGACGACAGTACAGTTAGCGCACGGGAAATATGGGAAGGATGGGCGACGGGGTCTCTCTCCGGGCGGCAGTGCGCCATGACTCGCAAATGAGTGACATGAGACTTCAGGAGGAGCAAGACATTTGTTGGATAAAAATTCAACCCTCTACCCTAGTTTTTTATTTTCTCGGCGTAGTTGTAAATAGTACATTGGATTATAACAAGGGTCAATATGGGCAATGTTTCACCAATGCCCAGTTTCTTTCCTGCCCTTGTATTCTACTCTGTTTTGCGTCGCTTCCGTTGATGGGCCATCAGTCCAGTGGTTGGAGCGCAGTGGTGCTTTCCTTCTGGCGTCGTTGGAGAAAAGTCCCACAATTTGGGCATTAGTTGAGTTTCATTTGCATTATTGCATACTCATGGATCGGTATAATTGGACACACGGAAACTGCCAGACATTTGAACTATTTTCAGGTCAGTCAATAGCTCTTTTAGTATTGTTTTTGTAATCGATATAATCGTGTACTCTTTGCTGGTTTAATATATATGGTAAAATTCAAAAATAAATAAAAAAAACACATTTTTTCTGTATTTTGCGTGATTTTACATTCCGGTCGAGGATCTTTTACAGAATGCAGTGACGTTGAGTCAATTACACCCCTGCCCCACCTGTCTTAGCTCTAAGAAGTTATTAATCATGCGATATGCCATGATATTTTTCTGGTTGAGTCATGCTTGTTTGACTCCTCCAGCTCCCCCTCCTTTGTTCACCCATGTAAACTGCTGCTCTATGTCTTAATTATATAAAACAACCGTAGGGGCTTCCCCTACGGTAGCACGGTCTAAAAAAAAGTTATTAATCCCATTATACTACACACGTAGACATGCAGATGGCCGTAATCATGACCTTCTTCCTAAGTTTGGCCGATCTTCTCCACCTCAATTATCTGTGCTTGGTGAACCTATGAATAATTCCACTTTCCACATGATCTCATCTTTGTGTTGAGAATCTCTCCTCAATGGATTGCGGCTTCTTGTTGAAATGAAGGTGGAGAAGCACCGATAGAGGAGGGGTGGAACATCAGGGGCAGATGGATCGATGGTGACGACAAGGAGATGGGAATGCTAGAGAGGAGATGGCAGGGCTGTCAACGCGCAGGGAAGCTGTGAAGAAGGATGGACGACATGGTCTCTCTCTCTTGTCGGTGGTGGCACCGTGACTCTCGCAGATGAGCGACTCGAAACTTCGGGAGGAGCCCGACATTTGTGAGATATTCAGACCCTGTCTCCTAGTTTTTTCTATTTTCTCGGTGTAACTATCGTTAGTACCGATGCTGCACCGCAGCATCGGCAATTTTTCACCAACCGGCACGTGTTCTGGAGAAAATCTCACGGTTTCAGCATTAGTTGAGTCTCATTTGCATATTCATGGATCGATGTAATTGGACGCAAGGAAACTTGGTAGACATTTGAACTATTTTCAGGTCAATCAATAGCACATTTTTCTGTGTTGCGTGATTTTACATTCAGGTCGAGGATCTTTTACAAAATGCAGCGACCCTAAGTCACTGACACCCCTGCCCCACCTCTCTTACCTCTAAGAAGTTATTAATCCCATTATACTACACACGTAGGCACACGTGGACGGCGTCGTGTTCGCGCGCGACGTCACACGTGCACGCTGGCTCGACGATCCATCCGTTACTAGTAAAAGGTGGTACAACATGCGAATAAATCAAGGCCGTCCGATCGAAACACGGACGGGCGCACGCACGTTCCGTGAGGTCAGTCAGTGGAGGCACGGCTCGGCGTCGGCCATCTCGACGCCGTTCACGCTGCCGTCGGCGCCGGGGCGGCCGGCCTTGTACTTGTACCACCTCGCCGCGAAAAGGTAGACGATGAGGTTGGCGAGGCAGACCCCGGCGAGGAGCCAGTAGAACTTGTACAGCTCGCCCTTGTTGAGGTCGTCGGCGATCCACGGCCGGCGGTCGCCCGTGATCTTGTGCACGACGGTGACGAGCGCCGAGCTGACGAAGAACCCCAGAGAGAGCGTGCTGAGGAAGAGCCCCGTGCTCATGGTCTTCATCCCCTTGGGGCACTCGCGGAGGAAGAAGTCGAGCTGGCCGATGTAGGTGAAGGCCTCACCGGAGCCGACGAAGAGGAACTGCGGGATGAGCCAGAACACTGTCATGGGCACAGGGGTGCCCTCGGGCACGCCGGAATCCCGAGCCACGCGGAGGCGCTTCACCTCGATCAGCGCTGCGGAGGTCATGGCGAGGATGGAGAGCACGAGGCCGATGCCGATCCGCTGGAGCGGGGTGAGCCCATGAGGGTTGCCACTGAGGCGGCGCGCCACAGGGACGACGATGCGGTCGTAGATGGGACGGTGAGGAGGATGGAGCCGACGAAGAAGACGGTGAGGGAACCAGCCGGGATCTCGAAGGAGGAACCGATGTGGCGGTCCATGGTGGTGGCCTGGGACACGGAGAAGGTGGTCATCTGCGCGTACACCGTCCAGAACATGATGGTCGTGGCCCAGATCGGAAGCATCCGCGCCACTGTCTTCACCTCCTCCACGTCCGTCAGCGTCGCAAGCTGCCACTTGCTCGGCTCGCCGGCCGGGTCCGAGTTGATCGCTGCATGGTCCAAGAAACTGCAAAAACATTCAGGTGTGTTCGTTTATCAGAACGAGAACTGATAAAAAAATGAAAAAGAATTACAGTGGAAATAAAATCAACTTCACAATCGAGTAAACCATCTTTGTTTGCAGATCTTGGTCTAGATTCGATATTAGGCTCGATAATTATGTAAGGAGATTGTGTTTCGAGCATTCAGTTTCAGACTGACAAAACAAGGAGAAGTGTGCGAACAAATAAACTTGAATCGGTTAAAAAATTGCACGTTAATTCTTGCTGTAGACTCAACAATGTGAGTAGAGGTCGTTTGATCTAAAAATTCTCCAGCACGAGTCTGACAAAACAGGGGTCAGTTTCAGAAGTTGGTTTCTTCAGCAGCGTTCAAATTCTTGCTATTACTTTCTTTTCTTCTCCTTTTTTGGATTTCATGAATATAAGCAGTTATTGCAGATGTTCAATTCTGAACCAAACAATTATTAATGCAGTTTCAGAAAACAAGTATTACCGTTCTTGTTTCGGAAAAATATGCCTAAGTTCCTTGTTAGTGATACTTCTTTAATTGACACAGACCAGGCGAAGCTCCTTCCACTTAAATAACCAAAATCCTAAAAGTCTGTGATGCAACAACTATACAATCTAAAAGCAGTGGTCTGAGGAACAAGATTCTTCTGCACGAGATGGAGACACAAATCCAATCATCATAACACTTAAAACAACAAATCATCTTAGGCAGAGCATCTATGGGTGAAAAGTTTTGTGGGGGGTGGGTGGGAACAACTAAGTATTCAGAATTTATGGTACTATTTCTTTTTGCAAACTTGTCGTGCTTAAACAAGTTTGCTTCAGGTGGCCATATTCTCCCCACTTGCACATGCTTAACGGGAGCGGCAAGCAATTAGGGTCCTGGCATAACACCTGTTAATGTGATGTAATTGATGCTAATGTAACAGCCAATTAGCTCCATGCAACCTCAGGTAGAACCTGGGGGGGAGATGAGTTGCATAACCTCGTGATCCGCGTCAGCCCGGGGTGTGATTAAAAACACCTTATCATGTGATTATCCTTGGTCGACACAATCCTACTGTTAATGCATGTATTTCATACCGTTAGACCGACCTGACCACCTAATCATGTGATCCCCTCCGGTCAGGTGCATCTCCCCATCATATATGGAACTGAAAACGTGGCAGGAAGCTTGCCAAAAAACCATTATCCCCAAAACCCTGTCCAAATACGTCCCAACAATGTTCTCGGCGAGGCCGACCTCCAAGATTTTTTTGAATGAAATCACGTGTTCTCGCCAAACAAAATTAGCGTCAACACGTGAGACATGACACCTGGCTTTTAGAGAGTAAACAGCGACGGGTGGTAACAAGCCGACCGTTCGTTCTTACGCACAATAACAATGCTCTAATAGGTGGTCGACCGAGCGATTAACGCGTAACTAGGTGGTGGATCTCCACCATCAACCTCACCAACCTAGACAATTATTTGTCAAGAGAGGGCAACCACAAGGTACCCAAACATCACATGCCTTGAGTTTCTCCCACTGCTTTTAGGAGGGGCCTATGCAGTATGGTCCATGGGATGATCTCCAGTGCTTTCCCGGCATGAATTGGACAGATCGATGTGAGGCATGGATCCTGGTCTCGGAGTGAGCCATGACAAAAAGGAAGGGCAGATGCATGTGAAGAAGAAAGGTTTGCTTAGATCTTCTTGTCGCCATCACCATCACTGGCTAAACTTTCCTACACAAGATGGTACTACCACCAGTTCTTTCTCCCCTCTGGTTGTTTCTTTCTTGGCGGGCTTTTCGTTTTTCTACTGCCCAATCATGCAGAGCTTTCGGTATGCACACGTCTCAGTCCTCTGCAGAAACAGCACTCCGAATAATTGAGGGGGATATGCACGGCAGGTTTTGCTTGCTTCCATCTAACTAGCTTTCTCTACTCTACTGGCCCACCATGGAGTGTTAGCAAGGAGTTTTGGCCACGATGCGTGACTGACATTCTAAATGTCACCTTGACTGGTTTGATAACAAGTTAACAACAGAAAATATTTCAAGAACTAGGGTAGGTCATATAGGACAATAGGTCTGGAGGTAAATCGACATCAAGGCTGACTGCTTGATTTTGAAGTAAATGAAAGTTGACGCAGATGACGCTCGCATTCTCCTAGCTTGTCAAGTACCGATGAACTATCAAGAAGACGACAGTCTAGACGGGCTGATTAGTACTCCCTATGATATGCTACATCCCGATTGTTGTGATGAAAAATGTAGGAGCCTAGTGCTAATGACAACATGTAGGAGCCTAGCTAACATTTTGATACACTGTCGGCAGCAAAGTAGAGTCGAAACACTCCCCGTTTCGAACAGAGCTAGCTGCTGAGTAGATTTCGTACGAAAACCCGGCTCACTCCAGCTCCAGGCATTGGAGTAGGTGGGAGAAAGCTCTCCCCTCCGGCACAAGAATCAGGAGCACCGCACTCCCGAAGTCCCGATACATGCGCTAGAAAACATGTGAAATGAAATCAAGGGGCTGCTGTTTGGCGTTGCCTACCGACCAGCGTGCAGAGCCCCTGATCCTCCCCACACATGACCATATCTCCGGCCAGCCTATCCCTATCCAAGTATAGTATCCAGTACATAGTTATGTGATGCATCCAGCGTCTGCGTCTCTGAATCCGTAGCAGGTGACACACACTGGACTTGCATCCTTGTTTTTTTGCAGGTTACTTCCTTCAGGCTTGGATGCAGGTGCAGGTGCAGATGCAGGTGCAGGTCAGTTTCAGAAAGAGCGGGACGGGGAAGAAGAAGACAGAGAGAGGAGGGACAGGAGCACGGTGTCATGACCCCACGCTTTGGCCATTAGAATAGTGTCAATTATTGGTTGGCTCCCTGCCAAACTCGCCATTTGTCGCATGCCTCCCTCCCACAACTTGTATTGCTTGCGTCTTCTTCATCCTCACCCTCTCCCTGTTCTTGTGAGAAGAACATGGCTTTGCCTGTAGCTACTAGCTAGGGCTGGGTCGTTTTGGCTAGAGATTCACCATTGGCGTGTGGTAGCGTTGGCAGGCACGTGATTGGCCCAACTTGGGAGAAGCTGATGAACGGATTTGGAGGCGACAGACGGTGCAAGCCTGAATCCAACACCAACTTGCATTGGACATACTACCTTGCACCTTAGAATTACCAGTTTTATGACAAGGAAATTCAATTGGCCAGCCTTATTCGTGTGGCCCCTGTCCTCTGGCTAAAAGTGGCCCCGGTCAACTCTGGTCAACAGTGCACTATGTGGTCTCTATTTACCATCCATGCATTCAACTCTGACCTTTGCCCCTCCATGGATACTAAACCTTACACTCGTAGTACTAATGTTCTATTAGCAGAGTTATTATCGATTAATACGATCAGGCAGCAGCAGAATTAAGCAAGGCAAGCAATTTGATGTGGTAATGAGCGAGCTTACCGGAACTGCTTGGTGTGCGGGATGCGCTCCTTGAGCTTGCTCTTCTTGGTGGAGCCCCCCTCGGCAGCGGCGACCTTGCCGACGTCGATGTCGTAGAGCATGGAGGTGTCTGCGGGGAGTTCGATGCGGCGCTTGCGCCACGCGGCCACGACGACGGCGGCGATCTGGGTGAGCGGGCTCCCCGCCAGCTTCTTGAAGCGGTACCTGCGGGTGCCGGCCAGGAACACGACCAGCCCGGCGGCGATGGCGGCCGCGCACGCACCGTATCCATATGGCCGCCCGAGGTTGTCCTGGACGTACACCAGCACGGTGACAGCGAGAAGGGAGCCGAGGCTGATGAAGAAGAAGAACCAGTTGAAGAAGCGCATCATCTGCGTCTTCTCGCCACCGTTGGTCTCGTCGAACTGATCCGAACCGAAGCCGGAGACGCTCGACTTGAGCCCGCCGGTGCCCAGCGCCGTCAGGTAAAGCGCCAGGTACAGCACGCCCAGCTGTGCGCCGGACGCGCGGGAGCACGTCGACGACAGGGGACCACCCTCTGCCGCGCACGCCGGCGGACGCAGACCCGGTGCCGCCGTCGAGATCGTCAGGATTGTCACGCCCTGCACGTAATTTTTTAAAAATCATTCCTTCTTGATCTCAACTTGTGAAACAAACATTAACGGATGCAAAAATTCAAGTTTAATCTTATGCAAATTACTAGTAGCATCTACAGAATAAGAGGAAAAACAGATTCATGCTTCATGATTCCTATCTCAGCTACTGTGCAATATGGACCCGTACGCCATGCGGCGATCTTGGAAGTATTATGCCAATCAATGATGATGAACCCATGATTATGGCTAAACAGTGTTATTTCGGTGCCCGTTCTTTTCGAAACAGCATCCAGTTGATTCATGTGCTCCAGTTTGGAAAAAAACTATTTTTTATAAACGATTACGAACCGTGGTTAATTATCTCTTCTTTTGAACTAAAATAAAATAAAATAACAACCTACCAACAAAAAGGGATCTCATACGAAAAGGCCAGAGCAGTTAAAAAACTTGCACGGCGCGCGGGCGCGCGGCGGCACGAACGCCATGGCGTCATGGAGCAAAGTAAAAAAAGGACTACTCACCGATGCCTGGATGGCGGTGAAGATGGCTATGGTGAGGTAGCGTCCGAGGAAGGAGTCGGCGACAAAGCCGCCGAGGAGGCAGAGCATGAAGGAGGTGCCCATGAAGTTGGTGACGACGTTGGCCGCCTCCGCGTTGCCGACGTGCATCGTCGCCGTCAGGTAGGTGACCAGGTTGACCGCGATACCCAGCGTGGTGAGCCTCTCGTTGAGCTCCGCCACTAGGATCATGGCGGCGGCGCCCCAGCGGCCGGTGGTGGACCGTGCGGCGGGGCGGCCGCGGTAGTCCCACGCGTCGCCGAGGACCTCGGCCTGCGCGGCCGCATTGGTCTGGGGGAGAAGGCCCACCATCTTGTCTTGCTTCCTTGCCGCCGTTGCCGGGTCGGCGTGGCGAGGGCGGAGGATCTGTGTGGAGCTACCGTTGGCCGGTGTGTGGATGTGTGTGCGGCGAGTTGGAGGTGGCGGGTTGGAGTATATATACCGCGGCAGCGGCCGGAGGGTATTCTTGGGAGAATCTCCTGCTTCGCCTTTTGAAGGAGGAAGATGAATCAATTAATGACACGCTTTGTTAACTCCATGAGAGTTCTGATCGCCGAGGGTGATTATGCGATGAGAGTTCTGATGTTAGCGCCCGTGTTAATCGCTTTATACAGTATTTAATTATCCTCGATGAGAAAAGGGCGGTTGCGGTTCCTCCCGTGAGAGAGATGGACAGAGACTGGAGGAGGGATGGATAAGGGCACTTGGTTTGTTCGGGCTACGTGGACGGTTGAGATGGCTTAATGGACTGCCACGTGCCTATCTGTTGCATCTTTTGGCTCAACGTTTGATTTTCAGACTTACTACCTCCGTATCAAAACTTAAAATGTTTTAGATATTTCAATACAGACCACATACGGATTAAAACGAGTGAATATACACACTAGTATATGTCTAGTACATCCATATAAGGAAAATGCTAAATGCATAAAACATCTTATATTTTGGCACAGAGGGAGTATATTCCTTGTTTCGAAATCTGAATATGAAAGTTAGTTGAGAGCAATTTCCAAACCCACACCGCTCTGCTCTGGGCAACTGGGGCGGCCACAAAACCCTAGCAAGGCACCGTCTCCTCCCCCACTGTCGCTAGAGGAGATCCTTGGGAACACGGGCAAGGAACTAATCTTTGGGAACACGGGCAAGGAACTCTCGCTGCTCCACAGCTCACGCTGAGGGCTTCGATATCCAGGACGGTGGCCTCAGGAGGTCTAGGCGACATCGATCGATTAGAGGGACGTGTGCACTAGTGATATTAGCCGTACTCATCACCCTCACCGGCGGTGAGGGGGCGAATTAATGATGTCGGTCGTGGTGCGGATGACACCCCATCAGGCTTTTGCGCCAAATACGGAGACAATGATCCTCGTCTCACGTTGCTGATCCATTTGTTGGCTTTGGACCCCGGTGAATTAGTATAGAGCAACGCTAAGAATACCCAAACAACAGAAAAGGCTCAAGGATAAAGATATTTACGACCAAATCAGGCCTGCGTGACTAGGGGGCCCGCGACCCGACATTAATCGGCAATGAAATTCTTATTTATAACCGTTTTCCATATAAATATACGGGGACGGAGGTCCCCGTAAAATCATGTCCGATGTGAGGATCAATGTCATCGTGCATTGACGGAATACCGTTGGCACTGAAAATGAATGTGGTAAATGTACATTCCCCTTAGCGAATAGTTGGCACTGAAAATGGACGTGAATATACATTTTCATGAACGGATATTTTCACCTCCCCTAAACCCTAAAAGAAGTTGTCGGCTCGCCCTTCTTCCTCCTTTGGCCCAATTTGTTTCTCCTCCCACTTGTGTCCGCCATGGCCAAGAGCATGAGCACATCGAGGAGATCTATGGCACCCGTATTCTTCCCCACCGGCGTCACGTGAGCTCTGCCGCTTGTCAAGTGTGTATGCTATCGCTGGAGAAATGCGGTTCATCGTGTGTTGGGTTTGGAAGATAATCCATGCCAGATCTATTTGAAGTGTCCAAATCACAAGGTGCATTTGATATTTGGACCATTTTTCCATTGATTTTTGTTCTCTGTGATGCCGATTATGTTTTGGTTTCAATTTTCCATTTGACAGAGGAGGGCCAAAAGGAATCTGAGAGCTGCAATTTGTTTTTCGGATTGAATATCATATTGAGATGCTGCTTGCTAATGGAGTCAAAGTGAAATCTGTAGAGCTAGAAAATATAACCATGATTGTCAGGAGGAGAAGAAGTAGATGCGGGTGCTCGCTAGTTGTGTACGCTGATTTGGCTGGGAGCAGAAGAAACAGAGAAATTCCATGAACTTAGGGTGAACTTGTTGTTGCTGCGCGCAGGAAGCAGCAGAATGAAACATAGATATCTCAGTTAGATTTTCTTATGACTATTCATAGAATTATTTTGTGTGTTTATGTGATGTTGTTAGGTGTGAATTTGTATGCAGCTATCAGAATTGGTAGAATGTAGCTGAAACACAATAGTTTTAATCGTCGCCGAACCTACCACAACATACCATCGATGGTTCAACTGAAGTGGCAGATAAGTAGGGATGTAAACGGATCTGATCGGATTGGATTTTGCCTCTACCATATCCTTTACCACATTTTTTCATCGGATTCGGATCGGATCAGATAATGAACGGTTGCGGATTCGGTGGCGGATATCTATGATCATGGATTCGGAACGAAAACGGAGCGGATTCGGGGTGGAAATAAAATTAATCGGATCGGTACGCGCAATGTACATCATCAACCCACAAAACTAAAAATAATCGCTCTACAACTTAATAACCTAACAAAGTTATATTCCATAGTCCGTACAATGATTATTTAAGTGAGTTGTTGTTCAACGGATGAACTACACAACTCATTAACTACAAATTGTGCTCTATTAGTTTAGACATTTCGGTAGAAAATCGGATTATTCTGATTATAACCACCGGATAATCCTAATTAATTTTTGGATAATTCATATTCGGATGCTATTTTCCATACCATATCCTATACCGTATCCGGGTGTTCAGTTCGGAATCAGATATCCTTATCCGTCGGATTCTTTGAAACCGGATATGGATTCTTTAAAACGGATTCGGCGACGGATTTGGTGCGGAAATTATCCTATCTGTTTACACCCCTACAGATAAGGTCCTCATAGGTAATGGTTATATCCACTTAACCGTTTCGATAATACCGCGAAGATATAAAAGGCTACGTAATCCCTAGGAAAATCCTAACCCTCTCATCCCCCAACCTACACTCTCTGATTTGGGAATCTGGTGTGGCCGCGACGCCCTAACCCTCGTGGTAGTAGCACCGTAGGTGGAGACCGAGGCGACCAGGAAGTGGATCAGAAGACGCGCCACCGACGACGTAGAGCAAAAGATGAGGCCAATCGAGGGGATCCTCCTCTCTTTGGACGAATCTGGTCATGGAGGAGGTGGCCCGAAATGCGAGACCGGCGACCTACCCAAGCAGAAGAGGGGGCATCGACGTGATCCGCCTCGGTCCTCCTCCTCCTCACATTGCATGGGTCTATTGGCGTGGAGGAGGAGGTGCCCCAGGAGGCAATGTCGACGTCGACGAAGAAGCGAATATGAGGTATAAATCGCTCCGTCATTGAACTCATGTTCTAAATGTCTGCTATGTCCATTCATTGTGCTTTTGATTTGGGACCATAGAACTTTATGGATAATACTAGTTTTCTAATTATTGTATGTTTTCCTACCTACTTACTAGTATTATCATATATTGTTCTCTGTTTTGTTTTTGAAAGATCATACTTTATCTATTTTTTAAGTACATGCTAGCAACTTATAAAATGTTGGATTGATGTTATATTAGAACATAAACTATTTCGGTGAGACTTTCCAAAGGGAGCCTATGCTCAAAACAAAGAATTTGGGGGAAATTAACATCCCACAGAGGCTTGCAAACTCGTTGTAGTTATGTGCATCCAGTTATTGCATCTTTGTGGTTGTTATTAGTAACGTACATTTATTTTTATTTCACACATTGGAATTACATACTATATTCATTGAAATTTATCTATAATTTTTAATTGCCTTATTTGTAGATAAACGGGGAGTTTCAGATGTTGATAACAAGTATGACAAGGAGGTAGTTTTGAAAAGTGCGACACAACTACTTGAGTCTCTTGCAACCCAGCGGAAGACATGCAAAATATTTTGTGATCGCAAATCTTATAGTAAGTAGTATAATATTATTACATCCATATTGTAAATCAACGTGTAAAGATCACATTTCTATGTTATCAATGAAACTGTGGCTGTATTTTTACTAATTGTCTGTATGAAGTATAATTAATGTGGGGAAAGATATATGCTTTTTAAATATAAAAATAGCACAATGTAAACAATTAGAAACTAAGAACCGTTACCGAAGATCTTTTCTATCCAACCACAGAGGAATGTATAAACCGTTACTGAGTTGGTATCTCATCGGAAATGGCTTTTTCCTTCATTGCCAATGAGACCTTCACATGTGCTACAAGGCTCGGGCAACGAAGTCAAAGTTTTTGTTTACCCATGTACATAGCATTGCTCTGTACTAGTGGTGTCCTCTCACTGAATTTTGACTCTTGTCGGGGTGACTGTGTTGGGGGCTCTGGCCCGAGGGAAACCTTTGGTAGGCAGTGGCATTCACAATGATGGCGAAGGTATGGTCTTCATTCCCCTCAACGGAGGCAATGTCAAGGTCCACCTCCACGCCCCCTACTCCATATCCCGGGTGAAAATCTTAAATCCCACGGATTAAGTGGTCATGGCACTCTTTTGTACCCTTCTCGGAGGCGCGGTATGGGTCTACAAGGTGGCGGGCAAGTGTTGGGGTTTTAGGCAGCTAGTTACTGATGTCTTGGTGCAAATTTTGGTGGCGACGTGGTGCCATGGTCGGTCGGAGGTACTTTCTCTGCATGATGTGCTCTCCATCCCTGAGTGGTCCTTGTTCGTCGGCCAGTCAGCGCCCTCGATCCTGGGTGAGAGGGGGTAGGGTTACCCTCTCCGGCGTTTTTTGTGCTCGTGCGTGCTCTTGGGTGTGTCGCTCTACCTTCTGACGGTGTAACGTGTTTGACCCAGGGCGAGAAGGCCGATCTAGGCTTTCTCCGGAGGTGCAGGTGGAGCTGACAAAGGCATGGCCTTTATCTTGTGGTGTGCTTAGTTTCATAGCATTGCTTTTCCACTGGTTCGACCTCGTCGACAAATGAGATCCTCGTTGTTTAAGCTCTGGTTTTCTTTTTATTCTCTGTTTGCTTGTTTTGTATTATCCAACAGTTCAAATTTATCGTCTGTACCTTTATTAATTTAAAACACGGTGTAATTCCTCCTGCTTAATAAATTTTAGTTTAGAACTACAAGAATATAGTCGACCTTAATTGAATACATCTCAAAATTTATATGTGGCTGGGGTTGGAGAGCGTCTTCCTACCTTGCAATCTTGCACGCTTCAATCTCCCCAAGCTTCATGCACTTAGTTCTAAGACTTTATTTTCCATTCGCAATCTTATTATCCGCGGTCTTCTCCTAACTCAAGACACTTCCAAGACGCATCTCCTAGTCGTGTCGTCTTATGATTCCCCGCCCATCGCTAGAGACACAACAGTAATTATCTCTACACCTAGAATTTGTGCACATTGTTTTTATTCTTTCGTTTTGATTTTACAGAACTACAATATGTGCCCCTTATTGTGAAGATTCTTGGTTAGAAGTTGCGTATTTGGAAATAGAGTATTATATTTTATCGAATAAGTTTAAAGACAAAGAAGGTGCTATTTTTTTTTGGGGAAAGCAGGTGTTATTAGCATGTTTGTGCTGGGATACAATGTCATAATTTATACCGTGTCTGTTATCTACTCATGTAAAAAAGATTCAAATCCAAATTTGTTTGGTTTACAAATTGACGCAAAATGATAACTTTGTTGCAAGTAGTAGCATGAAGAGAGAAATAATTGAAACTACTATTCAATAGGTTTTTCTGTATTGTTTTCTGGTCCATTTTTTTTGCAGTTTGTTAGATTGTATTGCAATTTATCAAAAAATATCGTTCTCGAATATTGATGAATTATTGATGGTCAAACTATTGGTTGGTAGAATGATAACACTGCATCACTCTTTTTTTAGGAGTTCTGGAATGTCATTCGACTGGCTTTATGGATTATCAAACACAGTTGCAACATTTATCAACATCGACAGAAACTCAAATCCTATTCCTAGCAATCTCACGTGTGACCGAATTGGATTTTCTCAAGCAATATTTGTTATAAGACAATAGGCAATATAGAACGAAGAAGAATGAAATCAACACAGGGGACATAAGATTTTAAAGCAGAAAAACTCTTCAATGAGAAGGAAACCACGGGGCCAGTCAGCGAAATTCACTATATCGACAGAAGTTACAAACGCCGGAAATTTACGAGAATGGTCTCATCCCGTGCGGCAACTTACAACAGGTATATCTATCAAGTGTAATCTAGGCTCAAACCTGTCCACGACGGGCCTCCGATCCACTCCGACGAACTCAGTTTTTCTAGTGTACTGGTCGTTTGGGCGCTGCCCCTCTCTATAATCAGTGTTGGATCTTCTCATATTTACGGAAACTCTAGATCGTGCGGTTGAGAAACTCTGAAAGATTCCTAGGCGACCCTATTTACGTGTTTTTATGCAAAGCTGTTATTTACGGAAATCATCTTTAACTCATTGGTGTGGATACACCCACTACGAAAATATCGTATTTTAAAAATCTCAAAAAATTCCAAGTAAAAATTTCGGATATACACCCAAATATTTTATATTCGCACACAAAGTTTTCTGATTAAATGAAATTTTTGTGAACTGTGTAAAAAATACAAATTCCGCTGCTTCAAAATGAATTTTCACGAAACATTTTTTTTTTTTTACGCAACACAAAACAATGTCTTTTTAACGATTTTTTGTGTGTTGACATAGAATGTCTAATGAACATCCGACATTTTTGTTTGGATTTTTTATATTGTGAAATGTATTCAAAATTCATTTTTCATAATGGATGCATCTACACTATGAGCCAAAATAACTTGTCCGTTATTTACGTGTTAATTTGTTGTATCCTTGTATTTGGCGGTGAAGCATGAGGTTTCACAGAGGACACAAACAGTAATGACCATCGCATATTTGTTCAAGTGTACTTAACGTTTTTATTTTCATTTATTTAGGCAGTGGGTGGTGGGTTATTTGTAGAGTGGTGGTAAAGTCTTTTTTTTTGGCAAAAGACATTACAGACGTAGATGCTCATATACAAGTGCATACACTAACCCCTATGAATGCACACACGCACACCCCTATCTCCAAGACACTTGAGCCAAGCTATACAAAACATACAATTATTAAAAAAATGCTGTGATAAATGTTGACGTAAAACATACATGCCACATATCTCACATAATGTATATTAAATGTTGGAGTTGTCGAACAATTGTTCTGTACAAACAATCACACACACGGCTGATGGTACTGTTGAATGTTCAAATAGGATTATAGCGGAGTAAATGACAAGAGTATCCTATCGTACCGGTAGCTGCAGTTACGCGACCGAGTCCTGGGCCACGAGGCGAGACCAAATTGAATTGAATTCGAAAACCCTTCCCCCCTTTTTCTCAACCACATCCACTTTTGAAACTTGATTTATTGATTTGGTTGAGTTTAAAGCAAAGATCTAATTCGATAACTCGTTGTTCTCTTGCAGCTGGAGGTTGAATGTATTGAGATAGACACTAGTAGGAAAAGGCCTACCGTTGGCAGACGGAAATGGCCTACCGCTGGCGGGTGGGCGCCCGCCAACGATCATTACGCCAGTGGTAATAATTACCGCTGGCGGGCGGCCGTCCGCCAGCGGTAAGGCTGGTTACCGCTGGCGGGCACAAGTTTCGCCCGCCAGCGTTATCTGCCACAGCGCTGGCTGGCAAGCGCCCGCCAGTGGTAAGCCACCACGGCCGCCAGCGGTACTAGTCGCTGGTTTGGGTTCTGTAAGCGCTGTCCGCCAGCGGTATTGTTTTGTGGTATTATTATTTTTTTACAGAAAATCGTATTCCAGCAGTATATCTAATATAAATACAGTATATTCAGGTACAGGCGACCAAAATAACAATAATTCCACATACAAATGACCAAATTGTGATACACAAATATTAATTCATTATCACATGCATTACAAACCATAGTAGTACGAAAATAAGTTATCATACACAAATACATCACATAAAAGATAGAGAACCACAATGTTTAAGAGAGGGCGCGATGAAGTTGGTTTCGATCATCCGGTTGTTGTTGCTCTCTTTCAGTGGCTTCAAGTCTTTATCTCCGCCTCCTCGTGATACTCTCCCACTTCTTCATCTGTATACACAAAAGGCAAATAGAAATGTTAGCTAGGCAACTAAATTGTTCACATGTCGTGCAGAAATAAACTAAGTAGAGAAATAAACTAAGCCAACTCGAAAGAATGCCTCATATAATAGATTGGACACACAAATTCAGGGATGGTGTGAGTGAGCCAGTATGATGCAGAAGATATGTTTTCTTGCATATTACAGGTCTCACTCACAACACCCCTGAATAACATAGTGTCACCTCATTTTAATCATCGGCATTGTAAAAGAATGAAGTATTATTGGAAGACTTAGAGAAAACAAGATTCAAAAAAAATATTATGCCTCATACTTAGAATATTATTGGAAGCACACAAGGGAATCCTGATAACCTTGTTGAACCAAGTAGGAGGCACAGAACTTGTATGTGTGCATGATACAAGGTTCAACAAACTATCAGGATTCATATAGTGCGCCACATCATTTTAATAATTGGCTTTGTAAAAGAATGAAGTATTATTGGAAGACTTAGAGAAAACAAGATTCAAAAAAATATTATGCCTCATACTTAGAATATTATTGGAAACACACAAGCAATCCTGATAGCTTTGTGGAACCAAGTAGGAGGCACACAACTTGTATGTGTGCATGATATAAGGTTCAACAAACTATCAGGATTCATATAGTGCGCCACATCATTTTAATCATCGGCATTGTAAAAGAATGAAGTATTATTGGAAGACTAGAGCTAGGCAATTTAAGAAAGATGGTGTAAACTAGAGCTAGGCAATTTAATTTAACAAGAGTACTAAATCGTCAACACACCTTCAGTTCTTGATCATCTTGGTCGGCTTTGACATTGGCTTCGGCGGGAACGGTTCAGAACCATTCAAAGAGTTGAATGGCCTGTAGTCACACTGTTGTGCTATGCGATTTTGTAGATCAACGTTAGATGGTGTTGCACCTTGGTAGTAGAACAACCCGGGTGGCGTGTCACGACAAACATCCCTGGCGATTATTGCAGCAAACGACTTCTGGATTAGAGCAAACTCTTGCGTGATATCAGCATCAGTGGTTTTCGCCAGCTCCTTGCACCATTTATCCATAGCAACTGGAAATTCTAGTCTTCGGTGACTCCGTATGAACTGCTGTATTAGATAGATGACATACCAGGCGTCCGTCGGACTGCCATGCGCCTTCTTGATGCAGGTTAGATCCACTTTGTGGGTGAATGCCATCTTGCCTCTCTAATTATTAGTTCTTCTTAGGATGCCTTCATTTAGAAAGCAGTAACCGTTGAGAGCATCATCGAGAACACTACTGATGTGCCTGTAGTCTTTCTTCTCATCACTACCCGCGTCGAGATAGATGGCAAACGACTCTTTAGGGTACATAACGATGAGTGTGCCGTCTTGGTTACTGCACAAAACAATGAAAAAGAGACCATCATTCTCACTTATGCAAAGTTAACGATGAAAATGTACGAATAGATGTTATGGCGGCAAGGTAATGACTTACTTGGGAAAGTAAGGCATGAGAAATATGTTCTTGGTACTATTCGCCACGAAGATATCTTCGATGAACTTTGTCACGCGTGTCCTACCCGTAGTGGTGTTCACGAAGCAGTCAGACATGTAGTAGGGATCAATTATCATGATGTCCGAGTTTTTATCATTAATGAGCTGGCGCGCCATACTTAGCACAAACAGGCGGACCATGGATCGGCTGAGTGCTTTCATGTGGTACATGTCAAATATGTCATCAAATCTCACAAAGAGCATGTCTCCGGGAGTTTCATGGAAAAAACCCATAAGCTTTGGTACCTTTGCTATGTAAAGCGGGTATACGTTACGTGATTCTCTGAGAAGTTTGTTCTCAGAATAAAGAACACTTTCATGTAGTATCCTCATGTCCCCAGACAAACAACAGGACCACTTCGACAGCAGGATCGGTTTAGCCATCACATGAGTAGCATGCCAATCGGGGATGGTTATCCTGTCTTGAACTCGGCGCGATTTCAACTTAGATCCCGGCACTGGCTGGCTCATGGACTCATCAAGAGCATGTTGCTTCCTTTTTTTGACACCGCCTTCCTAGGCTGCTTAGCTATCGTCTGTTTGAGCACATCATTGAGTGTGCCCTGGCTGAGACCGTCAGATGGAGCTTCAGGCGTTGGTTGAGAACTGAATAGACGCTTTGTGCAATTATGCTTCTCAGGGAGAGTAGGCACAGGACTATTCACCATCAGATCACGGTCAGGTTGATTAAGAGGACTGACGTTGTCCAAAAAATTGAGGTAGTCAATGGGTTCTTCATTAACATTGTCCTCTATCGCGGGCTCAGCTGGTGGAGTGGCCTTTTCTTGGCTTGGCGTCGACCCGGAAGGGTCCAAACGAATTAGTGATTTTGGCCATAGAAGGGGCCAAATCAAGCATTGCTCTAGGCTTAACTTGCTTTCGGCTTCGAGGGGTTGAGTTGGAGGATCCAAAAAAACCACAACCCTGGAACACTCGAGCCAATGAAACCTTATAAAATTCATCAGAAATAGGCTGGTTGTGATGGATGCGGTTAAGTGGTGTCTCGACGGTTGCTTGTGCCACTTCCTTCAGCTCACCGTCCACAATTAGGAGCAAAGTGCATCTTGTATGGTCGGCCTGTTCACCGTTCACAAGTAAGGCGTTAGATAGGGTGCCATGCAAGAATTAAGTAATATATAACATGGTTAATTAAATTACCGTGAGGGCGTTGAGCTCGTCTAATGGCGACGGACCGGGGACGGCCCCCGGCGTGCAAGAGATGGAAGGGCTGCTACGATCCACGGTGCGATGTACGGATCTGTCAGGATTAGGGTTGGCGGATGGCGTTTGTTCGTATCTGTCAGGATTAGGGTTGGCGGGTGGAACATTGATGGAGTTGTTGCTAGCTATTATGCTGTTTGGTAAGCTGAGATTAGAGTTGGCGGGTGGAACGGGCCTAGGTCCTTTTTCCCCCCCTCAAGCCAACTCCCAAACGACTCATACATGGTGGCCTGCATGGTCGGAAGGAGGGCAGCGATGGCCTTTGTCACTGCGCTGTCGATGGTGGCCTGCATGGAAACCGCCTTCCTATCATGACGCTCCTCCTTGGACTCGGGGTAGTAATGTGACCGTTTGCGACCGACTCCGGCCCCGATCACCCAGCAGATGTGGTCGCGTTGCCACCTTCTTCGCCAGCAGATGTGGTCTCGTGGCCGCCTTTGCCGCCAGCAGATGTGGTCTCGTGGCCACCTCCGCCGTCACCAGATGTGGTCTCGTGGCCACCTCCTCCATCACCAGATGTGGTCTCGTCATCGTCGGCATCCAGCTCGGCATCGATTGACTTCCGAACCATCATCAAATAATTATCCTCCGGCTCCTTGTTGACTCCACCTCGAGAAGTCCCGGCCTCCATATTGTTAGCCATCTTCGCACACACAAAAAATCATAGTTAGTAAAACAACACTATAAGAAAAAATTCACTTGGGTGGTGATGAAAAGTTTGCATATACCCATGAAACCATTTGAGACTTCAAATGACTTCAGTTACTCCATATGTCATAATTTTAGCAAGTCATGCCAAATTTCACGAAAAAATTCGGCATGAACTTTGCTAAAATTATGGCATATTGAGCACCCGAATTTGCCGGAATGGAAATTAATCAACATTCCGGCAATCTCAAGGGTCTCTAGGGTACCTGCAAACATTTCATACATAGCCACAAGGCCGCAATCGCAGCCACCACCACAAGCACAACAAATTAATCACCATCACAAGACTGCGTTCACACCACCATCACCATTTTGAACTAAACAATCACCTAAAAACTAATTTTGAACTTCACAAATTGGGCTAGACATTTTCACAAACACCTTGTGGGTGCTAGATACAAGAAGGGGAGGGTGCGGCCGAACCATGGGGCGGCGGGCTGAGCTGCGATGTAGGAGGAAACGGCGGTGCAGGGGCCGACGTAGGAGGTCACAGTGGTGCAGGGGTCGACGCGGGGCGCTCGGGGACGTGCACGACGGCGGCGTACGTGGGCGCGCTCGGGGACGTGCACGGCGGCGGCGGCTTGGCGCTTGATGGTGGCGGCAGACAACGGAAGGAGGAGGTCCGGGGAGCGGTCGGCCCGAGAGGGGGGCGTCAGCGGTGGAAAGGAGGGCGGTGGCGGCGTACGTGGGCGCGCTCGGGGACGTGCACGGCGGCGGCGGCTTGGCGCTCGATGGTGGCGGCAGACAACGGAAGGAGGAGGTCCGGGGAGCGGCCGGCGCGAGAGGGGGGTCGTCGGCGGCGGAAAGGAGGGCGGTGGTGGCGTGGGGAATGGGGCGACACGGGAAGTTGGGGAGAGAGATTGGGGTGGCGCGGGAGAAGGTTTGATTTGGGGATTTGGGGGCCGCACGCGGTGAGAAGAGACCGAAGGGGTGGGCCCGGGCATATAATTTTTGGGGCCACCTTACCGCTGGCGGACCGCAGCCTTGTCCGCCAGTGGTAAGGTTTTTTTCTTCTGTTTTTCTATTTTTTCCTTTATCTTTTCAAAAACATTTTTCATTTCCAAACACATTTGAAACACATGTGTGTATTTCAAAATAATTTTACAAATTATTTTTATAAATATCAGTTTTCTTTTTTTAAGTGGCAAAAAAATTTCGCGTAAAATTTGTTTCCCGGTCAATTGTTCCCGCCATTTTGTTCTCGCCCTTTTCCTCCCGCCCTTTTTCCTGCTGGCCTATATATCTCCCGCCTGTTTCTCCCGCCAATTCTTCTCATCTCGGCCTATAAAAACCCTGCGCACTGAGGTTGGTAAGCATTCTAGTCTACTCACTCGAACATGTCGAGATTTCCTTCAGATGGTAGTTTCCCGGGAGGAATGTCGGCACTACTTTTGAAGTTTACGGCCGAGTTCAAGGTAGACAATAAGGAGATCCCATTCGAGGATATTGTTAGTCATCCACCTCATCTCCGTGAGCTATCAGCGAAGCTAGTTAGGCATGGGTGGCCATGTAGGAATTGGAAGGAAATAGAAAAAGAACTTCTGAGGCTGCATGCTAGGTGGCAGAAGAAGAAGGTAACATATAGGAGTGAAGCAGATATGTTGGATGCTCTTCGTAAACCGATTTTATGGGTCGAGGAGAGGGAGGATGAAGATGATATCTTCATGCCGACTGAAACGAGCAAGAAAGCTGCTGCAGCGGCGGCGGCATCAAAGGGCAAGGGTGCGGCGTCGTCGAAGGACAAGGGTGAAGCATCGTCGAAGAGGAAGAGTGCATGATGCGGGAGGCTGTGTCGATGGCAGATGACTTTTCTTTTTCAATTTATGTTGTGTTGTCGCTACTACCACTTTTCTTGTTGTCTGCGTAAGTTGCAATGTTTGTTTAATAATATGTCTCGCACAACTTAATTATTTTCGAACCAAATGACCAAGTTATGTCTCGTAAAACTTGATTTTTGACAAAAGTTTCAGAAATATTCTTCACAAAAAGCACACACACATGAGAGAAGACACAACGGGAGCACACACACATCGTGTTTTTTGCAAAAATAATATGTATGAATCGACCAGAAGAATGATAGGAATCCAAATATTTCGGTCATTACTTTTAGGTAGCCGAATGGACCGAATTGACCGAATACATGAGAGAAGACACAACGGGAGTACACACACATCACTATATAGCTAGTCTACTCATCAGCGACATTAAGACGATCGCCATTGGTATTATAGCCACGTAGACTATCCCACTTCCGCGCAATCTCGAAGCCGAGGCGAGCGTCAAGAGCGGCATACTCGACTTGATCGTAGCTCAATGGAACGTTCTCCCATCCGCAAATCCGGAGTTCTTCTTCGTCGTCGTCGTCCTTTCCCTTCTTCTTGTCCTTCCTGTTGTTCTTCTTCTTCTTTTTCTCTAGTTTTGTCCCAATGATAGCATTGGACAGAGCAACGAGACTCGGAGTAGGATTGCCGGTTGGGTTCCGCCTATCCCTCTGGAGGTCGACCGCGGACGGAATTTCAATTCCGTAGTAGCGCAGCATCCGCAAGTCATTGTGGATAGCCACGCCGTAGAACTTGATGGTCTTGTCACCTAAGAAATCAACGAGGACCTGCGGCACCCCATCAGCCTTGCAGATCTGGAAGACAAGAGTCTCGGACGCCACCGAGAGTTGAAGGACGGCGGCGCGCTGCCTTTTCTCGTATGGAAGATCCCTTTGTCGACCCGGGAGAGGGTCGGTGAACTCGCAGTCGAGTCCAACGCACTTGATCGGTGCGGCGTCGAGAAAGAACTTCTTCACGTCACGGATCCACCTCTCCACGCGTGATGCACGGAGGGTGACCCATACCTTGAAGTGCATATCTTCTTTGGTCAAGTAGAACAACCGAGACGGAGAAACGCGCGCGAGTCGTGGCTCCATTGGAATAGAAGAGAGGGCTCGAGAGAGAGCTTTTGCAAGGATTAGAGAGAGATTGTGTGTGCTTAAGGCCATGGGATTAGTGGCCTTGTATATAGGGTGGAGAGGGAGGCCGGCGGCCGGGCAGCAATCAAAACGGCGGCGGGCTGATCATCTTCCAATGCACAATTAAAATGGCGGGCTGATCATCTTCCAAAGCATATGCACAACAATCAAAACGGTGGCTGCTGATCAACTTCCAATGCACAATCAAAACGGCGGCGGGCTGATCATCTTCCAATGCACAATTAAAATGGCCGGCGGGCTGATCATCTTCCAAAGCACAATCAAAACGGTGGCTGCTGAACTTCCAAAGCGACGGTTACCCCTGGCGGACGGCGTGGGGTGCCCGCCAGCGGTATTGCACTTTCCGCTGGCGGATTATTTAGGCGCCCGCCAGCGGTAATTTGCTAGTTTTTGGGCTCAGCCGAGGCAACTACCGCTGGCGGGCACTATATAGCGTCCGCCAGTGGTACGTTTAGTATCTCTGGCATGATTATTCCTCACAAGAAAGATATAATGATAGGAAATTCCTTTGTTCCCTTGAAAAATGGTATAATTGAACCCACCTTTATTGAAAAAGAAGTGAACATGATGCATACACATAGCATTTTCATACTGAAAGTGAATAGATACCATAAAATTCATCACTCTACAATGTATTATTATACCACCATCAAGATTTTTCATTCTGTTTCCATCTCTATATAATATTGTGCGGCATAAAATGTTATTGTCGTTGATGTGATGTCTCAAACGCCACTCAACATTGGTTTTCGGAGCGAAACTACTAGAGAAATTGATGAGAATTCCGCATATTGGGGAGGTGGATACTTTTAAATGGGCATTGACGACAACTGGGTTATTTTGTGTTAAATCTATGTAAAAGGATTTGATAAATGGACGATTTGATAAATGGACATACTAGGTATCTATCGAGAGCGGCGTTTTGGAACCCAGGAGCATATGCTCCCGGTATTTTCGAAAAAATAGAAAAAATAGAAAACTTTTCAAAAAATTCCGAAAACAATCATGCATGTACCTGAGTATGGTACGCACCATCGTGACAAATTTCGCACCGAAATGACATCGTGGCCGCCCTATGCAAAAAAGGCAAATTTCTGACAGAAAATGAGATCCAAAATTTTGAATTTTCTGTCAGAAATTTGTCATTTTTGCACAGGGCGGCCACGATGTCATTTCATTGCGAAATTTCACACGATGGTGCGTACCATACTCAGGTACGTGCATGATTTTTTTTCGGAATTTTTTGAAAAGTTTTTCAAATTTTCAAATACCGGGAGCATATGAGCCCGGGTTCCAAAGGGAATTTCCGGTATCTTTAAACATACATACAGAAACTTAAAGTAACACTAAAGATAAACATATTTATGTCATTTTTCATAGAATTGTTTTGCTTATAAAAATAATTTTGCAAAGACGATCGACAGGGTGTAAGAAATATGTTTTCTATGATCAGAGAAGACAATTTAGCATTTACTTATCTCTTGTCCCTTTACACATTTAACTTGGAGAGTAGTCCACTTCACCTTTAATATACCCCCTCTGAAAAATGTAACAAATATGTTTGGTAATTGGTTAAATTAGGTTGATAAAAAAGTAAACTTGATTTATGTTTTAGTTTGGCCATTGTGAAATTGCCGAAATGATGTTGTGTTTAACAATGTTGTGTTTTGGGTAAACTACAGCTTGTGCAAGAAAGCATATGATGGATTAGCCTAGGGAGGATTTGAGTGCATTGTTTTGTGTTCTAGCTCCAACCTAAAAGATTATCTTGGAGTTCATTATTGTGGCAGCTATGGGCCATATGATACCTGAAGAATATTGATTGTCGACGAAAGCGTCACCTCGCACTGAAAAATATTCTGCCTTAAAGAGAAACATCAATGTAAAATTGAAAGTTTAAACTTTGATATGTGGGAGTACAACCACCCGCCTTGGTACTCATTGGCGGTCTCACTCGATATACCTACATACTAGTAGATGGCCCCGCAGGTAAAAAAATGAGGTAGATGGCCCTGAATTAGACTTGCTTTGTTGCCCCCAAATTTCGGCTGGGTACTATTTTTTGTATCTAGAGTTTGATCTAGGAACTTTCTATAGATCGATCCTAGCCACATCAAAAGGATTTAAAATCTAAAAATTTAACATCTCATAGATTTTTCCTGAAGACACGTCGCAGAACATGCAGTACACCTTACCAATGCATCGGCCTGAATATTCATCTTGCAAAAACTAAAAATAATACTTTTTTCTTTTAAATGGGGGCAAAACTTTTACTCCGATGTTAATAAGGAAGGAAAAATGGCCCAGTTAAGTAACGTAAAAAGCGGACGAAAACCGTCACAAAAACTATATGCGGACTACTCCCAAAACATGTAACAGCTTGACCGGTTAGGCGGACCAACAAACCCTCCCAACATGTTACAACAGTAAACTCTCGACGCATGAATCACCACATCTGAAATGTAACCCCACTGAAAACACATGAACAAAGACCTCAGACATGAAAATCCGGAAAGTTGAGACTCATCCATCAAGCAGTTGTGGTTGTGGACACCTTCCTCATGGCGCCACTCTTCTTGTTTTTGCTATCGAGATACTTCTGCACCTTTTGTTTTAGAGAGAATACATCTCCACCTTCTTGATTTTCCCCTCGTAGTCTTTCCCGCTAGGAGGCAAGCAATCTCCTTACCAGATACGGGGATAAGCCGCCTCAAAACAGACGAGTAAGTTGCAAACCTCTTTCACAAATACAACCTCATAGTTTATGTGCCATCGCACCTGTCTCAACAACCTCGCACTCAAGGACGAGGCGGCGAAGGACTCGGGTGTGAGTACGACAACAACACTCTCTAGCGGTGCTAGCGAGGACAGCGAAGCCGCCGCCGAGGTCTCAAGCGAGTCCATCTTCAGCTGCTCCATCGACAAAGGAGGAGTGGACTCCCCACACAACTTCTGTAGCTCGGGCATCCACATCACCGGAGCGATGATCACAGCTACGTCCTCGCTCTCAGAGCCAACAGTCATATCGTGTTGCGTGTGGCGACGGGCATGGCTTGGTACGAGGGGAGAAACCGCCATATAGGCACGCTTCTCCATCGTCCGCGGAACCATAATGGAGCTCAGAGGGAGGAGAAACATCAAGTGCACCTAGGGGCCTGCCCAGTGCAACCTCCGCTCTAACCCAAAACACTCCCAACTCGAGTTAGGCAGTCTTGCATCTCAACACGTGAAACAACTGGACCCGCTCAGTTAGGACGGACTGCTACCGCACATAGACCATGGTATGAGGAGGTGGTTTAGGCGTGTGCCGGTACATCGGAGCGCAAAGCTTGGTTTTCGGCCTTCTTTCTATGACAGAAACAAGATTGCACAACATGTGTGGGTGAAGAAACGTGGCACACCGAGGCTGGGACGAGGCATAGGAAGGAGGCCAGTGGTTGCCACATGTTGCACGCGCTGTCGCGCTCGAAGGCAGCGGGAGCATCGAATGGAATCTCTACAGTTTACTGCTTCAAGCATCAACTCGGGTGATATTTATTACCAAAATGACCAAACCAAGTCGTTCTTAATTCTTGGACAACATTCAAAAATTTCAAGATCAAATTCGATTCGTGTGTTGAGAAACAAAAAGGAATAATACGGAATATTGGCATTGGCCTTTATTTTCTATCCTCTCACCTCCACCCACAAAGAGCACGCAGGCGAACATTTTCTAACTTATACATATAATCCCATTTTAAATTATGCTCCTATCGGGAAGGCCTCCAACCTATCGAAATATTCCACAGGTCAAGTAGTAGCTTGTCACGAGTGGAGGAGCTGACGAAGGTAGCTAGAGAGCAAAGGCATGCAGTGCAGAGGTCGATCGATCATCAGGTGCCCACCCCAAAAAGAGCAAATTCAACCACGGGATCGATCGGTCTGATGCCCACCCACCAAAAACAGAACCAAGAGAATTAGAATTTTTACGGCGATCGACGACCACCACCACTAGCAGCATGACGGTTGCGTCTTCCGGCAGCTCGGAGCACCACGAGGAGGCATCTCTCCCACCCCGTTTCACCACGGCATCGGGGGCATCGGGCACGACACCAACCAACGCCATGGCTTTACAGCGAGCGGCGCCATGTCAGCCGGGGGCCGTGCTGGCTTGTCAATGGCGGAGTGGCCGGAGCATGGTGCGTTGTCCGGTACCCGGCGGCCAGGCGCGCGAGGATTCGATGCCCCTCGAGCTTGCTTGTCACCTTGTCAATGGGTCATGTCGCCCTCGCTACTCATTCGAATATTCGATCTCTGCTGTCATGCATCTTGGCATGTCTAGTTTTTCCCTGGTTTGATAAAAAAAGCACGTTTTGCGTAGCAGGTCTATATGCACTAAAATATATTTAAATACATTTTAAAATGTCAAAATCTTAAAAAATCGGATGAACGTCCATACATTATATGTTCGTACATAAAATTTCGTGAAAAAGACATTTTTTTGTGGTCTGTGTTAAAGAAGACAAAAAAAAATGTCTTGTACAAAGTCATTTTGAAACAACGGGAATTGTCTTTTTTACACAGGGTACAAAAAATGTCATTTTCCCGCGAAACTTTATGTGCGAACATACAATGTTCGAATATATATCCAAAATTTTGTTTAATTTTTTTTTGACATTTTAAAATATGAATTTTGTGTAGTGGGAGCATATGCTCCTATGACGCAAAAGACATTTTTGTGAGCTACTTGTGTATTTTCTTTCATACTTTCTTTGTGCTACACCCTAAGCTTCGGATCGACGAGGGCTACATGGGTCTCCAATTCTTACTCCCCCAGTTACATAATATAAAATGCTATTACAACTAAAATCTAAATATACTGATCGTAATACCATGTTATATATATTATGCGACGAAGGGAGTAATATCTTAGCATTACGCTTTTGCCCGTTTGAATATTGGGTCGGGACTGATCTTGGCCTTATTTTGGAAAAGGGTTTATCCTACGTGATTGAATCTTAAGAAGAGATTACGTAGAGTGGATGTTAAAATTCCTATAAATTTGAGTGGCAAGAGTCGAATCCATAGGAATTTGGAAGCACGCCGTACCTTTGGTCCAAAAGTCATTTCGACAAAAGTCTGAAACTTTTATGATCCAAGACCAGTGTCTATGGTAATACTGTTGTGTCATTGTGTTTCTGGAAAGTAAGGCCATAAAGAAAACTTTACCAGGGTGAAAATTTCCTAAATTACTGTGTCAACAAAATGCCTTAAATAGTGTGTCCATGAAAAGGTGTCATGTATATTTCTCCCCCGGTTAGTGCCTCCAAAGATTTCTTAATTCATTCCTTAGACGCACACCAACTAAGGAAAGAAGAATGTTACTATTATTTCATCTTTTTGGTTACCATGTGTGGGGGTAGAATGTGCTTGAACACGGGCATGAATTCCTTGGTCAGGGAAGTTGGGACCGATCCTAGAGAGCCAAAAATAAAGGATTTAACATTACCATCCTCTTACGCTATAAGCATGAAACACCCATGAAAAAGAATTTATCAAGTGACAGTTTTATATTCCTGACATAATCTTTAAAAATGTTCTCTCAAAAGTGGAATATTGGTCATGAAAAGATGCCATGCACGTAGAGTTCTCCCCCAGTCACCACCTTCCAAAGGTTTACAAATTAATTCCGTCGTTGTACACCAGCTACTAAGGACACAAGGACAGATTGATCATCAACTTGGGTAAATGATACTTGTGTCGACGGGATCCGCGCGCTGCATGCCGTCACAATTTCACGCATTTGTTCGCTATATATTCCTAGATTGATCACGGATCCGCGGAACGCGCATAGTGTTTTATATAAAGAGCAGCAGTGTCATTTTCTCCCATAGCTGTTGGAATGATATTCGAGCTAATCCCATCTGCATTTCGAAGTGCTTGCGCCCCAAAGTAGTGAAATCCATACCCATGCAGTCGAAGGAACATTTTTTCGGATTGAGGATAGGACCACCATGGAGATGGCACTGGAGCGCCCTATTAGGGGGTTCGATCATGACATTGACACACACAAACAAGTTTAGGTTTTGCTTCTCAACAAGCAACATTGAGCAACCGCTCCTTTTTCTAGCAATGTAGGGTCCATGCCTGATTAACCTCATCTCAAGAAAATTAGCATATTTTGTGCAAGATATATCTCTTGGCCCCTAACTTTATAACCATTCCGATGAATTCAACTTATATATCTGAGATGGCCGCAGTGAGCGGATAGTGTGTGGACCCACTCGACTAGAATTTCTGTGTGTCAGTTCTATCTTTCATTTGGTAGCATGTACTATTTTAGGTTGTTAAAACATTTTCTATTGTGGAACGGAGATAGTAAGTTTAAAACTTTTGGCCTAAACTAGATAGGTGTAATAAGCCGGCGCTTGTGGATTCTTCTCTCCGGCAAGGGTGCATTGCTGGCCGGCCGGCCGCGGAGTGGGTGTTGTGTGGGCTTTGCCCCGTGGTGTTCGTTGTATGGTTTTCGCCCGGTTTCTTTCGCTAATAAACCGAACACCTTCTGCTTAATTAATGAATAAGGCAAATCTTTTGCGTTTGTTTAAAAAAAAAAAGACCATGCCACGTGGTTACCCCGTGTGGTGACCACCCATGATTTAGACCTGTTCTGACGGAACTCATATGTTTCAAATTGAAATTAGGTTAGTTCTTCCGAGCTTTAACTTTACGTCGGAAAAACAACGGAAGATGTTTGGAGATTGGGCTGAGATAGACACGTGCAAGAACGGTTGATCATCTGTCTATCTTCAGATTCTTTCCGACCCTGATGGTGTAGTACTATTTTACAAGACATGCACGTGTGATATTTCAGGGCGTGTGGTAGCTGCAAGTCAACATGACACTACTATTGTTAGACAAAAAAAGAAAAGGAAAAGACTTGTTGTTGACGGGAAGACCAAATACGTTCCATTATTACCCGATATGGAGAAAGTGTGCGACACTTTGCGCCGCAAGTCAACTTGGCGGTAGACAAACGAGATGCATAAGTTTGTGATACACACTTGCATGATATGGAGAATACAACACTGAGCACTTACAATCAAGGTTTAAGGCCCTGTTTGGTCGAGCTGTGGCTTATTTGAAAGCGGCTGTGAGCTGTGTGCTGTTGAAAAGTAGTTGTGGGCTGTGTGATGTGAGAAAGCTGTGAAAGCCATTTGGGAAGTAGCTGTGTGAACTGTGGCTGTGAGGGTAAATGTCTGATATAGCCCGAGAACCTGATAGACCATTTACTTATCGTGTTCAAGGATAATGACTCTATTGGAGATTGATTTAAATATATATATATAATCATGTTATAATTAATTAGTACATTATCTAGTTAATTAATTGATGAAAATTCGAGTGAACTATCACATTATTTGCTTAATAATTGTTTCATCGGAGTTTCTAGTGAACCAATTGAGAGGCGAATTAACGAACTGAGGTGTTTAATGAGCAAGAACAATAACCCAAATTAAATAAGCATCCAGCCAGCGAGATTTATCACAGTAGATGTAGCACGTTGAGGATGAGCTACTGCTCGTGGTCCAGCCGGAGAGTTGATGCAACCAAAGATCGGGGGAGGAGAGGAAACAAGCGTCCTGGTCTACCTCCTGTGCGGCCGGTCGTCGCGCTCGAGCTCCTGCCGGCGTCGGTCGTCCTGCTCGAGCTCATGCCCCGGCCGGTCGTCGTGCTCGAGCCCGAGGTTCTGCTGTGGAGGGAGAGCGGGCGGAGGTAAAGAGGCGGGGACGGGGGAGGCCGGCGAGGAGGGGGGCGTCCGGCGGCGAAGCTCGCCCTCGACCAGAGCGGCGGCCGCCGACGGCGGCGGCACCCAAAGCTAATCCAGGCACAAGAGAGAGAGCGTTGTGAGGAGCTCATGATTGGGAACGAGGGGAGAAACACAGGATGACAGATAGTGGGTAAAACTGCACAAGTTCAGGGGTCAAGAAGGAAACGGAAGGAAGCCAAAGCCGAAAAGCACCTCTCAGCGTGCTTCGCTCGGGGCGTTCGTTTTCGGATGGCTTTCCTCGTAAGCACGTTTGCCGCTAAGGGCCCTTTTGTTTGGGCTGGCTGTGGCTGGCTGCGGATGCTGTGCAGAAAAGCTGCTGTTCAGGAGAAGCTGCTATTCTGAGTGGAGGTCTTTGACAAACCAACTGGCTGTCTGGCTGTGAACTGATGAATTCTCTGTAATACCCTCAGAGTCGTATTTTTGCTTGTTTAATTACTGTAACACATCTACTAATTCAATAGAATTTTTTTAGGACAAATAATATTGTTTATTGTCAAGGACCATGCTGAAAAGTAATCGAAGCAATTAACCTAGTGTGCCAATGAATCGAACCAAAAGCTGCCCAAGCATGGACCATGGCATGTGTACGCAAGCTAGCTAACAAAGTTGTGAAAACGTGGCAGCGTGTGAGTGAAGGAGAGGAGAGTGATGGAAGTAGGTGGCCTGCTCGGTTCACGTGATTGGTGCGGTGGTGTTGGGTTGCTGGCGTTGGTGCGCAGCGACGCGCGCAAAGGACGGTGGCAGTTCTACGTAATTAAGAGCAACCATGTGGGCAAGGTATGTACCGGTTCGATTTTAAGTGGCAAAGCTGTGGGAAGCCATACGAAGCACCTCTAGAGGTGCTTTTTGGGTATGAAGGAAAGCGAGCTGATTTGGAAAAAGCCCACCGCATCGCCGTCCTCTTTGGCTCGTTTAGTCTGCTTTTTTCTGTAGAAAGCACCTAAAAGCCCAAACAAAAGGGCCCTAAGCTCGTTTGGTTGGACTTATGGCTTATAAGCCGCAGCAAAAGTCCAACCAAACATGGCCTAAAATCCATAGCTTTCGGCTTGCCTAGAAGTAGAAGGCCAGGGTAGTAGGGTACGTACGTACATGCATTGCTCCAAGACCACACATAATCCTTACCCTTTTATTCAAGGGAATATCACCAGCCTCTAAAGAGTTAATCGTGACATCAATCATGCACACAACATAACCATATTATGAGTTTAATAAAGCATTTTGTATCCGAAAAAATACACACAATGTAACCAAAGAGAGAGGAAAAAAGAGCAAGCCCCGGCAACCGCAACCAGCGATACGTAGTCAAACAACCACCATCATTAGTAACATCCGGACTGGGAGTGAGTTTCTCCAACAACGACGCCTCCAGAAAGCAAATCGCGCACAAGCGTCATCGTCTCCTGGTCAACCATATACCTGGCCATGGGCCGGGCCGGACTTGGGTCGGGCCTAAAAAAGCCCACGGCAGAAAACTGAGGCCCAGGCCCTACCATCGGGCCTACTTTTCAAGCCCAAGCCCGTCCGCGCGCTGCATGCCGTCACAATTTCACGCATTTGTTCGCTATATATTCCTAGATTGATCACGGATCCGCGGAACGCGCATAGTGTTTTATTATAAGAGCAGCAGTGTCATTTTCTCCCATAGCTGTTGGAATGATATTCGAGCTAATCCCATCTGCATTTCGAAGTGCTTGCGCCCCAAAGTAGTGAAATCCATACCCATGCAGTCGAAGGAACATTTTTTCGGATTGAGGATAGGACCACCGTGGAGATGGCACTGGAGCGCCCTATTAGGGGGTTCGATCATGACATTGACACACACAAACAAGTTTAGGTTTTGCTTCTCAACAAGCAACATTGAGCAACCGCTCCTTTTTCTAGCAATGTAGGGTCCATGCCTGATTAACCTCATCTCAAGAAAATTAGCATATTTTGTGCAAGATATATCTCTTGGCCCCTAACTTTATAACCATTCCGATGAATTCAACTTATATATCTGAGATGGCCGCAGTGAGCGGATAGTGTGTGGACCCACTCGACTAGAATTTCTGTGTGTCAGTTCTATCTTTCATTTGGTAGCATGTACTATTTTAGGTTGTTAAAACATTTTCTATTGTGGAACGGAGATAGTAAGTTTAAAACTTTTGGCCTAAACTAGATAGGTGTAATAAGCCGGCGCTTGTGGATTCTTCTCTCCGGCAAGGGTGCATTGCTGGCCGGCCGGCCGCGGAGTGGGTGTTGTGTGGGCTTTGCCCCGTAGTGTTCGTTGTATGGTTTTCGCCCGGTTTCTTTCGCTAATAAACCGAACACCTTCTGCTTAATTAATGAATAAGGCAAATCTTTTGCGTTTGTTTAAAAAAAAAAAGACCATGCCACGTGGTTACCCCGTGTGGTGACCACCCATGATTTAGACCTGTTCTGACGGAACTCATATGTTTCAAATTGAAATTAGGTTAGTTCTTCCGAGCTTTAACTTTACGTCGGAAAAACAACGGAAGATGTTTGGAGATTGGGCTGAGATAGACACGTGCAAGAACGGTTGATCATCTGTCTATCTTCAGATTCTTTCCGACCCTGATGGTGTAGTACTATTTTACAAGACATGCACGTGTGATATTTCAGGGCGTGTGGTAGCTGCAAGTCAACATGACACTACTATTGTTAGACAAAAAAAGAAAAGGAAAAGACTTGTTGTTGACGGGAAGACCAAATACGTTCCATTATTACCCGATATGGAGAAAGTGTGCGACACTTTGCGCCGCAAGTCAACTTGGCGGTAGACAAACGAGATGCATAAGTTTGTGATACACACTTGCATGATATGGAGAATACAACACTGAGCACTTACAATCAAGGGTTAAGGCCCTGTTTGGTCGAGCTGTGGCTTATTTGAAAGCGGCTGTGAGCTGTGTGCTGTTGAAAAGTAGTTGTGGGCTGTGTGATGTGAGAAAGCTGTGAAAGCCATTTGGGAAGTAGCTGTGTGAACTGTGGCTGTGAGGGTAAATGTCTGATATAGCCCGAGAACCTGATAGACCATTTACTTATCGTGTTCAAGGATAATGACTCTATTGGAGATTGATTTAAATATATATATATAATCATGTTATAATTAATTAGTACATTATCTAGTTAATTAATTGATGAAAATTCGAGTGAACTATCACATTATTTGCTTAATAATTGTTTCATCGGAGTTTCTAGTGAACCAATTGAGAGGCGAATTAACGAACTGAGGTGTTTAATGAGCAAGAACAATAACCCAAATTAAATAAGCATCCAGCCAGCGAGATTTATCACAGTAGATGTAGCACGTTGAGGATGAGCTACTGCTCGTGGTCCAGCCGGAGAGTTGATGCAACCAAAGATCGGGGGAGGAGAGGAAACAAGCGTCCTGGTCTACCTCCTGTGCGGCCGGTCGTCGCGCTCGAGCTCCTGCCGGCGTCGGTCGTCCTGCTCGAGCTCATGCCCCGGCCGGTCGTCGTGCTCGAGCCCGAGGTTCTGCTGTGGAGGGAGAGCGGGCGGAGGTAAAGAGGCGGGGACGGGGGAGGCCGGCGAGGAGGGGGGCGTCCGGCGGCGAAGCTCGCCCTCGACCAGAGCGGCGGCCGCCGACGGCGGCGGCACCCAAAGCTAATCCAGGCACAAGAGAGAGAGCGTTGTGAGGAGCTCATGATTGGGAACGAGGGGAGAAACACAGGATGACAGATAGTGGGTAAAACTGCACAAGTTCAGGGGTCAAGAAGGAAACGGAAGGAAGCCAAAGCCGAAAAGCACCTCTCAGCGTGCTTCGCTCGGGGCGTTCGTTTTCGGATGGCTTTCCTCGTAAGCACGTTTGCCGCTAAGGGCCCTTTTGTTTGGGCTGGCTGTGGCTGGCTGCGGATGCTGTGCAGAAAAGCTGCTGTTCAGGAGAAGCTGCTATTCTGAGTGGAGGTCTTTGACAAACCAACTGGCTGTCTGGCTGTGAACTGATGAATTCTCTGTAATACCCTCAGAGTCGTATTTTTGCTTGTTTAATTACTGTAACACATCTACTAATTCAATAGAATTTTTTTAGGACAAATAATATTGTTTATTGTCAAGGACCATGCTGAAAAGTAATCGAAGCAATTAACCTAGTGTGCCAATGAATCGAACCAAAAGCTGCCCAAGCATGGACCATGGCATGTGTACGCAAGCTAGCTAACAAAGTTGTGAAAACGTGGCAGCGTGTGAGTGAAGGAGAGGAGAGTGATGGAAGTAGGTGGCCTGCTCGGTTCACGTGATTGGTGCGGTGGTGTTGGGTTGCTGGCGTTGGTGCGCAGCGACGCGCGCAAAGGACGGTGGCAGTTCTACGTAATTAAGAGCAACCATGTGGGCAAGGTATGTACCGGTTCGATTTTAAGTGGCAAAGCTGTGGGAAGCCATACGAAGCACCTCTAGAGGTGCTTTTTGGGTATGAAGGAAAGCGAGCTGCTTTGGAAAAAGCCCACCGCATCGCCGTCCTCTTTGGCTCGTTTAGTCTGCTTTTTTCTGTAGAAAGCACCTAAAAGCCCAAACAAAAGGGCCCTAAGCTCGTTTGGTTGGACTTATGGCTTATAAGCCGCAGCAAAAGTCCAACCAAACATGGCCTAAAATCCATAGCTTTCGGCTTGCCTAGAAGTAGAAGGCCAGGGTAGTAGGGTACGTACGTACATGCATTGCTCCAAGACCACACATAATCCTTACCCTTTTATTCAAGGGAATATCACCAGCCTCTAAAGAGTTAATCGTGACATCAATCATGCACACAACATAACCATATTATGAGTTTAATAAAGCATTTTGTATCCGAAAAAATACACACAATGTAACCAAAGAGAGAGGAAAAAAGAGCAAGCCCCGGCAACCGCAACCAGCGATACGTAGTCAAACAACCACCATCATTAGTAACATCCGGACTGGGAGTGAGTTTCTCCAACAACGACGCCTCCAGAAAGCAAATCGCGCACAAGCGTCATCGTCTCCTGGTCAACCATATACCTGGCCATGGGCCGGGCCGGACTTGGGTCGGGCCTAAAAAAGCCCACGGCAGAAAACTGAGGCCCAGGCCCTACCATCGGGCCTACTTTTCAAGCCCAAGCCCGTCCGCGCGCTGCATGCCGTCACAATTTCACGCATTTGTTCGCTATATATTCCTAGATTGATCACGGATCCGCGGAACGCGCATAGTGTTTTATTATAAGAGCAGCAGTGTCATTTTCTCCCATAGCTGTTGGAATGATATTCGAGCTAATCCCATCTGCATTTCGAAGTGCTTGCGCCCCAAAGTAGTGAAATCCATACCCATGCAGTCGAAGGAACATTTTTTCGGATTGAGGATAGGACCACCGTGGAGATGGCACTGGAGCGCCCTATTAGGGGGTTCGATCATGACATTGACACACACAAACAAGTTTAGGTTTTGCTTCTCAACAAGCAACATTGAGCAACCGCTCCTTTTTCTAGCAATGTAGGGTCCATGCCTGATTAACCTCATCTCAAGAAAATTAGCATATTTTGTGCAAGATATATCTCTTGGCCCCTAACTTTATAACCATTCCGATGAATTCAACTTATATATCTGAGATGGCCGCAGTGAGCGGATAGTGTGTGGACCCACTCGACTAGAATTTCTGTGTGTCAGTTCTATCTTTCATTTGGTAGCATGTACTATTTTAGGTTGTTAAAACATTTTCTATTGTGGAACGGAGATAGTAAGTTTAAAACTTTTGGCCTAAACTAGATAGGTGTAATAAGCCGGCGCTTGTGGATTCTTCTCTCCGGCAAGAGTGCATTGCTGGCCGGCCGGCCGCGGAGTGGGTGTTGTGTGGGCTTTGCCCCGTAGTGTTCGTTGTATGGTTTTCGCCCGGTTTCTTTCGCTAATAAACCGAACACCTTCTGCTTAATTAATGAATAAGGCAAATCTTTTGCGTTTGTTTTAAAAAAAAAAAGACCATGCCACGTGGTTACCCCGTGTGGTGACCACCCATGATTTAGACCTGTTCTGACGGAACTCATATGTTTCAAATTGAAATTAGGTTAGTTCTTCCGAGCTTTAACTTTACGTCGGAAAAACAACGGAAGATGTTTGGAGATTGGGCTGAGATAGACACGTGCAAGAACGGTTGATCATCTGTCTATCTTCAGATTCTTTCCGACCCTGATGGTGTAGTACTATTTTACAAGACATGCACGTGTGATATTTCAGGGCGTGTGGTAGCTGCAAGTCAACATGACACTACTATTGTTAGACAAAAAAAGAAAAGGAAAAGACTTGTTGTTGACGGGAAGACCAAATACGTTCCATTATTACCCGATATGGAGAAAGTGTGCGACACTTTGCGCCGCAAGTCAACTTGGCGGTAGACAAACGAGATGCATAAGTTTGTGATACACACTTGCATGATATGGAGAATACAACACTGAGCACTTACAATCAAGGGTTAAGGCCCTGTTTGGTCGAGCTGTGGCTTATTTGAAAGCGGCTGTGAGCTGTGTGCTGTTGAAAAGTAGTTGTGGGCTGTGTGATGTGAGAAAGCTGTGAAAGCCATTTGGGAAGTAGCTGTGTGAACTGTGGCTGTGAGGGTAAATGTCTGATATAGCCCGAGAACCTGATAGACCATTTACTTATCGTGTTCAAGGATAATGACTCTATTGGAGATTGATTTAAATATATATATATAATCATGTTATAATTAATTAGTACATTATCTAGTTAATTAATTGATGAAAATTCGAGTGAACTATCACATTATTTGCTTAATAATTGTTTCATCGGAGTTTCTAGTGAACCAATTGAGAGGCGAATTAACGAACTGAGGTGTTTAATGAGCAAGAACAATAACCCAAATTAAATAAGCATCCAGCCAGCGAGATTTATCACAGTAGATGTAGCACGTTGAGGATGAGCTACTGCTCGTGGTCCAGCCGGAGAGTTGATGCAACCAAAGATCGGGGGAGGAGAGGAAACAAGCGTCCTGGTCTACCTCCTGTGCGGCCGGTCGTCGCGCTCGAGCTCCTGCCGGCGTCGGTCGTCCTGCTCGAGCTCATGCCCCGGCCGGTCGTCGTGCTCGAGCCCGAGGTTCTGCTGTGGAGGGAGAGCGGGCGGAGGTAAAGAGGCGGGGACGGGGGAGGCCGGCGAGGAGGGGGGCGTCCGGCGGCGAAGCTCGCCCTCGACCAGAGCGGCGGCCGCCGACGGCGGCGGCACCCAAAGCTAATCCAGGCACAAGAGAGAGAGCGTTGTGAGGAGCTCATGATTGGGAACGAGGGGAGAAACACAGGATGACAGATAGTGGGTAAAACTGCACAAATTCAGGGGTCAAGAAGGAAACGGAAGGAAGCCAAAGCCGAAAAGCGCCTCTCAGCGTGCTTCGCTCGGGGCGTTCGTTTTCGGATGGCTTTCCTCGTAAGCACGTTTGCCGCTAAGGGCCCTTTTGTTTGGGCTGGTTGTGGCTGGCTGTGGATGCTGTGCAGAAAAGCTGCTGTTCAGGAGAAGCTGCTATTCTGAGTGGAGGTCTTTGACAAACCAACTGGCTGTCTGGCTGTGAACTGATGAATTCTCTGTAATACCCTCAGAGTCGTATTTTTGCTTGTTTAATTACTGTAACACATCTACTAATTCAATAGAATTTTTTTAGGACAAATAATATTGTTTATTGTCAAGGACCATGCTGAAAAGTAATCGAAGCAATTAACCTAGTGTGCCAATGAATCGAACCAAAAGCTGCCCAAGCATGGACCATGGCATGTGTACGCAAGCTAGCTAACAAAGTTGTGAAAACGTGGCAGCGTGTGAGTGAAGGAGAGGAGAGTGATGGAAGTAGGTGGCCTGCTCGGTTCACGTGATTGGTGCGGTGGTGTTGGGTTGCTGGCGTTGGTGCGCAGCGACGCGCGCAAAGGCCGGTGGCAGTTCTACGTAATTAAGAGCAACCATGTGGGCAAGGTATGTACCGGTTCGATTTTAAGTGGCAAAGCTGTGGGAAGCCATACGAAGCACCTCTAGAGGTGCTTTTTGGGTATGAAGGAAAGCGAGCTGCTTTGGAAAAAGCCCACCGCATCGCCGTCCTCTTTGGCTCGTTTAGTCTGCTTTTTTCTGTAGAAAGCACCTAAAAGCCCAAACAAAAGGGCCCTAAGGTCGTTTGGTTGGACTTACGGCTTATAAGCCGCAGCAAAAGTCCAACCAAACATGGCCTAAAATCCATAGCTTTCGGCTTGCCTAGAAGTAGAAGGCCAGGGTAGTAGGGTACGTACGTACATGCATTGCTCCAAGACCACACATAATCCTTACCCTTTTATTCAAGGGAATATCACCAGCCTCTAAAGAGTTAATCGTGACATCAATCATGCACACAACATAACCATATTATGAGTTTAATAAAGCATTTTGTATCCGAAAAAATACACACAATGTAACCAAAGAGAGAGGAAAAAAGAGCAAGCCCCGGCAACCGCAACCAGCGATACGTAGTCAAACAACCACCATCATTAGTAACATCCGGACTGGGAGTGAGTTTCTCCAACAACGACGCCTCCAGAAAGCAAATCGCGCACAAGCGTCATCGTCTCCTGGTCAACCATATACCTGGCCATGGGCCGGGCCGGACTTGGGTCGGGCCTAAAAAATCCCACGGCAGAAAACTGAGGCCCAGGCCCTACCATCGGGCAGAAAACTGAGGCCCAGGTAAAAAGCCCTGAAAAGCCCTTAGGGCTTAGGGCCGTGGGCCGGGCCTCTTCCTTAAAATGCCAATATGCTAAGCCCAAGCCCGTCCAGGCCCTGCTGGTGGGCTCAAAACCCAGGCCCAAGCCTGGCCCACGGGCAAGCCCATCGGGCCTAGGCCCTGGATTTTAGGGCCGGGCCTGGGTGGGCCGACAGGGCCGGGCCGGAGATGGCCAGGTATGGTCAACCACCAAAGTCAGACTATGGGTTTTACCTCACAGAAAGTCTGAGCAATCACTAGTATGGAAAACCCTAATAGTCGGGTGCCGTTTTGGCCCCTAGTGGCAAGTTTTCCACATGCCTCTGGTTCTACGCCACTGGTAAATAGCTAGCAGCGGCGCGCGTGCTACACGCCATTGTGTAAGTGTGCGCCAGTGGTGTTCAACTGCGATACACCACTGATAAGTGTTAGAACTAGCGCGCAGTAGCGGACGCCACTGATGGACCGCCGGTGAACTCAAATTTAGTCGAATTTGATATTTTTTATCTCGAATTTAATAATCTTGAACTTGAAATTTCATTCAATCAACCATATAGACAAAAGGGATTCATGTCCAAAAGGAAAATACATAAACTAGCCTAGAGAAGAGGCCCTATGCCAAGTCTAAGTCCTACTAGCTAAAATTATCGTATGACACCTAGAGGGGGGGGTGAATAGGTGCTACTTCAATTTTTAGTACTTTTCAAATTAGGCTTGACACAAAAGGTAACTTCTCTAGATATGCAACTACGGTGAATTTACCTATATGATAAGCTAGCAACTAAACAAGATACATGCGGTAAACAAGGATAGAGGTAACCGAAGTGAAAGCACGCGGAGACAAGGATGTATTCCCGAGTTTCTCCTTTTTAGGGGAGTACGTCTCGTTGAAGGGGTGTGAACTCGCCACCACAGGCTACTCAACGCCACAAAGGCTCACCCTATTCTCCGATGAACCGCACCACAAAGGATTGGTTCACCTTCCACTATCGGTTCCCTTCGAGGCGGAAACCGGAGCCTTTACAACAACGATTCGGGGCACACACCCACAACTGAATTGGGGGCTCCCGAACAGCTACAATCTGTCACAAGAACAACAAGTGAGTACAACAAGGAGCTAGGTTTTCCAAAGGGAAACCCTAGCAAATGGCCCTCAAGTGAATGAGGGGGAAATGAAAAACGGCTCGGTGAAGATGTAGATCGGGGCCTTCTCCTTCAATCCTCCAAAGATCAACAAGTTTGGGTGGAGGGATTGGGAGATCTAGTGATTCTTGAACTTGCAATAATGGTGGACTTCAATTCTGGGCGAGCTGGCTAGCTGGAGGTAGGTGGAGGGGTATTTATATCCCTCCTCGAAATGTATCTCTTGCAGACAACTAACCCCGGAGACTCCGGTCCAGGAGGGCCAGAGACTCTGGCCTGGGCGGAGACTCCGGTCCAGGAGGGGCGGAGACTCCGGCCTCGTGCGGAGACTCCGGGTCACCTCCAGGCCACTTCCAGACGCACTACAGAGGCTGCCGTCGAAGGGGGCACAGAGCTTCAAAAATGATGGGCGAAGACTCCGGCACTCCTGAGTGCGGAGACTCCGGTGTGGGCACACCGGAGACTCTGGCCTCAGGGAACCAGAGACTCCAGCCTACAAGATACTGCTGTAACCTTTTGTCCCATAAAAGTTTCGATGCCATGTAAATATTTCTTATAAGTCCTGCACCACTTGACAACAAATTAGTGTGATCCTAGTGTTGTTGCCTAACACACAAAACACAAAGAGATGTTCTTTCAATCTCCTCTTTTTTGGTGTTAGATGACAACACTAGGATTTGCAATATAGCGCTAGCAACAATTTACATGTTTCCAACAAAAGGTGAGTGGCTCCCCCTAAATGTGTGCATATAAGAGATTTGCATTTGAATACAAATGCACAACACATAGATTTAGAGCAACTCCAATAAAATATGGAAACAAGATAAATTTTGCATAAGTGAAAGACATGACAAGATAAATAGATTGAGATATGTAATTGAAGCCATACCTTGTGCATAATAATGTAGAGATAGACTAGAGATAAACCATTGCATAATAAAACATATCTCAACCATAGATAATTAAGAAATCCACATGTCTCACACCATAGATAAAACATAGTCTCACACAAATACCAAAGTAAAGCAAATAGTTCGACAACATAAGATAAATGGACACAAGCTTTAAAGAAATGATAAACGCAAATGCTTGTGCCCGAACCCTTGCAAATCCCACGATGAGAGCCTAATAGAACTACTTCTCCCCCTTTGGCATCGAAACGCCAAAAAGGGAAAAGAGCGATGCTACGCGAACCCAAAGAAATCACTCCGCGGGCGACTCCTCCTCATCACCACTTGCTTCTTGGTTCTCCTCCTCATCATACTCTTCATTTTCATCCTCATCATCATCTTCATCTTCGTCTTCATAGCGTATAGGAGCCTTGCTGGTGTTGCGAGAAGAAGAAGGCATGGAGGAAACATCCTCAGAGTCACCCCACGGGAATTGATCCACATTCCATTCTGCAAGAGGAAGAGTAATATCGGACTCCGGTGACGCGGGGGTACCTTCTTGGCGAGGAGGGGTCCTACCACCGTTGTTGCTCTTGTGCAATTCTTTGAAAATCTTGTGTTGGTTTGAAAGGATGTGCTTCCTCTCAACATAGGCATCATGGTTTTCCTTGTGAGTGGCAATCCCCATGCAAATCATTGCCTTTTTCCACCATGAGATGTGCTTTACTTCATTGTTTACCCTCTCTTTTCCACCACCACTCCATGAGGGGGGAGTGGCATTCTTCCTCCTTGCCCGTGGAGCTTCTTCCTCCTCTATCTCTTGATAAGTGGCTTGGGGAGTGGTATGAATGGCTAGCACTTGGAGGGTTCCATACTTGTGTTGCTTGAAACGAGATTGGTCGAGTTGGGGGACCCTTTTGAGAATAAGCTTCATGACATAGGGCGCATACATAGGATTCTTCTTCTCACGAATAGTGGTGTTGATCTCACACTTGATATAATCCATCACATCAATCTCATACCCATGACAATTTGGTCCAGCAAGGTATGTCTTGTGAGCATGATGCATAAGGTTGACAAGACCTCCACGGATAGCATCCACATTACCCGTTTGGGGTGCAATGCTCCAACGAAACATGCGAATCAAAATATTGTAGATAGGCTTGAGCCCTCGGGTGGTGGCAATGGCTTCCTTTTTGCCACAAAGAGGGGCAAGGATTTTCTTATCATAATCCATCCCTTCAACATGTATCCTTCGACTAACGGGAGTGGTAGCTCCTTTGAACTCATACCCCAAAACCTGCCCAAATTCTTCAAAGGTTGCTTCACATTTGAGAGGACCCGCCATCCAAGTCATTTTAGTGTTCTCCTCTGGTCCTAGCATAAGTGAAAAAAAATTGTTGGACCATCTCAATATCATAGTCTTGTTGGGTGGAAATGAGCTTCTCGAGGCCTAGCTTTCTAGCAACCCAAACAGCTTCAACAAAGTATTGCTTCTTGCTCAAGACATCAAGCTTCAAGGGTTTTTGAGGGCACACAAGGGCTTTTGGGTCCAAGTTAGCATAAATTTCCTTCATGATGAGCTCTTACTCCTTTCTCCAAAAATGACCATCGGTGGTGTTGTTGGGCATGTCATAAAATTTCTGCTTCCTCATGGTTCTAAAGTCCTCTTTGTTCAAGTCAGTCACGGTGGTCAATTTGTCATACTTGGCCTTCTTGGCCCTTTCTTCCCGCAAAAGGGCAGCCTCCTCTCTAGCTCTTCGAGCTTCACCAGCCTGAATTGACTTCTTCACACCACGCTACACGTACTGATCGGTCTCTTCATCATAGTCCGAATACTCTCTTCCCGACTTCTTGCTTGGTTTCTTTCCGGTGTTGGATGATGAGCTCGTGTGGTTCCTCTTGGTATCTGTGAATAAAGAGTAGATAGAGGAGCATGGAGATAAGCATACATGTCCAAGGATGCCAACGAAGAAACAATTTGAGAAAACTAGGCACAAAAATTTGATTTGCACCGGAGTCTCCGGTCACAAAAGCCGGAGTCTCCGGTCCTTGGAGACCAGAGTCTCTGGCCCTGGGGCTGGAAACCACGATGCAGATTCAATCTTTGGTGCAAAGTTTTCACAAGTTGTTCCTAGAATGTAAAGTGCCAGCATAATGATTCTACACCAAGAAGTATAGCAAGAACAACTCTCAAAACTACATCTAGGAGTAAGCCCTAGAGGAAGAGAGAGAGAGAGAGAGAGGAGTACCCTTGCCCTTCATGGTGGAGTCCAACGGAGGGGAGGAGGTTCCCCGGCGTTGGAGAGGTGGGTGAGGCTGGTGGCACGGCGGATCTGGAGGCAGGGAGCAGCCGGAGGGGCTCCTTGAGTCGTTGGCGGCGGCTGGGGTGGTTTTGGGGTCAGGGGTGTGTGATGAGTTGTGAGTCAACTCCCCACCCCGATCCCCTTTAGAACCCAGCGAAACTGCCCAGACCGGAGTCTCCGGCCTAAGCACAGTTTCCGTGCTTAGAGCGGAGACTCTGTTCAGACCAGAGTCTCCGGTGCTGCACCGGAGTCTCCGGCCCCAACGACTCAAAAATCTCAGATTTTTGTGGGGACATGTATGTTGCAAGAAGAGCAAGTTTTAAGATAAGATTTAGTCTTAGGTTGGAAGCAATGGCACTGATGGGTGGATACACACTTGGATATTGCAAGATCCAAAAATAAAAGCCAATTCCAAATGTTTCTCCCAAAAACAAAATAAAGGTCTAGAAATACCCAAATAAATCCAAATAAGATCCAACTCCTCACAGAGAGGAGGGTGGTGGCCTAGGCCACCATGTAAGAGTTTATGGCGTGACACCGCGAAGATATATCTTGGGTTCACAACCAACACTCGTCATTTAAGCTCACAATTCATAGCACAAATATAGAGAGGCAAATGAGTTCTTAATGTCGGCATAATGGGGGGAGGGATAGTCCAATGTATTAGGACCGCACTCCCCCTATGTCCATGCCTACACCTAAACACAATAAATAGTCAAGACATAGGTGTGTATGCAAGATGGTCAAGTCAAGCTCCTTGAATCCACGATATTTAGCTCATTCCTCAAGAAAGTGAACCTTGCTTCATCAAGTGGCTTCGTGAATATATCGGCAAGTTGATCTCTTGTGGGAATATAGCCTAGCTCAATATCACCACGGGCAACATGATCTCGAATAAAATGATTACAAATCTCAATATGCTTGGTTCTTAAATGTTGCATCGGATTGTGAGCAATCTTGATAGCACTTTCATTATCACACAAAAGAGGCACTTTGTCACAATTGACACCGTATTCGTTTAAAGTTTGCCTCATCCATAACAATTGAGTGCATGCACTAGCGGCCTCCACATACTCGGCTTCGGCGGTAGAGAGAGATATACAATTCTGCTTCTTAGAAGACCAACTCACCAAGGACCTACCAAGGAATTGGCATGCCCCGGAAGTAGATTTCCTATCATCATGATCACCGGCCCAATCCGAGTCCGTGTACCCACAAAGATAGAAAGTTGAGCGTTTTGGATACCACAAACCAAACTTTGTGGTTTGAACCAAATATCGAAGGATTCTTTTGACCGCCATCATGTGGCTTTCTTTAGGAGCGGCTTGATACCCTGCACATACCCCTACACTCAACACAATAGCGGGTCTAGATGCACAAAGATAGAGCAAAGAACCAATCATGGAACGGTATACCTTTTGATCGACATCTATACCCTTTGGGTTAAGTTGTAGATGATATTTGGTGTCCATAGGATAGTGCTTCCCTTTAGCATCTTGCATATCAAATCTCTTGAGCATGTCTTGGGTATATTTGGCTTGAGAGATGAAAGTCCCTTCATTCAGTTGCTTGATCTCAAAACAATGAAAGAACTTCAACTTCCCCATCATAGACATCTCAAACCTATCGGTCATAAGCTTTAAAAATTCATCATTACAAGCTTTGTTAGATGAGCCAAAGATAATATCATCAACATAAAGTTGGCATATAAAAAGCTCCCCTTTAACCCTCTTAGTAAAGAGAGTGGGATCGATTTTCCCAACCTCAAATCCACGGTCTACTAGAAGCTCTCTAAGGTGCTCGTACCACGCACGTGGAGCTTGTTTAAGTCCATAGAGTGCCTTATCGAGCTTGTAGACATGGTTAGGGAACTTGGGATCCTCGAAACCCGATGGTTGCTTAACATATACCAACTCCTTTAAAGGACCATTAAGAAAGGCACTTTTCACATCCATTTCTTGCAATTTAAAGTTATGATGTGATGCATATGCAAGAAGGATACGGATGGACTCAAGGCGAGCCACTGGTGCATAAGTCTCTCCAAAATCAATGCCTTCAACTTGAGAGTACCCTTGTGCAACCAATCTTGCCTTGTTCCTTACAACCATTCCATGCCCATCTTGCTTGTTCTTGAATATCCACTTAGTGCCTATAACATTGCGGCACTCCCTTGTCTTCTCAACTAACTTCACACCTTGTTGCACTCGAAGTTGTTGAGCTCTTCATGCATGACATTCAACCAATTTGGATCTTCAACTGCTTCAAATACGTTCTTTGGTTCCACCATGGAGATATGTGCTTGATGCTCACTAAAGCTTGCCAATTGACCCCTTGTGGTAACCTTGCTATTTAGATCACCAATAATTGCTTCTATTTAGCTGATGTGGGGAAGCAATTTTGGTGTAAAAGAGGTGTGAGGCAAGGTGATTCACTCTCGCCACTAATTTTTGTGCTTGCTGCGGATCTATTACAAGCAGCTATTAACAAAGCGTACAGACAAAATATTATCCAAGCACCCTTTCCTGTTAATTTCCAAATGGACTATCCAGTGGTCCAATACGCGGATGACACTCTAATAATTATGCCAGCTTGCCCACATCAGCTAAATATCATGAAGGAAATATTAGATAAATATGCTACATCCACTGGTCTGCATATTAATTATGGGAAGTCCATGATTATTCCAATCAATATGAGCAATACAGCTATTAACCAGATGGCCCAGATCCTTGGATGCGTGGTAGGCTCTATGCCATTCACCTATTTGGGTTTACCAGTTGGGACTACTAAACCAACAGTGCTTGAATTAATGCCTTTGGTAAATCGAATTGAGAGAAAGTTGACAGCAACGTTTATGATGATGTCGTATAGCGGTCGCACTACTGTTATAAACTCCTTGCTGAGCTCGGTGGCCATGTTTTATATGTGCAATTTACAGCTACCACCAAAAATCCTAGAACATGTTGAAAAAATCAGGAGGCACTGCCTTTGGAATAAGAAGACTGAAGAGGGAGAAAAATGTAATGCCTTGATAGCCTGGGATAAAGTATGTCGACCCAAAGATAAAGGTGGCCTGGGAGTTTTAAACCTGAAAGTATAGAATGAGGCATTGCTGCTCAAATTTCTACATAAATTTTGTAACAAGACTGATACTCCCTGGGTTACTCTCATATGGAAGGCCTATTATTCAGATACTATCCCCCATGCCGCAGATGTATGTGGCTCCTTTTGGTGGAGACAGGTTATGAAGCTGAGTCCAATATTCAGAGGTATTTCGAATTGTCAGATCAAAACTGGGTCTACTGTTCTCCTATGGAAGGACTTATGGATGGATCAACTGGCAGAAAATAAATATCCGAGAGCTTTCTCATTTGCCATTAATGAAGATGTATCTGCCCAGCAATTCTTAACAGCAAATTCTTTGGTACAAAATTTCCACCTCCCATTATCCCCAGAAGCAATGCAGGAAGTCAGGAGCTTACAAAGTGATACAGCCACCATTACGTTGTCACAGCATGATACAGACACCTGGCAGTATATTTGGGGAGATAAAACATTCAAATCGAAGAAGTACTATAATTTTTGCTTTCGAAACATCATTTCTCACGAGGCTTTCAATTGGATTTGGAAATCAAAATGTACTGCAAAATTGAAATTCTTCTACTGGCTATTATTCTCGGACAGATTGAATACAAGAAACATGCTCAGAAGACGGCAATATGTCTTAAACACGGGGTACAACTGTTTTATCTGTGACAACAATATGGAAGAGACATTGGAGCATCTCTTCTTCCACTGCACTTTCAGCTCACAGTGTTGGAACATACTGGGTATAGTTTGGCAACAGACAGGAGACAGACTACGAATTATTACAGCAGCAAAACAGTTGTGGAGCAAACCAATGTTCACAGAAATTTTTATTGTGGCAGCTTGGAGCATTTGGAAGGAGAGAAATAACTTACTCTTCAATGGAATAACCCCTTCCGCTTCTTCCTGGAAAGCAGATTTTTAGAGGATTTTAAACTACTAGTCCATAGAACTAGTTCAGAACTTCATCCGTTTATCCATCTCTTCTGTAGTACTCTTTGAAATGTCTTAAGCCCTTGAGGCTATGTAAATATGTAAATACTGCTGCAAATTTTATATATCAAGGCAGTAGGGGTCTTCCCTACTGTCATAAACCTTCAAAAAAAATTGCTTCTAGCTTATGACTCTTGATTTCCAAATCTCTTACAACTCTTGCTTTACGACGGGCTTCAATATCTCTCTTGGATCTTGGAGGTATCACTTGATCATCTTGATCATTTGAGTCCCCGTCTTGACCGAAATGTTGACCTTGATCATCATTATGCACATCTTCAACAATAGAAGGAGATGGTTGATCTTGGTCTTGACCTTGGCTAGCATCACTAATTGGAGAACTTGGTTCTTGTATAGCAACTTGGTCAACATCAGGAGGGTCTTGAACTTGTTCTTGGGTTGGTGCATCATTTGCTTCCATGGTAGGCGCCGGTTCAACTTGTGATGATGAAGTTTCCACTTGAGTGGACTTGGACTTGCTTGAGGAGGCTCATGATGGATCTCAATGGGGCGAAAGAAGCCAACGCACATCATTCTTATTGCATCTTGAGGTCCCTCATTATCTACATCACAAACATGAAATTGCGCCACTTGGGAGCCATTATTCTCATCGAACTCCACTCTTCAAGATTCCACAACTCTCCCGGAGGATTTGTCATAGATTCTATAAGTGTGGGATTCGGCACCGTGACCAACAAAAAAACCCTCTAAAGCTTTAGACTTGAATTTAGATAAGCGAACACCTTTGATCTTATAGAAACACTTATAACCAAAGACTCGGTAGTAGGCGACATTGGGCTTGTTGCCGGTGAGCATCTCATAAGGTGTTAGCTTCTTGCCTTTGCGAAAGAATAGCCGGTTTGATGAATGACACGCCGTGGAGATGGCCTCGGCCCACAAGAAGAGTGAAGATTTAAACTCCGCCAACATGGACCTTGCCATATCCATGAGAGCCGGTTCGTCCTCTCGGCTACACCATTTTGGTGAGGGGTATATGCAGCGGAATATTGATGACGAATTCCCTCTTCACTAAGAAACTCATTTAAGGTGTAGTTCTTGAACTCGGATCCATTGTCACTCCTAATGGCCAATATGAGAACATTGTGTTGACGTTGAACTTCATTGGAGAAGTCGATGACGTCTTGTTGAGTCTCATCCTTCGACTTGAAGAAATAAACCCAAGTAAATCTTGAATAGTTATCAACAATCACCAAACAATACTTCTTGCCACCAAGACTTGGTTGAGGGACGACACCGAAGAGATCAACATGAAGAAGTTCCAATATCATCTTTGATGAAATGATGGTCTTGCTTGGGTGGGGAGAATCATGTATCTTTCCTTCAATACAATCCCTACAAAGACGATCTCTAGAAAAAGAAACATTCTCTTTTAGTCCAAGAATGTGGCCACCCTTGTGAAGACTTTGCAAAGTTCTCATGTTGACATGGGACAAGCGGCGATGCCACAACCACCCCATGTCGGCCTTTCCGAATAGGCAGATTGCTTGAGTGTTGGTTGACCCCGAAAAGTCCACCACAAACAACTCATTTTCAACGTACCCAACGAACATGACCTTTAGAGTCTTGCTCCTCAAGAGTACCACCATATCAATAGTAAAATGGACATCAAAGTTCATCTTATTAAGTGCATGAACCAACATTAAATTGTAACCGAGGGACTCGACAAGCATGACATTTACAAGGGTGATATCCTTTGCAACTACCACATTGCCGAGGCCCTTTACCTCAGCTTTTGATTTATCACCATAAGAGAAGGTTGAGTGATTTATATTTGGTCCCAACTCCGTCATGATCTCCTTGATTCCGGTCATATGACTAGTGCATCCACTATCAACCACCCATTTCGACCCACCAGAAGCATAGTCCTATAAGAAATCATTGCTTCATTTTAGGTACCCATCTTGCAATGGGTCCTCTTTGGTTACCAACAAGGGTCTTAGGAACCCAAATAGCACAAGTAACATATCCATCATAAGGACCAACATATTTTGCATAAACATCACCATAATAATCAACATATAGAATGTAGTGAGGGTTAGCATCTCCCACAAAGTCACTACGAGTGGTCTTGCCCCTAGTGACATTCCCACTCGCAATGGGAGTCTTGATTTGTGCGGGCTTGGCCTTGTTGTTGCTCTTCTTCTTCTTTGCCTTGGCAACATAACCAAGACCCTCCTTCCCTTTGTGTTGCTTTTGCTCAACCACATGAGTAACAACCTTTTCTTTACCTTTGGGAATTGAGGTCTTGGCACTAGTGGCCTTGGCAAGCTCAACCTTCAACCTAGCATTTTCTCAATAACATTTACATGATCACAAGAGGGAGTAGAGGTGCTAGGTGTGTCAAGTTTAGAAAGTTGAGTTTGTAGTTGCTCATGAGACTTGACTAGAAGAGAGTGAGTACTTTCCAAACCCTTGTGAGCTTTGTCAAGTTTCTCAATGTCTCCACTAAGTCTAGCATTAGCAACCACAAATTCGGCTTTCTCCTTTTTAATTACATTATATTTAGCAATGGAATGATCTCTTTCCTTAATGATTTTAGCAATTATTCCATCATTAGTCTCATCAAGAGACTCAAGTCTCTCCTCAAGAGAAACCCTATACTCATGCTCTTCTTCAAGAGAAGCATTTAAGGATGCTATGGTGAGAGAGTCATCTCTCTCAATTTTACCCTTGACCTCAAGGAGGTCTTCGGCCGCACTAAGTTATCTCATGAGAGACTCAACATGTTTCTTAGCTTCACCTTGCAAGTTAGCCACAAAAGTATCGAAAGCAACAAGTTCTTTCTTAATCTCAAGACTAGAAATATCATCCATTTCATGCATAGTCTTAGGAGTGGAAGATGATACCTCGGTGGCCTTAGCCATGAGACAACGAGCGGTGGTGTTGGAGATGTTCTCATTGGGGGATTCAAAGAGAGAAGGTGGTGAAGTTGTGGTGATAGCCAAAGCCGCCACCTCACGAGTGGTTTCTACTTCTTCGGAATCATCGGAAGGATACTCTTCTTGAGTCATCAACACAATTCTTGGTGCTTTCTTGAAGAATGGCTTCTTCTTGACAAAAGGCTTCTTTTGAACCATCTTGGATTGACCCTAGGGAACAAGCCTTCCACCATGTTCTTCTCTATTCTCATAGGGACACTCTTTGATAAAGTGATACTTGTCATGACAATTGAAGCATGTCCTTGTTCTTGTTGCAAACTCCTTCTTTCCAGTTGGATTGTTCTTTAGATCAACTTGAGTCTTTGCCTTGGTCGGGTCACACCAAAATGCTCTTGAAGCAAGAGCCAAGTGATCATGATAGGCTTGTTGGAGATCATCAGGAAGAATGTTGCTTGGACATTCCTCAACTTCCACATCATCATCTAGGCTCACCACTTTGGCCTTCAAAGCAAGTGAGGAGCCTTGTTTCATCCCCATGGCCCTAGCATGATTGTCTTGAGCATTCTTGGTGGCAACCTTGAAGGCTTGCATTTCTTGCATAACTTCATTAGATGTCATTTGAAGGTAGTTGTGTCTTCCTTGTAGAGCCTTCAAGTCAACGGGCTCGAAGGGCATGAGAGCATTCACATACTTCCTCTTGATCCAAGCATCATCCACATACTTTGCCCCAACATTATAAAAGGCTTGGGCAAGGGTCTTGAGTCTTCCATACATCTCTTCATGAGTTTCACTATCAAGCAATTGAGTGTTGCCAACTAGTAAAACCCAATGCATTAAGCTTAGGTGGAGGACCTAAAGGGTTTATGCGAGCATGATGGATAGGTGGGTCGGGAGAGTACACAAGAGGAACCGCATGGTACTCAGGCTTCCCATCTACCGGCTTGGGTGCGGATGAAGAAGATTTCTTAGGGTCGGTTTCGTTATCTTCATCCCCTTTCTTTTCCCCCTTTCCTACCTCGGAATCACCCATGTTGGAAGAAAAGGGGTCCTCTATTGGGAGAGTCTCCGACGGAGGCTTGGTACAAGTGAGTTTCGTGAGCATATCATGTATCGCACTAAATTAGGTATCCATGGATGATCTCAATGATGTTTCCATCTCTTTGAGATCGGCCATGGATGCCGGAGTACCTTGGCCTTCCGGAGGATCCTCTCCCAAAGTCATACTTCTCTTAGGCGGTTAAGCCCAACATGAGAGCCGAGGCTCTGATACCAATTGAATGGATCGTATGACACCTAGAGGGGGGGGGGGGTGAATAGGTGCTACATCAATTTTTAGTACTTTTTCAAATTAGGCTTGACAGAAAAGGTAAATTCTCTAGATATGCAACTACGGTGAATTTACCTATATGATAAGCTAGCAACTAAACAAGATAAAGGCGGTAAACAAGGATAGAGGTAACCGAAGGGAAAGCACGCGGAGACAAGGATGTATTCCCGAGTTCCTCCTTTTTAGGGGAGTACGTCTTGTTGGAGGGGTGTGAGCTCGCCACCACAGGCTACTCAACGCCACAAAGGCTCACCCTATTCTCCGATGAACCGCACCACAAAGGATTGTTTCACCTTCCTCTATCAGTTCCCTTCGAGGTGGAAACCGGAGCCTTTACAACAACGATTCAGGGCACACACCCACAACTGAATTGGGGGCTCCCGAACAGCTACAATCTGTCACAAGAACAACAAGTGAGTACAACAAGGAGCTAGGTTTTCTAAAGGGAAACCCTAGCAAATGGTCCCTCAAGTGAATGAGGAGGAAATGAAAACCGCTCGGTGAAGATGTAGATCGGGGCCTTCTCCTTCAATCCTCCAAAGATAAACAAGTTTGGGTGGAGAGATTGGGAGATCTAGTGATTCTTGAGCTTGCAATAATGGTGGACTTCAATTCTAGGTGAGCTGGCTAGCTGGAGGTCGGTGGAGGGGAATTTATACCCCTCCTCGAAATGTATCCGTTGCAGACAACTAACCCCGAAGACTCCGGTCCAGGAGGGACGGAGACTCCGGCCTGGGCGGAGACTCCTGTCCAGGAGGGGCGGAGACTTCGGCCTCATGCGGAGACTCCGGGTCACCTCCAGGCCACTTCCGGACGCACTACAGAGGCTGCCGTCGAAGGGGGCGCAGAGCTTCAAAAATGATGGGCGGAGACTCCAGCACCCCTAAGTGCGGAGACTCCGGTGTGGGCACACCGGAGACTCCGGCCTCAGGGCACCAGAGACTCCGGCCTACAAGATACTGCTGCAACCTTTTGTCCCATAAAAGTTTTGATGCCATGTAAATATTTCTTATAAGTCCTGCACCACTTGATAACAAATTAGTGTGATCCTAGTGTTGTTGCCTAACACACAAAACACAAAGAGATGTTCTTTCACTAGCTAGATCTAAGACTCGCGTGCCGCTTGCTCGACCTACTCGTCATTGTCCTCGCGGCATGACTTGTGGCACAGGGTGTTGTCAAACACCTTGACGGAGAGCACGTCTTTCTCTTTGAGCTTGAAGAGGATGAAGTACCCGGCCCCAGCTGGTGCATACGGGTGAATGTGCTCTAGCCGCGCACGAGGAATATGTTGACCTCGCCGTCGGAGAACACATCCACGACGACGGTACTATTGGGACAACCCGCCATTATGAACGTGAAGCTGCGTCCGGGGCGCTGGTCTTTGAGTTCCTGTGCAAACCTGTTTGGGGGCATCTGTTGGTTCCCCAATTCGGGGTGCAAATGCCTCAGAAACTCGAAGTCGTACAACGCACTTAGTGAGCCTCCCGAGGATGACGAAGATGAAGGCGTTGGTGGGCTGGATGATTTGGAAACAGCGATCGCCTGCGACCGTGGCTGCTTGAAGCCTCCGCTGTGTTGGATGGTTTGGGCAACGACGGCTGCCCGCGTCTGCTTTTGGACAACGACCGTTGGGAGCTCTCACCATGTCGCGAAGTGGCAGGGGAGAGGAACAGAGGAGCACCGCTGCCGTTGGGAGCTCTCGCCATGTCGCGAAGTGGCCGAGGAGAGGAACAGAGGAGTGTCGCTCCTTCAGAATTGAGAGAGGAGGGAGAAAATGCCGCGGGGAAGAGACGATCCCCTCCGGTGAGAGGGGATTTTACGCATGCGCCTTTGCTCTTCGACTTGACGTGGCGTGGGAAGTGGTAGGGCTTCTCGGTCTCTTCCCTCTCCCTCCTACACGGCCATCAAGATGCCTAGATTCAGCGGTGTGCTCCTATTTGACCGGAGTAAACAACATGGCCATGAACAGTATGGCGTAAAGGCGTGGCTGCTCCCGCGCAACATTTTGGTGGCGCGCCAAATAGAACACGCATCACTGGTCGATGAATACTGGTGGCGCGTGGGATGCGCATGACACCAGTGCTAAACTCCAGTGGTGTGTACCATATGTGAGGCACCACTACTATATTATGGCCAGGTGGACGCCTGGGTCCCACTTACTGCTGGCGCGTACACATATAACACGCGCCATTGGTAGGGCTATACCGTTTGCGCGTACGTTTCGGTGTGTCACCTGACCATATCAATGGCGCCGAAAAAAAAGGAACGCCACTGATACGAGGACTATACTAAGGATTTTCTCACTAGTGAACATCCAGTGATGCCTTCAACAACGAATGCGGCTAGATGTTCGTCGTTGCCAATTAAGTACAACCAATGAAGGTCACACCAAGAATTTTCACCCTGTAGGTCAACAATCGGTGCTCGAAGAACACCACCTAAACGAAATCACACTGTGTTGCGGCCCCTATTTGCCTAGATCACTATTGCAATACACCAATAACTAGGTGCACAATCGCCACGTGCATGATTTTGATATGGGCATGATCATGCAAACAATTGTGTTCACACATTGTGGAATCAATTGTTGTGATGCGACAAGCGTGACGTCGATCACGGTAGCCATGGCGGTCTTCCATGAACTTGGTGCCCCAACTTGAGGCCATTGCATGTCGTATACGACGGTGGTGTTGCCACCCCGAACCGACGGGCGGCGCAATGTTGAGGAAATGGCTGACAAAACTTCATTGGATCAGGATGGAGGGAAACAGACCGGGAGAGAGTGCATCCCCACTAGTAGGAAATAGCCTAGTGGCAATTCGAAGTTAGCGACGTGCGGAAAAATTGGCACGTTGCTAGTAACTAGTGGCAACGTGCGGCTAGCGGGCACGTTGCCACTATTGATCTAGTGGCAACATGCAAGTTAGTGCACGCGTTCCAGCAAGTTTTGCCTGCCCAGCGGGTCTCGGTTAAAATGTTGGCAACATGCGCGTACCTTGCACGTTGCCAGTATAATTATAGTGGCAACGTGCATGCACCTTGCACGTTGCCAGTATAATTATAGTGGCAACGTGCGCCTCCGTCGGCACGTTGCTAGTGCGTGTTGGCAACGCGCCAACCATATGGTACGTTGCCACTAGTGTCTGTATTAATCTGGATCGAGGGTACCTCGCGCCCCGGCCAGGCCAGTTAGTTAGGTTTTATCCATTTCTCGTTTGCGCGCGGTCACGCCACCGCTGCCGTCCATCCACGCTGCCACAGACACCGCGCACTCGCGTCGCTGCCGCCGTATTCCCCGTGTCGCCCCTCCCCGCCATCTTCCCCGCGCGGCCACGGCGTGGATCTAGCAGCGGAAGGTACCCCCGCTCCCTCGCCGTCCTCCCCGAGCGCACGCCACCGCGCCATCCAGGAGTAGAAGGTGGGCACCCCCTCCCGCTCGTCGTCCTCCCGAGCGCGCCACCGTTGTCATCCCCGATCGATCGAGGTATAACCCCCTTTCCCCACCCACCCCATGCTCGTCGCCCTCGTGGTGTTTGATGAAATGTGTAGGAAGAAACATTGTGTGTCTAAATAATTTAGTTTGCAATGTTTATGGTGATGTTCCTTTAATATGCGATTAATTTAGTTTGCATTGTTTGATATATAGTGCCCGTTCATGATGGTTTTGAATTCCATTAGCTCCCCTAACTTCGAGTATTCAGACTTGGTATATTATCTTTCAAAACTAGTACTTTCGTTTTGTGTGTCTAAATAATTATGCCGATAAAAGTTGCTATATATTTTTTTGTTTAGTATTCCATATGTGAACCGGATACCATATTTTGGTTGTTGATATGATGATGTATAGAATCTTCACTGATAAAGTGTAATATTTAGACTGTTGCTCCAAAGAAGTTCAAAATCCACGATAATACCAAGTAAACCTTAATTCATCTCAGGGTGATGTCGTTCTCGTGTTCTTTATTTTCGATGAAGTTTAATATATTAATATTTTGAAAATATTAAAGAGACCTGACATCTACAGTGACTCAATATATCGAGCATATACAACCAAATTATTAAAAATGATTAGATCAAAGTCACTCGGTAACCAACAGTGACATCAACCATTGCTCTACCAACACACAGTGCCACTAGCTCCAAAATCAACTCCTTCAAAAAAGTGGCGACACATTGGATCCACTCAAAAACTAGATCATGAGTTTCACTCTGGAGAGTATGACTAAGAACATTCTATGCAATACCTTCGACATGATAATAATGTCGAACACCATCATTGCAAGATACGACCGGCGAATGTCAGGCCAAGAGTTTTCACCCCAGAGCTCGAGTCATGGTACTAACATAGTACCACCAAAATTCAACCACCTTATGTTCGCATTCGATTGACCACCACTTTCAACCCTCTAGCCTTGACATGACACGTCCATAGTCATGTATGGGATGTGTCCTAGATCACTCAGCCACGGTATGCATAAGCCGCATGTACGAGAACCATGAAATATGACATCTGAGAACATCTACATCCTAATTGTTGGCCCTTCCAATCAATACCCACATGCATACCTCTAATGTGATCAACTCCATCAAAAATTATGCCCATATGAGCTAGTTGGAGGGCGACGATGAGAGTGACAGGCATAGCCAAAATCCGCGGTACGGAACCCTCCAGCAGACCCATGTCCTGTTTGGGAAAAGGGGACCCCTTTCACAAAATCCCTTCCATTGTCCAATTGCAACCGTGAAAGCGCACCAACCCAAATCAGCAGGCGGGAACGGATGAAGCCTCAGTACCCTGCCTCGGATCGGGCATAACCGTACTGCGAATCACGGTTGTCGCCATGGTTGGTGTCTCCTCCTTCGATCCTCTTGCCACCGCTGCCCAGATCAACAGGTGACCGCTATGCTACCCTCGCAGCCGCCACAATCATGCCACCACCAAAAAGTTTCGACATCATCGTCCCGGTTTTCGAGCTCCGAAGAACACGACGTTGTTAAGGGCCGCAAGGTGCACTAACTGGAGGGGACGAGGGCTCTCCACCGCCATCCGATGTGCGGTTTTACCCAACGGCGACAGGGTGGACATAGGAGAGGGGAGATAGGACAACGGCTAGGGTTTCACCTGTGCCGCCCCCACTACCAGAGCGTCTGGTCTGTTTCTTTTTGTGTTAATGTACTGATCACACCATTCACTGTCAATTCACATTAGAAATATTTCCTTTCTTGAGGCATATTTGAATATATTTTTCTCTCCGTATTGCTCCAAATGCAGAAGTAACCATTGTAAAGAGGTAAAATGCTCCAATATTTGTACGACCAAAAATTATTTCAAAAATCTAATGATAAATCTCAGAACAAAGAATCAGCTAAAGGAACGCCAAATTAAAGCCAGCTGTGACGCAATCAGCTTTGCTCTTTATTATTCCCTTAAGTAGAAAGATGGTATGCAAAGCTAATGATATTAATAGACATCAGACCAAAATCTGGTAAACGATATTTTCTTCGACAACAACAAAACAAATATAAAATGTGAATGGGTATCCCTATCTTGTCTGTTTCTTTCCCACTTCGTTAAGCTTAACAATCTTCTGGATGCTCCAAGGAGCAATGGGAGCCTCCTTAAGTGTGGATGGATCAACATATAATAACATTTTTGAATGTACTATGCATGTCTAATATTAACATAGGAACATTTTAGGTGTATGGCCTTCGTTAAGAGGGAATTGTTTGCTTTACACTTTAAGTCATGTATGATATTCCTTACAAAAAATATCATCTCTCTGAGCACTATAAAGTAATGAATTAAACATACTTAAATTAAGTAGAACAAACTTAACGTAGCTTGCTGAAACATAAAAGATAGGTAGCTCATTATACCAATTTCTCCCTTGTTTTTTCTACAAGATGTAAATATAAAAGCGATTTTCTTTTTTTTGGGGGGGGGGGGGGGGGGGGGGTAATACAAAGGTTGCACCTGATCCGAGCTGTATTTTTTTACACGTGTAAATGATCATACTTACACGTGTTATTTTCTTGGGGGTAATTCAAAGGTACATAAACGTTTTCCTTTATATGCTTTTATTTTTTCATTAAAAATACCCTTTTGCACCCGTCTACCAAAAAAGCTTAGCACTAACTTTTTTTTCAGGGGAAAAGTGCTCGTATTTTATATTGGAAATGTACAAGCACATAATGAATTTGCATACTTGGATATTTCTTATTTATCAGAAGTTTGTTTATCCGGGTGAATATTATTGAATTTAACATTCACCACGAGGAGCACATATACCCGAGAGCCATTTGCCTGCTCCCTTTCCTTGGGCCCTAGCTTTCTGAAGAATATAATCAAATGTTGCATTGCTATACTAGCCACTAGAACCTACTTGGTTTTAGCTAATAAAACTTCCACAGATAAGTCATCATATGATTAGTGCTACTACATAAAAATTGATGTGATAGCAGTGAAAACTAATGTGCAGATGATATATTGATAAATGCAAAGTGTCATCGTGCTAGACTGCTAGTGATGATGAACCTAGGGAATCGAATATAGTTTCAGGAGGTGATTAAATAACATGCATTTAGGAGGAGAGCGTCTGGCTTTAGAAAGCAAAACACTTCTTACAAGAAATTCCTTTTGAAAGACAAAGATAGCTGTAAAAAGCGCTATGGTTGTGCCGTCGTGTGCATCTCTCTAGTTTTTGAAGAGGCCAGGAGTAATGTAAGCCTCCTTTGTCTACAAAATATGGGCACGCTCGGAGGTTTCTATTGAAGGTTCAAACCAGATATCTGCCACCATAAGATTTCTGAACTGATATTACATCAGTTTTAGGTCAAGCATGAAGTCCAAACCTAACTCCTGGTTTGGATCGTTGCAAGATACTTGCGTCTAGTTTTCAATGAGCTGTGAAACAATGCATACTTAAGCCTCATTATTGAGCTCTCTTGTCCCCACAACAAACACATGAAGCCTGCCAACTAATAAGCTCACATAGCTGATCAAACAGTGGGCCCTGAAATCTGACCAAAACCCATAGAATAACTGTGATAGCAAGGATAATGCTGCAAGAGCAAACACATTGACGAGATTCTGCAATTAACAATTTCAGTAGTACAGGCACTCTAGATGGCGTAGGCTCACTGGCAGTGTCCACTTGAAGTGCTACCTTGTGTACCTATATGCTAATTGATCAAAGATGCTTCTGACGAATGATAAAGATATGTAGGATGGATTAAGAGTTCTCCAACATCTATTATGGGAGCTCGCGTCTGTTCCGATGCATGTTGGAGAGAAAATAATTACGGGAACTCGTCGCTGAACCATTCTAATCAGCACACATAATAATTATGCGTACGTTTTACAGTCAAAAAATTATGCGTACTTTTGGAACGTTGCGGCGTCCTGAAGACGAAGAAGGATTTGTGAACCCCCATTTTAAATGGCATGCTTACTGGGCAATGTTAATTTCCTGCTCCACTATTGAGATTTTCTTTTGACTTCCTTGATGGTGATGTCTGATGTGTATATATGTGTGTCCACCTAAAGGCCTCCATGTGTCACTGTACTTGATATGCATGGATACCATTTCTTATAAGTAAACCGAGCTTCTGTCTGTTATACCACCGCTTGCAGTTAACCTGTTCATGTTATAAGTAAAGAAGCCTCTATCTGTTCTAACAAGTTCTTGCTGAAACACCTGTCATTTTAGGATAAGGTATAAATAGTTTCAGGAAGCATATGATAAGTTACTGTCCAGTTATGTGGCATGGCTGCAAGGCAACTCTTATTGCAGTATGTACTGTTGGACTAATCTGTTAGTGACATCTGTACCTTCTCTTCGTCTTCTGTGAAGCAGTAGGGTCTTCAGAGCAGCAGGGCACTACCTTTAGTACTAGTAATAACCTTTTCAAACTTGGATAAGATTTGAGAACCATACAAGTGTCCATCTGAATGACATGACATCTGGAACACAGTGCATGTATCTGATGTACATATACAGTTACAGGTCAGATGATTGACTGTTACTACTACTGAAGGATTGCTCACGGTGTCCCAAAAGTTGTTTTGTTTCTCTTTTTCATTTGATATGGTGTGGATAGACCTGTGTAACAGCAGAATCCAATCACTGGTTAGAAAACCTAGATCCCAGACAATGCTAATTGGGTACTGCATTATTGAACTGATCCTGTTGCCACATACCTCGAATGAAAGGCACAAGCACTTTGACATTATTTTTGTAGCAACTGCTGTGAATGCTGAGCACTGTTAGTTCCAGTGATCTTCTTATGACCACCTTTGTGATCAACATCTGCATCTTTATTTTCCTTATCTGGTCATAACAGGTCAGTCATGCATGCATGACAAACAGCATAAAATTAGGCTTCTTCGCAAGGTTCAAGGAGTCGGATAGCCTGTCAATTGTGTCACTGTAGGGGCAAGTGGCAAGTCATCCATCTCTACTGCTCACATGATGTTGTAGGATAGGATGAGTACATGTGCAATATTAGGCTTCTTGTGAAGAATTTCAGGCCATAGACTAATAGGTTGGTTAGTGGCTAACACCCAAAACTGTTAGGGGACTTGCTTGGCTCATTTTTCTCTTGCAGAGACTCCTGCAACCTAGAATATGTGGCAAGTGGAGATGCAATTGGCGGTTTAGGAAGATGTTAATGCAGAAAAAAAGTTATGGCATCCGACAGCAACTCCTAAGTTGTGAAATAAAAAGACCATATTGTAGGTCATAGTTTCTTGAATGCAGAGGTGTTCTAGTATATAATTTTAATTTTGTTAAGCTATCCAGAACCTCTTCCAGGTAGGATGCTGACTAGCTAAATGATTTTCCTACTGCATAATTGGTCCTTATATTATTGTATGGCAATTAATAAAGTATACTTGCTTCGGAAGTCCAAGCTCAGGGTCTACATCAAATACACATCCTGTGCAGTCTGATTAATAAAAGGACACGATAAAATATGTCACTTCTCAGTTCTCACCTCCACGAAGTCGCTTGCATGCATATTAGAACTTTATCACAGTTGTATATATCATGACATATTTCCTAATGGGTATGATCTTTTCCATTTTATTCTAAGGGTGTACCTACGTGGAATCATCACTTCTATTCTCAACTACTTGAATTTGTATTTTCAACCGTAGCCACTTTCTCCATTTATCCAAAGCACAACAGGGGTGAGAGATCTTGATCATATGATCATACCCATCAAGATCATATGAGTTGCCTTGTTGAGCTTTCATATGATCAAGATCTCTCACTTCTATTCTCAACTCGGACGGTTCTCAGCGGTGACTTAGAAATAGCAATTTTTCAGTCAGCTGGCCATATAATTTTTTATTGAATTTTGCCTTGTTCTGTTAAATAAAACCTAATTTAAAAGAGTAATTGTTTAATTCCACCAGGAAATGGACTATTTCTGTAAATTGATGCAAATTAAATTGTCTGTAATTGTAGGAGTAAGTATGCAATAGCCGGATAAGCATGCACTGATTCTGCCAAAATCGGTGCAAGCAACTGTCTAGAGCATAACATAATTTTGGCCTAGTTCTGTGATCTTCTTTCAGAACAGAGACTATTTTATCAGGAACTTGAATGCATAACTTGGTGCAGTCCTCAAAATTAAACTACCATTTATACATATGTTTTGTTGTACAAGGTGATCAACCAATATGATAAGCAGACTTTTGCAAGTATTTGAGAAAAATCAAGAGGATAAATAAGCAATGGAGACTTCACTATTATGACACTGTTGTAGTAGTGTTGTTGTTGTTGTTGAGGGAGAGAGAGCATATGAAGTGGAGCAATTCTGCTGCCCAGATATGCTGTCAGGAGTATCCCCACACAATAATGTCAACCTTTGTCTGTTGTTCTTACGAAGATTGATTGCAACCCTTTTAATAATGTCAAGAGAAGACTACATGGATGCATTCTATATATCTGACCAGGTGCATGAAACCCCTTTTGTGATTTTTTACAAAAACCAACTCTGAAGGTTGAAGAAGGTTTGCTAAACTACAGCAATGGGAAATTCCACACTCGTCTACAAAACCCTAGTGCTTGCAAACTTGCAATATGGAGTTCTCTGCACACAGATTGTTGAGTAATATTTTTTTTTCTCCCTCTTTTTTCGTATGGAGGTCAGGATTATACCAGTCGACAAACTTCAACCTGTAAATGAAGTGATCTGGCAGAAAGATTTTTCCAGCAATGAGAAACCTGTTCGAAATTCTACTGGATCTTCCTGGCAAAGCAAAACACTTTTGCCAAATCACATGTCTTCCGTAGAGAAACTGCAACACGGCAGGTCACATTGCTGCAGTCAGAACTCAGATATTCAAGCCCAAACCATTGCACATTTGACTCCTTTACAACGGTGTCAATTCAGGCATGTTATCATGCTTTATCACAGACAAACTTGGATGGAATTCTCTTATCACGCAGTAATTATCAAAATATGCTTGCTTGTGCGGTAATGGTTCAGCTGTCTCTAGATGCACTATTTCGGCTAATAAGACGGCTGTGCGTGGATGGCTCATCTTGTTTGGTTTTCCTTCAGATAGTTGGAACATGGGACAATGCACGTGCATGAACGAACAAAGAGATTCAGTTTTGAGCTGTAGCTGTTATGTTGTTTGACATAAAAATAAATACAGTGGGACACAAGACATGACAGTACACATTAAAAAAATAACTCTTGTTGTTTACTGAAGCTTGGGATTAATTTTATTTATTCTCAAACATATTTATGTTTGTTAGATAAATTCTAGAACTATACTAATTTAATAGTTTAAATAATTTTATCTGAGCCATCTGAAATCTATAAACAATTTCGTAATCATTCTTCCAATGGTTGAAGAATTTATACTTATCGGATCCTGATCATTTCTATTTTCTCACAATAAATTTCTCTCAAAATTCATTTTTGATAGATGGGGACTATTTTTTATGCTGTGCTTGCAGGTTTTTATGTTATATTTCTTTAATGGATAAATTCATGTATTTGCTCTTATGATCTGCATGCTATCTGAAAAAAAAGTTATCAGCACTTTTCAATTTAACATGCAACCTCGTTGCCTCTAATATGTTTATCTAATATATAAAAAAAATCTTGTAGCCTTTCTTAAAAGGTGCCCAAAATTACACGCTGATTATAATTTTCTTCCACATCAACGTGATTAAATGTAAGAGCGTGTGTCAAAAGAAATTATTTTTCCATGTCTCGATTATGTTTGCCGAATGAGATTTGCAAGTACATGGCTATTATTTTTTTCAGTCACATAGCTAGTTCCCAGATATGATCTAGATTCTATTCTGCATAAATTTTAATTTACATATTATAGCGTGTGAGCAATGATGTTGAGGCGCATATGCATAGTACATGCATGATCCCAATAATAGAGTGACTAAATGATGGGGATAAGTCAAACCCAAAAAGGGTTTATTACTTTCCAAAGTAGTGGAGTGCTGCAAATGCATGTTACTAGGTTCTTCTCTTGAAGGAAATAATACAGATATTGTGATAGCGATGGGGTCAAAGCATGAAATGTAATGCGCTTAGGAGATTATGTGGGCTCCCTCAGTGGTTTGAAGATGAATGGCTAGAAATTTTGCAACAAATAATTATAATAATAAGAGAAAATGTCTGCGCCGCAATGCTGAATAGAACGGCTGGAAAAGGATCAATGATATATCATCCTCACCGAAAGGAACATAACAGTGTGTTGAATTGATAACAGATTGCCCACATTTTCTCTGAACGGCTAGAATCTTCATGTAAAATTGTTGGTGCCGCTGAACTCGCATAATAATGCAAAGGGTTAGAGGTCGGAGTTGAAGATCTAGAAGATGGAATCTTATTTAAGAAAACCTTGATTATTAAGTGGTCCGATGGGGCAAGGTCAACATGATGAAGTGGATAGACCCCAGCGATCTTAAGTCCATGATATATATGGTTGTTTAACTCTAGGGCGTGGGGTATTGTAAATGCATTTTAGCAAGCTTTCATGGAACATGCTCATATAGAATACATGGATTTCATAGAAATCCTCCGAGAATTGCAACATTTCCTACAAAATTCATGTGAAGTTCTCGTGAAAATCCTGCACCCGAGACATGCTAACAAAAATGTGTTGTAAGAAACTAAATCATATTAGGGGATTACTGAACTGTAGTTATTCTAAACAGTATCATTAGTACACGACAAGTGAGCATATCAACTCAACACATCCTGTCAATCAGGCAGAAAAACATTTGCATCTGCAAAAGGTTGTCATTTTCTCCATAGATAGCTTGTGAATTGAAAGACTGGATCTGGTAGTGGAGCATAGAAGAGGGAAATGTTGCTCCACATTAGCAGCCAATGGGAGATGCTCATCACGGCAGACATATCACAACAGGGGCAAGCCAGCCCAGAGCATATACATCAGTCCATGCAGAGAGCACCTCACCACCTGATCCAGCTAACATCCCAAAGATCCCAGACAGCATGAGGCCTGATCCACTAATCCCACCATGACAACGAGATGATTAACCCCTTTCCCCTCTCATCTTCAGGGTGATTAACTGGTCATCTCTTGCCGCAATTCGCCGCTGACTTGTCAATACCGGACTGGCCGACACGGGTGACATGTCGATGCCGTGTCTGACGTGGCCTGCCACATGTGTGCCTGGTGGAGTTCGGTCCAGCAGGGTGCTGACACGTGTGAGAGCCTTGGAGATCTTGAGGTTGGAAATAGCTTGTGGCTAGCAGCTGATTGGCGGTTGGTCAGTAGTACGTGATGTGCAAGGACGCACACCAGCTCTTGAAAATATGGTTAGTGCTGGTGCTAAAGCTACATCTCACTTTCACACAGCATGTGAGAAGCATATGCACATGCACATATACTAGACCAATACACATCGCAAAGTCTCCTTTGGTTTATGGTAGACACCTTCTCCTTCTCACCTCCTGGCGTACAGGACTAGAACCACTTTGCAAAGTCACTTTTGGGTATGGTAAACACCTTCTCCCTCTCACCACTTTGGTGTACAGGAGCAGAACCACTTTGCTATGTGCTAGGTGTTTGACTTTGTTAAGAAGAGAACATTTGCAGACTTAGCATTCTTCCATATTGACTGCGCGTCGATTTTCATGGTGTTGGTAGTGGCGGAGAATGTCATGGCGGCTACGATTGGAGGGTCATAAGGTTTTCATGGCTTATGTTTAGTTTGAGACCACAAGTCATGCCGGAGGGGGCTCTTAGATGCGATTCAGTTTTTTTTTTCGAGAACCCCGCAGGAAGCTGCGTGTCTTTGTATTAAGCTTAAGAGAGGACAACAAAGCCAAGAATGGCTACAACGCCTTTCAGCAACGGCGCTAATCAGGGATTAGCCACCACTCACACAACGCCAACAACTACAGAACTCGCCATGCCCAACATGAGCACTGAGGCCACGTCTCGACCCACACCAACCACCTCAAAGAAACCACTGCACCTAGACTAACCGCGCCAACGTAACCTCCACCCTTGAATGCCTAGAGAGATTCGGCAGGTGAGAGGCAGGGCTTGGCTAGTCTTGAGTAAGTGGCCATCTTCGAGACACCGGCGAAGGCGTACATTGCGCCCTAGAGGCTCATGGTCTGAGCAGACACCGTCGCGGCACCAAGGAACGCGTGCAGCACCAGGTCTTGTTTCCAATGCGACGCTTTTCGACAAAGTAGCGACATCGAGACGCCGCCATCGCCAATCCGGGAGGCCGGATCATGGTTTTCACCGGAGACAAACACCACGATGACGGGGGATGTCAGCGTTTCACGGCGATGCCTCCATGGAGGAAAACAATGCCCGAAGGCGTCGTCGTCGGCGGCACCAACACAAATTGGGCAGGACTTTCGTCCGATATGCCGCACACCCAAACCAACCACCCACAGCTGCACAGAATCCACAGGATGGTCACCGGACTCGCCGGAGAGCACGGTTGGCTGCCACCCAGCCATAGCCCTGCCGCAGTAGCTAGCTCCATGTCGTCGTCGGCGTCGTGCGCTCCACTTCACCAGCACAGCTCGCCGAGAGCCGTCGTGCCGGAGACGGGCGCGTCCGCGCCAGCCCAGATCTAGCCCGCACGGCGCCGGCAGCTCGCCATGGCTGCGCACCTCCACCTCTGCCGAGCGCCAAGCCCCAGAAGCTCCGCGCGCCCCACCGCGTCGTCGAGAGGTCGGAGCCGAGCCGAGCGGATCTGGGCGGGATCCCAGATCCACGACCCACCGCCTACACGCACCACCCGCGTGGACGACGAAGAAGAGGTAGTTGCCGCCGCACGGCCAGGGGCGCCGCCCCGACCGCCACGCGCAGGCGAGCCCCGGTGTCTCCCCAGCCGCCCGAAGAAGCCTCCCTGCCGCACACCACCCATCCCCTCCGCCTTTGGCTTCAGGCCCGCCACCACGGCGGTCCACATCAGCGGCAGCGGAGGCAGGGGAGCTGCGGGAGGCTCGGTTTGTGGTGGCGCTAGGGTTTCCCCGGTGCCTCCCTAGGGTACAACACGGGAGCGCCTGGGGGGGCGTGAGGGCGACCAGTGAATTGCTTCACATGATGTTGTATGGCCATGGCTTGCGGAGTTCTCGTCGATACTGGACACATGATACATGTGAGCCTGGTGTTTGGTGACTTGCAGTAGCGACTGGCAATGCGGGGGCGGCAACATTGTGGACTTCACTTTTGGTGGTGCTCTTCAAGTACCGAGTCTTCGAGAATTTCCAGGATGAAAACCTAAAATCTATTGATCGGGCGACGTGTCCTTCCTGGAGACGTCACTTTTAGAGAACCTATTTTATAGTCTGGGTGTTGTCTTTGGCGGTGATTTGTGTGTTGATGTTGCGGGTTGTTGATCACCGTGGCGGGTTTTTTTTTTTCTTCATCATCTTTTTCTTTTTGGTTGTGCATTTTTAATGTCTTTCAGACATTTTGTTATTGCAGAGTCTGGATGTAATTGGTACCTTCACGATATTAATATATTCGCTTTGTCAAAAAAGCAAAAAAAAATCTTCCATATCATTTTGTTTGTGGGTCTTCTTCTTAAAGTTGCTAGCTTGAACCTTAATAAGATTGAAAATATAATAGTCACAAAGTTTCATGGGAATTTTAATAAGGACACTCCGCAACTATCCCCTAATGAAAATGTTTTCAGCAGTACCGTGATATTTATCTCTCAAATGTCAGCTTTAAAATTTCCACGAAGGTGCGTACACATCATATAAAAACTAGATATGGATGTTTTTAAGAAAGGCTTATGATGAAAGTAAATCTCCATTCCTCCTCTATGCGGATGATGCCATTTTATTCCTGGCGTGATGTGGAGGGGGCCGTAAACATGGTATTAGGGAGTTAGGATGAGAAACAGCGGATGACAGAAGAAGATTTTCAAAGACGAGGCGCTAATGATAATTGCCTAGCTATCAATCAAAATAATTCAAAGCAAGACGTGCTACGTGGGATCGGCAATTGATGCTACAGAACCTACGTCATGTCAGGCGTAATCAGCCATATCACTGAAAGTCAAAGCTTGGGGGCTGCAGCTTCAAGCCGCGGACCAGAATAGCTGCCGGCTCATTTGTAGCCATACATGTGGCACCCGTGTTCGCTTTGTACACGTCGTAGCACAATACAATCGTGTCAGAATTCAGTTTGGAAGAAGAAAACAATACAGATCCTGTAGAATTTTCCAGCCATCTACCAAACGAACTTACATAGAAGCATCCAGCTCCAACAGAAAGACACATCTATTAGCGAAACAGTCTGATAAAGATTTAGACATCATGAAAGGCCTGATTGTTCTGAGAAGACCAGTTACTGCCGCCACCAACGGGCGCGCCACTCATCACAAGCAACAGTTCAGTCTCTATGCGGTATATTGTATCGTACATAACAACTCTAGAGCTGCTAAGAGCCAGTTCCAGAGGCACAAGAAAACAAGAATAGGTAGTGTAACACGGTTCTGCATCAGCCTGCCACCATTTTCTCGGGGTCAGCAGCTTTCAAGGAGCAGTCTCGTCGTCCTTGTCAGTGGTTTGCGGCCCGGTGGATGACGGGGAGTAGCCCGGGGCAGTGGGGGAGTAGCTTGCGCTGGGGCTGCACGGTCAAAATTGCAAATTGTCACAAGAGCTAATGGTGTACTTTCACAACGGCAGATGAGAGATAAACCTGTCGCATTACCTGTAATTTGGGGAAGTTGGGCTGTAATCTGGGCTAGGTCCTCCAGAGGTAGTGTGCGGGCTGCAAAACTCAGGCAATGTGTTAGGAAACCCTGCGTATGTCACGGCGACCTGATCATTTGAAGGTAAAACAAGGATGATGAATAGCGATGGGCTCACCTGGTTGGGCTGTATGACGGGCTTGGTTGTGCATACGACGGTGAGGTGGGCGAGTAAGTCGGTGATGTCGGGCTGAGGAAACAGAGATGTAAGCAAAATAAGCATACAAAGAGAGTGAACAGAATACCGGAGGAATGGCTATCGTTTGCCTAGGCTATGTTCCTGCAAAGGATTATCAGTACCTGTAATTTGGAGAAGTCTGACTATAAGGGCTCATCATCCTTGGGCTACTTGGAGAGTAAGCATGTGACGGACTGTACTTGGCCGAAGAAGGATTGTAGCTAGGTGAAGTTGGACTGTAGTTCGGCGAAGTCGGGCTATAGCTTGAGACGTCGGGCTGTAGCCGGCGATGTAGGGCTGTATGCGGTGATGTGGGGCTGTATGAGGGTGATGTGGGCTGTATGATGGAGATGTAGGGCTGTATGAAGGAGACGTAGGGCTGTATGATGGCGATGTCGGGCTGTAAGATGGCGAGTGGGCTGTAAGATGGCGACGTCGGGCTGTAGATGGCGATGTCGGGCTGTAAGATGGTGATGTCGGGCTGTATGCAGGAGAGGTGGGCTATATGCTGGAGAGGTCGGACTATAAACTGGCGATGTTGGACTATAGCTTGGTGAAGTGGGACTGTAGCTCGGAGATGTGGGGCTGTAGCTGGGGGATGTGGGGCTATAGCTGGGAGATGTAGGGCTATAGCTGGAGATGTAGGGCTGTATGATGGGCTGGTAGGAGAGTATGATGGGCTAGTAGGACTGTAGGAAGGAGAGCCAGGCGTATATGATGGAGAGGTGGGACTGTAGCTGGGTGATGCAGGGCTGTATGATGGAGAAGTGGGGCTGTAACCTTGTCCTGGCCCTGGGCTGAACACTGGAGAAGATGGGCTGTAACCACCCCAGAGGATGGGCTGTAGCTTGACGGAATAGGCGAGAACGCCATGCCAACATATGGAGAGAATTGAGCATCTGAATGGGGGAAGCCCTGAAATTTGGACTCAGCATTGGTGACATCATTCCTCCATCATGGTAAGCGGGGTGAACGCGCTGGTGTCATGCCAAGTCAAGACCACCTTCACCATAGCTCGGGAGCTGAAGCTCAATGGCCTGCTGCAGCATCTTGTCATTCAGATACAATCCACAGCCTCCTGTACCAATAGGAGCAAGCTGGCCAAGCATAATGTTCTCAGTGACACCTCTCAGGTGGTCGGATTCGGCATATACAGCAGCATCAAGCAAGATATCCACAGTTTCTTCAAAGGAACATCTCATAAGAGGCCCTGTGTCATTACGATTTATACCATGCCTAGTAATGCCATCAGGTGACCTCTGTATGTCATCGTATCACAGAGAATGGCCAGATGTCTGTAGTTCACATAAGATCCATCAAAAGATATGACCACCCTCAGCTCATCCAAAAGAGACCTGCGGACAGCCTCAATCCCAAGAACCTCAATCACTTCAATTAAATGATTACTTGTTGTCCTTGTAGCATCAACATCCTCATGACACATCACAGCCAAGAGGTTGACACCTTCTGTATCAAGCATCCACTCGTTATCGGGTTTGAAACCCTCATTTTCGTCAAATTTATTAACCTTCCCGTATTTGATGAAGACCTTGTTAATGTCTGGAATGCCACGAAGGGCCATCTCGGTCAACATGTTACCCTCAATCTTCTTGAGAAAGACGTCATCCTCGGCAGATTCATCCTGTATTTCTCCCTTTGGAGCTTCATCATTTGTTATACGGACACGAAGGATGAGCTTATCTGCGTTATCATCATTGAATATGCATGACAAGTCATCATCAAATTCATGATTGATCTTCTCTGCAATATCAGCCATGCTCAACTTCTTATCAACCATCATCTCACGGTTCAGTTCAATACGCAGCAGCCAAGGAGAGATCTTATCCGGGTCGATATCCTCATCAGGCATTTCATAATATGATCTGACAAATTCCACATCCTCTTCAATGATGGTTCCTAGAGGATCAGGATCATACCATATCTCGGTGGCATGGGTCACACTACGTAGTGTAGTGTACTCCAATGCACATTGGACATTCTTAGCCAATTCTTTCTTCTTGCTCACCTCAGGCTTTAGGAAAACAGACAGTGATGGAGTCTTTATCTTCTTGGCGACGTTAATGATTCTCTCAACCTGGGAACACCAAGGGTAACATTCTTTGCACTGACACCAGCATAATGGAAAGTATTCAGCGTCATCTGAGTTGCTGGTTCTCCAATGGACTGTGCAGCCACACATCCAATCATTTCCCCAGGAGCTACCAAGACTGAAGGAATCTCGATTCAATCTCACCAATGACCCATTCAAAAGATTCCTTTGTAAGCCTGTATTCTTTCAAGACCCTCTTGCTAGCAAATGTGCTACGAAGCAGGATATTGAAGAACAAAGTAGCATTCTTCTGAGCTTCAATGCTCATTGCATCATCACCAGGGACAACCTTAAGTCTTTCTTGCAGCTTATCTATTGCTTCAACAATTTCCATTGGGTGCATGTCAGAAGGTCTTCTTAAATCAATCTTGAATGTCTTTTGAGCATTCCAGATCAGCCGCTTGAGGTTCACAGGCATAGGCCATGTGTTGTCGCCAGTTGTGGTAATCTCAGTCCCAAGCTGTAATCGGTCAGCTTCTAATTTCTGAACCTCTGCCTCAAACACATTTCTGAATTCGCGAATGGTCTTCAAATCATCAACATGTTCAGGCAGCATGTAAGTAGGCCTCCATTCTCATCATCCAGTTCATACCGATATACATTATCAAACTCGGTCTTTTTCATCTTCAGGGAGTCCAATTTCTGTGATTCAATCCACACAGCATCCATGCCATCTTCCCCATACAAGAACTGAATGACATCCCCAAGTGAATTTCTGACAGTTCCATCATACTTCACCATGATGTCCTCCATAGCCTTCACAAGACGCGCTGAATTAGCCGGTCTCAGAAGTTTTACAGCAGTATCAATCAGACCTTCTCTACCACCCATAGTGGAAGAAAAATTCCTGTGGTGTCAGACCTCGAGGTAAGAGTTCTCCACAAATCCACGACTTTCGGGACCGTAGTCATCTTTTGTGAAGTGGGGCAATGTACGATCAACAAAACCAAATGGGATCCGCTTGCCCTCAACATTTGTTGTCCGACACAGGCAGTCATTTGTGAAATATTAATGAAACTGCCTTTTGAGCCTGCAGTGACCATAGCTTTCAAATTGTTACTCTCAGACAAACTCTTCTGAGCACTACTCCCAGCATCATCACGAGCCTTGTTAAGAACCTAGCATGGAAAAAGGATATGTCAAAAAGTCAACCAAAATGCAGATGGCTTACTCCTTCCTAGATAGATAAAAGAACCAAAAGAGGACATTCAGCAGTACCTGATTTACTCTGTTTTCAAATGATTCCATCATTGTGCGTCCTGGCTCAGGTTCCAAATTTTTGTCTTGCTTGTTTAATAAGCTTCTTCACTTCATTCTTAGCTTGTGAGATTGTCTGATTAATCGTTTCCATGGTACTTGCATCTGCAATTGTATCCCCTATTCCAATACTAAAACCATTCTGCAGAGCCAATAGTTGACCAGCCACTGTGTGTGACCCAAGAACTTCCGTGCAGCATCTGGCCCTACCTCTTCCCTGCAAACATTTAAACCAAAAATTATTGCAAAGAACAATCAGTACTAAAAACACAATGCAACTTCTACAACAAACTTACCAAATAACATGAATAAGACTTCCAGTTCCTGTCCCAAGAGTTTTTTTGCAAAGTGTACCAGACAGAAGCTCTCCCTTCTCTATCCGGACCATGGTATCACCAGGAGTAATAAATCCGCTTTCTGTTTCAGAATGCCAGGCTGAAAACCTAATCAAATTGATTAGCTTGGGGATAATCAAGTTGAAAACTTGTTTGCCAGTCCAAATTGGCCTTGGTTTCAAAATGGCAGGGGCAGGGACCTTCCCATCAAAATCTTCCCACCACATTAAGATGTTCATAAATACATCCTGGGGAAATTTCAGAACATTTAACATTAATCGATAAGCTATTAAAAAAACACAGACATATTATTGAAGATGTTTAAGGAGAGTATTGTTTAACCTTTTCAATAAGAGTATCCCTTTTGGTGATTTTCCGACACCCAAGAAGGGTGTCCTGACAATTCCCATTACAGGTCTATTCGCTTGAGGTGACACAATACATTTTGGCACCATCATCAACTCTAGAACTTCAGCCCTGTCTCAAACGACTGAGGAACATGCATATTCATTTCATCCCCGTCAAAATCTGCATTGTATGGTGATGTGACAGACAAGTTTAGGCGGAAAGTTGAGTAGGGCATAATTTTAATGCGATGCCCCATGATAGACATTTTGTGAAGACTGGGTTGCCGATTGAAAAGAACAAAATCTCCATCATTGAGGTGCCTTTCCACCTGAGAAATCAAGTACAAAATGGGTGAGCTAGAGCAAAAGGCGATTTTTACCGGTATTAAAACAATAGCTGCTGCACAATGTTGGCACTAACCTTGTAGCCCAGCTCCAAATGTTGATCACTACTTTTCTTCACATAACGAAGATCAGCCTCTGACCATCTTCCCTGATGATGTATTTGGCACCTGTCTTTCCAGGGGGAGGGTGAGGCCCATATTCTACTAGTTCTTTCAACCTGATATGATCAGATTTAGACATAACTTGTCAAATATCAATACAAGAATCAATGATTACATAAGATGCCGAATAATAAAAGCAAATAGTTACCTCTCAATGTTATATGGAGTTACAGTTTCTGGGTATGTCAGATTCAAAGCAATACTCCATGGCCCCAATTGATCAATGTTATATTAGGATCTGGTGTAATGACAGTACGAGCTGAGAAATCAACACGCTTCCCCATCAAGTTTCCTCTAATCCGACCTTCTTTTGCTTTCAGCCTGCTGCAAATTGACTTAATAGGCCTTCCAGAACGCTGAGTTGCCTGAATATTGCAACAAAAGATAATCAGGAACACTTATCCATTAGTGATTAGTATGGAAGTGCGCTTATAGACTACTCACCCTTGGTTGTCCAGGAAGATCATTGTCAAAGTATGTTGCAATGTGAAACTGCAACAACTGAGCAAACTCTGTTATAATATGAGCTGGGCTCCATTTCTCTCTTGCCTCCTCAAATTTCGTTATGTCGAATTATCATCGCTAATTGATGAGTCAAATCATCCTGTAGAAACAGAAAGATGCACAGTGAGTGAAAGGCACCCTACCAACAATGGATTTGTAACAATTTTAGTAGGGCTAACCTCGCTTCTGGAGGAAGTATCCATCATGACAGATGGTCTCACAGGTGGTGGAGGAATCGGAAGTACTTGCAGTATCATCCAGTCAGGACGAGCATATTTAGGGTTCAGGCCCAATAAAATACAGTCTCGTCACTGATACGCTTGAGAACATTCAGGACCTACACAGACAAACCATATCGTTAAATGAATATCCATAACCTACTGAAGTGAGTAAGATAATGTGAACTGCTGAAGTGAGTAAGATAATGTGAATACCCTCTCGGCAGAGAGAATTTGCTTTCGCTCCACTGGTTCAGGGAGTTGATCTTGATCATCATTTTTCTTCTTCGTTGCTTTAAACTCTGCAACCATCTTCATACCATCAACTGTGATATTTGGCTGCTGAGCACCACAACCACCTCTTTTCTTTACTGGCTCATCAGTGTCCTGCTCCTGGACATCAAGCTCATCACCCCCAGCGCAAGTCTTTTTGCTCTTGCAAGCTTCATATATTCGTCTTAATCTATGTTTTGGGTTCCTGACTTTCAAAGCCTGCTTGAACTTGGTTCGTCCTGCAAGATCATTGATAAATAACATGCCAAGATCAAGGAACAGCCATAAATGGTTCTCACTAGGATGATGTGCAGTAGCTAACATGCAAAACACATTTTCAGAGTTCATGAGAAAACTCTAGAGCTAATTCGTAATTAGGCTCCATGGTTTCTGATTATCTTAAAGAAGCAAACACACGGCAAACCAATTGCAGATTCTATCAAGAAATTAAAGCAATTAGATCCACTGGTTCTTCACACCTAACCCAAAAATTCTACAAAGTCTGAATTTAACATGTCAGTGAGAATAGGTACATAAACTGGACAAACCTAAACATAGTGAATGGTGAGAACTAAGATTGTTATGATTTCACTTCAGTTTGTCTGGGACATCAGAGGCCCTCTCAGTTTAGCTAGACATTAATAAGATACCAACCAAGAGAAGGGACATATATACCTCATCCGCCAGGATCTTGGAACAGTTGAAGCACTCACAGCGCATTATGGAGAGACAGTCTTGATGAATCCGATGTGGAACATTGGCTTT